>JAYXIM010000152.1:0-539545 GCA_037575425.1 Anastrepha fraterculus | reverse complement strand
TGGATTGAGTTCTAGGCGACCCCTACATATCACTTTAAAACGCGAAAAATCTATTTAATGGTTTTTTTATGTCTAAGAAAAGAATTAAAAGAGGACGAGTGAAAAAAATTAAAAAATAAAAACTTATTAAGACAAATAGAGCTCCATAATATGCACGCTTATGTGTTTTATAATATTTTATTATATCTTTATATAAAAGAATATCCCCTGACCTCGAGCTCATTACAAATATAATGCATTTTTAAATTATTATACCCTAATGAAAATTTTTTATCTGTAGTGCGCCCAATGACCGACACTTTGACCTAAAAGATCTTTTGCGTGTATTCCCCAAAAGCAAAAATAAATACATTTGATGAGTGGTTCGTACGAAAGCTGCGCCCAATAATGAAAAAATGGGCTTATAATGAAAATAGCTTTATTGTTTTTCAAAATATTCTCCTTGGAAGTCAGCACATTTCTGCATTCCCTTCATAAATTTTCAAAGCACTTTGCCACTCTGAAGTGCTGAGCTGTTTAAAGGCTTCAGCAGCTTCTTCAGGCATTGAAACACGTTTATCTCGCATTTTCTTTTTGATGTTCGGGAAATAAAAGAAATCATTAGAGTCAACAAATCAGAGCTGTAGTGGCTGAATGACCCATTAATTCGATGTTTTAAGGGCACGCGCACTTGGTTTTTCTCAATTCTCCAAAAGCTCTTGGCAAACCACTGATTAAGCACCACTCAGAATTAACTGTATTCATTTTCTTTAGTGGTCCATTTGCGACATGACCAGATTCTCCGAGCAAACGGGTGACCGACCATTTGCTTTGAGGTGCTTCTTCCGCAAAAAACTTTTATTGGATTAAGCACGACTTGAAACGCCCATACTGTTGTTTGTTGTTGATCCATAAATCCAAGAATCGTCAACTGTTAAGATGCCATAGGCATGCTTTAAATCACCGAGGCGGAATGTTTTAAACATTTTTTTACACCCGCGACACCCGTCTGTTTTTTGGTGTTCCCCCGGCAGTTGGTTCTAAGGTACCGGAACAACCTGGACTTATATTCGGCCGAGGTCTGTCACGCCAGTAGCATTCCACGTAATTGTATGAGGAATATTTATGCTGCTACAACAACAAAAACATCCCTTTTTTGAGTATTTGTCAGATTATGTGGTAACCAACGAGAACAAATCTGCTTGAATGTATGCTGCCGCCACTAATGCCCAAGGATGCCTCCACCACGCGACATATCACATGACGAGCTTGCGTTTTCAATTGGCGCACATCATGGATTGTTTCTTTCAAAACTTCCGTTTTTGGAAGGCCTTACGAAATTCAACCTGCAAGGATCGACGGCCAAGTTGGAACTCGTTGGACCAGGGTTTTACAGCGGTTAAGTTTGATGCTTCAATACCAAAAGTCGAAGTGAGTTAATTCATGCCCTCCTATCTCGTTAACCTACTACGAAAATCGTAATAAATCAACGCACGAAAATTGTCATGAATTAATTCCTTAGGCGAGATCAATTTTTCAATTCACTGACAAAAGAACAAAGAAAGCTCGTAAGTGAAAACGTTAAATGTAAGTTTGTGTTAAGAAATATTAAACTTTTCGATAAAAACATCGAGTTACAGCTCATCACACGTAGTGTTGCATAAGCGCAATATATAATAGGCAACCCGCGTAAGAAACATT
This sequence comes from Anastrepha fraterculus, assembly GCA_037575425.1. Lineage (NCBI taxonomy): Eukaryota > Metazoa > Arthropoda > Insecta > Diptera > Tephritidae > Anastrepha > Anastrepha fraterculus. The sequence continues at coordinate 537,865 of JAYXIM010000152.1, read as the reverse complement.
TTTAAAGATTTTAAAAAGGATCTGCTCGAACTGATGTGCGATGCAGTTGCGATGCGATGTTGGTTGAAATTCTTATTAAGAAGCAACAATATTTCAGCAGAAGAACATTTTCTTTGATTATGTTTTTTTTTTTGCTGTTTTCTGTTTTTTTTAGTTTTCAATAGAAAAAATCACTTGGCCTTCTTGAGTGCATACGAAATGTTTCTATACTATTTTATGTTAATTTATCTCTTATTTATTTAATTTGATTTTATTCATTAGTTTATTTTTTCACTTTGTCTTCTGTTGTCTCCCTTTGTCTTCCGTGAAAATCCTTAAGCGCCCGTTCTAATGTTCGAAGACCACAACAAAGTCCATTTTCCAATGACTTCAAGATTTCAATTTTATTAGCCAAGCCAAGTTGCATATCCCGAAGCTAAATTTAATAAATGTGTTATTAGCGTTGTTGTTGTTGCTATAAACAGTTACTTTAATGACTATCTGCATTGCTTTACTCGCTACCGGTTGCCAAGCACAATAAAAAAACTATAAAAGCTGACCAAAGTAGCAGCGGCAGGAGTCATTGCCATAAATTTTTAACGTATTTTTATAGTGAAATTGGCAAAATAAAGCTTCAGATTCAAATTGCTGAAAAATTCATTGCAGCATTAAATATACGCTTCATAATCGTAATATGGTAATGGTGTACAACAAACAGACACACACACACTTGCATGAAAGCTGCTGACTTCTTGAGACGTTCAAATATTGTTGACCTTGAGCGAACACGATCGGATCGGCTGCTGGTTGATATGTGTGTGTGTGTCCACGATTTGTTTCTACTTTATTTTGATTATTTTTAGTTTTTTGTAACGTTTTGCATCAGCTATTTTTTTTTATTTTTTTATTTAGCAAATTAACCATTAGAGACGTTTTCGTAAATTGCTTGTTTACAGTTTTATGGCCGATTATTTGTTGGTTTAGTGCCGCTGTTGCTGCTAAATTTGAATTGCAGCCGACACTCACTCACTGCGCTAGTCAGTCAGGCAGCCACTCAGTCAGTCAGTCATTCAGTCAACCACTCAGTCCGTCATTCACGTATGCACTCAGCAACTCACATTGACGTGGGCAACACTCGCTTTCGAAACGCAAAAATTAGTGGTACACACACACACACACATGCACAGGTAACTGGCCAAAACGAAAGAAAAAGAAAAAGAAAGAAAAATTAACACAAATCATAAAAAATCTTAAAAACTGGCAAAAAGCAAAAGTGAAGTGTGTTGAATTGAAGTGCAAAACAATGCCAATAAAAAGTGCAGAAAAAACATGCCAATATAAAAAAGAAGGAAAGGGAAATAAAAGCCAGTTGCTTAAAAACAATGCGCGCAATTAAATTTGCAAATAGCGAAGAATTTCATTTAGTAAAAGTATGATTTAAAACATTCTTGAATCGAAAAATTCAATCTAACAAAATTGTTGCTGAGTCCTCTGCAAAAGACGCACCGTTGCAAAATTTCCTAACTATGCTTCATTTATGTGACGATGAAATTTTGAACTTGAATTGCTTCGGAATATTTTGGCGGCTAAAGTACCGTTAACAAATGCCGACATATAAAAAAGTGTGAACTTAAAAGCCTCGGTATATCGAGTTCTGGGCATGCTGCTGATTAGTGTCCTGTTAGCAACAGCCTCTACATCAGGAAGTGCCGTGTCTTGAGTGTACATTGCCAGTTTCGTTTTAGTTATTGTCGAAATTAGTTATAACGAAGCACAAGTCAGTTTTTCTACGCAACAAAATGGGACAAATATTGTTCGAAGCAACGCTTTCTACATTGTATTTTATATTATTTTGGGAAAAAAGAAATACACTATTTTTGCGTAAAATTTTTGAGCAAAATAGCGCCTGGGCGATGCTACGACTACTTCGATTAGTTCAACTTTGGTCAACTTCGATTATTTCATTGATTTTATTGACATTTTGGACATTATTTACATTTTCTTTAATATCAGAAATGCTTGAACGGAATCGACGAAACCAAAATTGCACGTAATTAGCTGTTACAGTATCGGCACCATAACATCTTTCACAATTTCAACAAACTCTCGATGGACATCAGTTTTTGCTATGGTGTCTGCTGCTCTCTGCCAATTCATTTTGAGCTGCTGCTCATTTTTAATTTCTTTTTCGACTTAAGTGATTTTCTTTTAACAATTCCTCAATATTTTCCAATAGATCGCAATTGTAGACAGTTTGGTGGATTGTGGTCCTTTTGAACAATATTTACCCGTGAATTTCATACCAGTTCACGGCAATACCGCTATAATAACACGAAGCTAAATTGGGCCAGAACAGAACTGATTCTTTATGTTGTTTTATGAATGGCAGCAAACGTTTTTGTAAATACTCCTTCATATAAATTTCTTAAATTTCTTGATTTATAATGCCCGTGGTAATGAACGTTTGGCTTTTCATACAACACTGGCAGATGGCTTACCAAACGAGATATTTTTTAGGGAACTTGCTTAATATTTTTAGCTTAAAGGCACCTGGAACTCTTTCTCACTTCGTTGCAGTATAAAACTCAGCGTTCTGAATCTATTAAAAGTTTAATCGCCTATAACCATCCATCCATATTCATGAATGTCTTGACTGTATACGGAAAGCGCACGTGTTTCATCACTCTTATTTTGTTTATAATTTATTATTTCGACTGAGTCCTACAACATTTTTACATGATTGTAAATATTCACTTTTGCACACACTTGAGCGTATCCTACCAACACACAGTCCTGTTTTGCAGCATCTCGTAGTGAAATATCAGCTTTTTTGGAAATTATGACGCGATTCTTTGGCTCTTCTTTTTTCCTTCCACTTTAAGGCCTTCGTTTTTGCTTAGACATAGTTTATGCGACAAAAGACCATTTTCATGCTTTTTGAGCACAATTTTCTCCGCAAGCCCCAAGCAGTGCATATGCAGATACGTGAATACTCTCTCTCTCTTAGCTTCACGGTCTGTGGTGGACCATAGCTTCATCAACAATCCTCCTCAAATTCAGTCTCTCTCTTGCCTTATTTCTCCAATTACGAACGTTCATTGCTTTTAAGTCTGCTTCTACGTCATCAAGCCATCTCTTTCTTGGTTGGCCTCTCTTTCTTCCTCCAATTGAACTCAAAGTAAACACCCTTTTTTGGATTCTTTCGTTGAGCTTTCTTATGATGTGGCCAGTCCATCTAATCCGCTGCGCTTTAATAAAACGTATTACATTTTCACCACCAATAAGGTTTTCAATTTCGTTGCTGCAACGGATGCGATACGTATTGTTTTCAAGCCGAATAGGACCGCAGATTTTTCTTATTATGGATCTTTCAAATCGCAATAGCTCGTTTATATTAATAGCTTTCAGTGTCCAGATTTCAGCACCATAAGTAAGAACCGGACGTATCAAAGTTTTATACATCTTGATTTTCTGCATTCGTGATAAAACCTTTGATCTGAACAATTTTATGTTTGCATAGAACGAATCAAAAGTATTTGAATTCATTTACACTTTCAAAAACAAAATCATCTTTGGCTAGATTGTTGCTGTAGATACGTGAATACTATTCTACGAAAAGTGAATACGCCAGTTAATAATGACAACAAACACTATGAATATGTGCACTATTTTTTCATTTAAAGTTAGTTTGACGCAAGTGACGAGTAAATGCAGTCGACTAGTTTTTTCGTGTCCATTCTTTATAATAAAAATACTATTAAACCGCCTTTTGGTGTAAGACTTATCGCTGAGTAGTGGGGCCGACAAAGAGAGTATTGGAAAATCATTCAGAAATTAAGGAAACAGTTCGTAAAGTTAATTGCGAAACATGAGTAGATATTCCATGGCTATTTCCATGTAAAAAAATACGTTCGCTTTTGCCAAAATTTTACACTCGCATAGCACGCGCTTCAATAAAAAGCAAAAAACAAAACAGCTACCAGGAATATGAACAACAAAAGCGTTACAAATGAAATTGAGCTACTGCTTTTTCGCTCATTTCTAGTGTTTTTTCAACCACAAAATTTATCACAAATGTTGGCAAGAGGCACTTCAAGCAGCACGACGACGACTTGTTCACATACTCGTATGTACCTGCAGAAGTGTGTACGTACATATATATGGATGTGTGTATGTATTTCCCCGTTTAGCGCTGCAAAATGTTTGATGTGCATTTGATGAATTGCTGGCCGCTGAACGCCACATTCATTATGGCTCATTCGGGGTTTTCGAGATTTCTTCAGCAACTGTGCGTCTGTGTGTAATTTGATTTTGGAGTGGTTGTTGATATTGTTGCTGTTGGCGGTTATCTTAGTAATATTTTTTATAGCCAACAACAACAACAAGTAGCACTTTGGCAAATTCGAAATTTCGCCTAAGCGCGCGTATAACTGTACACCGCTCATATGCAAACTCGCACACATATTGCACATGCATATATACATACATATTGACACACACATACATACCTGCGCTTATGACATATGATGGATAGTTTATACTCATACATTTTCCGCCACTTAATAAATTACAGTAGCTCTGTAAAGTTGGTTATGTATATTTCGGTTGTAAAAGAAAGTGGTTTGGCTGAAATAGTTTTTGTTTGTGCTTTCGGCCGCTTGGCGTCTTGCTAGAGCGCTTGACTGTCAAGCGAAAGTGGTTTCTGCACAACAACAAAAGCGGCAATAAGCGCAAAAGCGAGCCGAGCGTAGGAAAATAGTTTGAAGAAAATTGCAAGCAATAAAAACGACGACAGCAACAACAACAACGATAACAACAGCAGCGGTAGCAGCATGCAGTAGGCAATTTCCTGTAACAAGTAAAAGTGTAAAAATGGTATCCGCGCACGTATGCATATGTGATATGTATGTATGCACACACACATACACGCATTCATATATACCACAAGTAAGCGGCAAAGCAGCTGTCGTTTTTTCTTCTTATTACACACAATTTTTTTCTATAAAGTTGATCTTTCTAAAAAGTTTTTCTTTCACTTCAGCTACTTTTAACTTTTCGTTTTGCTTCTTTTTTTTTGCATTTTTCCCCCTCTTATTTTGCAATTTGATGGCTTTAAGAGTTAGTTTTATAGCAACTTAAGTGCTAATGCAATGCGCGCATGCAAACACACAAACATACTTCTAAACGCGGGCGCTACAAACTGCGTCCGTTCGCTGCAAAAATCTGCATTTCACAGAATGCCACTCTGTTATACAAATTAAATAATCGCCACAGCGCGCTAACCTGTTTTGACATGCCTGTTGGCTAGTGGCTGTGATTAGTGGTTGCGTACTTACATGCAACCATATAGTGTGTGTGTATTTGTTAGGCTCCTTTGTGTTCAATACAAATTTGTGTGGCACCAACTGTGTAGGCGCTTTTCACACGTTCTGCTTTTCAACCTGGCAACCAAAGGCTAATTTATATTGAAAATTAAACAGTCACAGGCAAATTAATCAAATCGAAAATGAGTTTGCAAATCAAAATCAATATTTTTAGTAATTTGAGAATGTATGCAATTTTTATCACTTTAATTTTAATTTCCTAACGTATAATGCCGCAAGACTCCGCGGACAGATGGAGCCTTCAATGCCAGGCTGAGGTGGATTACATATTTTATATTGATGAAATTTACTGTTGCAACTTTTTTACGCGAAAACTATTAAATAATTTTTTTTTAATTATTAATAATAATCAGATTAATAGATACAATAAATAAATAAGTAAATTACCAAATTTTGTTTCAATTAATAAATTAATTATTGAATCAAATTAATCTAATTGGGCGCCAGCAGCTAAGGGCAGCGCTGAGAAATAAAATTGATTTTCCAAAACAGGAAAACAAAGCTAATAATTTGTCCTGAGTTTAATGTCGGAACCAGAGAACTGCACCGGTTGAGTGTAAAACATTCATACGCTTCGCTTGAACAAAAAAACAGGCCTTTGCGTTCAAACGATCGAACTTGTTCAAATAAGTTATTGTCATTGTTTATTTCAGCTCAATCAAATCATGTGCTGCGTTTTAGCTCTCCGATGTTATCACCAATCGTCGTCATAGCCGCCGTTTCGGGTATTTGCTCGTTCGGCTGTACATTCATTTTTTTGAGCAAGAATAAAAGGGCTATAGAGCCAAATGAGCCGTTTTGAACACGTATGATCCCGCAAGAGTTTTTGCATGTAACGATAGCAAAGTAAAAGCAAAATTTTAAAGCAAAAACACTATATTTGCATATTTGTTTATTTTTCTTAAAACTTATAATAATCGTTTGACATTATTTTACAACGGCTGAAACCAACTAATATTTTCAAATACGAAACGCAATTTACAGCGTACATTGTACGCCAACGCTCGTTTGCTCGAACGTGTGCTATTTACAATAATGACAATTACTTCTTTGAACAAGTTTGATCGTTTGAACGCAAAGGTCGATGCTAATTTCATTCAATGCTGCTTTTTGTTCAATGATTAGATTTGAGCCGAAGACATTAGATCATACGTGTTGACTGAGCTGAACTACGCGTTCGCCCGCATGAGCTGACTGCACTTGACCAAATATTTTGGTTCAATTGACTGAATGTGATCAAGAAATTTAGCGTATGAACAACTCAAGAAAACAGTGAGCCATGCAGGTCTCTGGTCGGAACTCACTATTTACTGGACACCAGGACACTAAAAAATTGAAGGAAATGAGGGAGCCGATGAGCTCGCTAAGGTAGGCATTCCCTTGCCGAGATTGAGCGCGTCAGAAATATACTCATCACTCTTCTTTCTGAAAACGGAATTGATGAGAAACTAACTCTAGAAACGCAGTCGATATGGGAACACTTAATCTCGTACAAAACTGCCAAGGAATGACTGCAAAATATTGGTTGGAGTACTGACGGGATACGGTTTCTCACCTCACTTCACGCAGCAAACATGGGATTAGTCCAGAAGATGCGTGTAACACATGCAATGAAACAAGTACTAGGGGTACTCTGGAACACCTACTTTGCCACTGCCTTGCTCTTTGTAGGAATCGACAAATGTGTCTAGGATCAGCATATTTTTCATCTTGAAGGACATCGCTGGCAAAAGGCTGAACGGCTTGTTGAAATTCCAGAAGACGTGCATTAAAAGTTACATAAAATAATAATGGGTTATCCAAGGAGAGGTGTTATTTTGATATTCAAAGAAAAATGCTATTTTTTAATATAAATGATCAGATGTTTATTTCATTATAAAGAGTAAGGTATGCCGTTAATAGCGGAAAATAACATCAGGCAAAATGGCCACCACCAACACGCTTACAGAACAATATCCTTTTCATGAAATTTTCCAAAATCGAATTGCAAAGAGGCTGCTCTATGTTCTCGATAGCCTCACGAATTCCATCTTTGAGGTCTGTTATTGGAAAACCCTTTAATTCGACTCTAAGTACAGAGCACTGGTAACACAATGGACGCTAGATCAGCCAGCACTACCTAGCATATGTGGATCGAAATCCTGGTTTGATCAGCCTCTGAGTTTCAAAACGGCACTTAGTTACTACTTGAGCGTTGAGCTCTACGCCACCATTCAAATCGTGAGAGAGCTGCCCTGTGTACGACAATGTCAAATGCATACTATAATATCTTTCTCTCACTTAAGTTCTCATATCGCACAATATTTGTGTTTTGATCTTGAAAATGTAGTTGCGGTGGGAGAAGTGTATTTTGAGAAATCGCCTTCAAGCGTCACAAAGCTTGGATATATATTTCACTTAAATACTAACTTTAAAGTACTTTGATATTTATCCCTGCAGTTTGGGAAATCTCCGAATACCAAGTATAATCGTATATTTGTTCTTCATAATTCAATGCAGTGCCAGTTCTAATGATTCTTCACTTCTTTATGTCTCCTCCATTAATCTGATCTCGCTCCACATTTCCCAGTGTCAATAATTAAATCATTTGCTGATTTCCATTTACTTCGACCCACCTGTCTGCCCCAAGTCATAATCACCGCTTTTACTTAAATACATGCAAGCACTTTTGTGGAAGTTCACTCTTAATACGAAATAAGTAGTGAACTGCGCGTAAAAACTAGTTTTGCACCACTTTCAATCCCACCAACAATCTCGATGCCAATGAATTGATTTTATTTAGCATTAAGTTGGCTCGATTTGCGATGTGTCTGCCACTAATAGCTAACGATAAGCTCAATGAGCGATGGCAGCGCCAGTGAGGCAGCGCAAGAGAGTCAGCAATAATCAAGTAAAAAAAAAACTAACTGGTACACGGTAATAAAGGCGCGAAAATTGTATATATACAAGGTGGCACAAAATTAATCATCCAATTTTGTTTTTCACTGCTTCATTGCTTACTGGTTTGGTGTCTGACCGTCAAAACTTCTGCCAAATATCGATCATGCACAAGGTCCACGAAGACGTCTGCTGTCAAAGGTGGTTAATGCTATTGTTCTCAATGTTGCTCCCAATTGGCCGGAAGCTAAACCATTTAACGTACCACACGTAGCACAGGAATCCATTGAGAGTCGCATTCAAGACCGTCTTTGACGGCGCGATTTGCATTATCTCCGGAAAATTATCTGTGAGTCATCTCTATGACAGGCAGGGAGCAAACCCATCACCTTTGAAAAAAGCTACACAACATCTTCAACCCATAGAGGAATGGCAACATAGATAGGATCTATCGGTGAACGGGCGTTGTACCCACAAGCTTATACCTCAAATCTCACTATGGATGACAAGGAAACGCGGCAACGTTGATTTATATCAAACACAGCTAATCAGGGGACACGCAAGCTTTCGGTCGTATCTGCACCGTTTTATGCTGACAGACAACCCCTACTGCCCGCACTGCTCGACCGTTTTCGAGACGAACTTCAAACGCTGGATGTGCTACTTGGACACCCGTTGCAGGTGATCAATAACTGGAATGCTATTATGGCATATGCAGCAAAACGAATGCAGTACTTTCGATACACGGAGTGGGCGGCTGAAGAGTAGCAACTCTGAGTAAGGACGCACTAACTGTTTGACTGACGAACGACACTCCCGAATGCCTGAGGTAACGCTCAAGACGATATCAGATGGGAACAAGTCGCTACAAACTAATTTCTTTTTTCCGATGTTCTTTTTGCTCCAAAAAGCGGTGCAATGGAGACTATCGATAACGTAAAACCTTATCAAAAGAAGAGGATCGTGGACGCATTAACCAATTGTAGTCAATAGACACAAACGCGGCACAAATAAAAACATAAGAAGACGAGCCTTTATCACGAAGCTGACTACAAACATGGTGGACCCAGACGTGGGTGAATAGAACTGGTCAACATCATGGACGCCGTTCTGGATCCGCCCGAAGTAATGCAGAAAGTAGTTCTGGGAAAGGAGACTCTCTAGAACAGAACGAGGGATTGGTTTAGTGGCGGCCACACCAGTCAACGCAGTAAGCGACGGTCGCTGTAAGTGTGAAGGAATTTTGAACCTTACCTCACCCAAGCGAAGGAATTTTCAACTCTACCTCACTCACAAAAAAAAAAACATCGAAAAAAAGACCGTCAAAACTTGCAAAGCGTCATCTACGAGATGGAGTTTCAGTGCCTAGCTCGAGTTTCAGTAGACCTCTATCGGTTGGCTAAATAAAAGCGCAGTGAATGCAATGAGTGATTAAATTATTTTCTGCTGAAACCGACTCAATGTATCTCGATTATGTCAACTTTCGGCAGATCTTCCGCAAAACCTCTCTCAATTGCGTTTTCTTTTTTGCGACAATACTTTTATAAAATTAGGCCCCCTCATTGCCAATACGCCAATTTAACTTCAAGGCTTCAAATTATTATGTCATAGACCTCGATTGTTTAAAAAAAAATAAAGTACAGGAGTTAGGAATAAGTGAAGATGTCTGAGCTCCAAGCGACCGATCTCATTTTTCATGTGCCATTGGCGACTATTTCGCAACTAGGTTTACCACTAGCCATACTAACATTTGTAAATTTTTATCGAAAGCGAATATTTTTTGATGCCAGCATGCAAATGTTCGTTTACAAATCACCAGCCATGTAATCTACACACATACATGTGTACATACATGCACAGGTAGAGTTACATATCTGCGCTAACTGTGCTAATCTCAACTGCCACTCGGCGTTAATCCATTGACGCAAAAGGAACATAAATTGACTTGTGTCATGTATTATTGCACAGTTGTCGATATTTAATTGATATCCAATATGTAATAGCGCATAGATTCGAATTCATATTGAGGTTGAAATTTAGCTATGACTAAGTGAGCTATGACTGAGTAAGTGAGTTCGCTTAAATGCTAAGGCGTTGTCGAATTTCACACGCTGTTCGGCGAAAAGGTGCAAATAAATGTGAGAAATCGGGCAGATTTTGCGCAATTTTAACGTAATTTTATGCTTCAGTTGGTGATAAACTCTTTTGTGGAGTTGTGTTTTTCATATTCATATTTTGCTTTAATCGGCTTAAACGTCTGCCAGATACTGTGAGAGAAATAAATTATGGAAAACCATTTTTTAACTTTTTTAATTGTATGTAATTTTTTGATATGTTTTCTAAAAATTAATCTGGTTAGTTTGCGTTGAATCTTTAGACTTTAAATTGTCAGCCCTTACGCCTAAAACTGCAGTAACATTCAACAAAGTGTAGTTGGCCACTTCACTTCAATAATGCGTATCAGCTATTAATTCTTTACAATTGCATAAAATATCGTTAAATAAAATGTTTCTTATTTATGCATGCGCCTATGTGTTTAGACACACACACACACATACATATACTTAATTTTCAATTCTATGCAATAATATTAGTTTTATTGTTATACCCATAATTATTGTTTTAATTGTGCTATATTATTTATGGCCAGCCATTTATTTCATTGTCCGCATACCTGTTAAGCTGGCTGGTGTTAGCACATTAACACATCCAGCCATACGCATACACAGGCGCTAGCAACCATACAAATGTACTCATAAATTTACGAGGCGTTCGTGACTTATGAATTTAAAGCCCACAAAATAACGAAAAAAGACAGTCATTTAAAGAACTTTGTTGCATAGCATAAAACAATAAATTTAATTAATTATTTATGCAACAAAATTTTCATAATTAAGTGCTCGCTTCTTAAATGTTTAATTTTTGTAAAAAGGTGCTAAATGTCGTCGGCGAATTAAAATAAATTATTCAATTTCCACTGGATGCAAGAACGATGAATAAATGCTAGGATGTATGTATGTATATATACACATGAGCTGAAAATAATAGGAGCACGAAGAATAACCAAGTTTTAAGCATGTTTTTTGCATTTATTTTCTTTGTTATGTTTTTATGAAGGTACTTAAGGAAACACATCGACCTGTGGCAGATCCATTGTGATATCACTGGAACTTTTCTTTACTCTATGGGTTCCTTTTTAAACCATTATGTAGCTTTTATGAAAGCTTTGTTAGTTTTAGATGCGAATCTGTTAAGAATGCACTACCAAGAGTGCGGAGTCTTCTTCTGGCTAAGCCTTCACACTCACATCGGAGGTGTCTGATTGTTTCTTCCTTTTCCGTGTTGAGGCAGCTTCTACAAAACTCGTAGTATTGAAGTCCCTACCTTCTGGCGTGGTTACCTTTTGAACAATGGCCAGTTAATACACCTTTCATGCTTCTGGTAACTTGTGGATAATACTCTTGTTGTTGTTGTAGCAGTAAGAGAAGCCCCGTCAGTGTAGAGTATATCATCGGTCGTCTTCGTCAGGCTCATCTAGCAGTGTGCCCAGGAAACTTGCTGTTTCGACAGGCTGGGTCCAGAAGGAGAGGTGTGTTCGATGAGTAGGTTTTAAAGGGCATGTGAAAAGGTGGTTAGTGTCGTGCGGGGTGCCTTTACATGCCGGACATATGTTAGTTATGTCGGAGTCAATTCTGGATAAGTACTAGTTTAACCTGCTACAATATCCAGAACGTAATTTTGCCAGTGTTACGCGGGTCTTACGGGGAAGCTGGAGCTCTTCATCTGCAATGGGTTGTGGTTGGAGTCCGATTACGGCATTCACTGCACGGGAGCTTATGAAGGTGGTAACAGTCTCCCGGTGAATGTCGTTGAATGTCCGTCTAAACACTGTCCGGTCCAGTGCCCGACTAGAAATTTTGGGAAGGCGGTGATTAAGCGCAAATAAGGTAGACCGCATTCCAAATTTGCGCCTCATAAGGCTGTCAAACTAGGCCCAAGTCCCGAAAGGTATCGCCACACATCTACCTCATTAGGCGCAGGTTCGAAAAACCGAACTTCGGTAATACTCCGGATGCCCTTCTACAAATCAGTTAGGGATTCCAATTTATGCCTAAGTGAGACAGTGCCACAGATTTTCGTGACCACAACCAAATTTGATATTGTTCTGGCATGCCAATCTTTGCCTTGCCTAACGTGGGCCTGGTAAGGTAATAGTGAGGCGTGCCTCAGTAAGGCCTGCCTAATTCGGGCCTAACTGATTTATCGGCATGCCTCACTGTAGTTCTAGTCGGGCAGGTATCGGTTTGTTTGGTCCTAGATCTCGTCGGCGTATTCATTCCCACGGCAGCCGGTTCTACTTTAACGGAATGACTCGGGTTTTTCGCGACCAAGGGCTACCGCCCCAGTAAACTAGCCCTGTCTAGTGAACAGTCTGGATAATACTCTCATTTTTATCGCTGTCCTGGGTCGTACAGAAATCCGTTGCACCAGGAATACAGAAGAATTTCTCTAAAATTACCGACTGCCCCTCTAGGGTTCGTTCTTAATCTGAGAGCTGACGCTGTTTGCTTGCCGAATTACTCTATGGGTTATAGTTTGAGAATAATATCTAGTGCCTCTGTAGGTGTAGTCTCAAGGGCGCCGCAGATGCAAACACTGGCCATCTTTTCACATGTTCCATAGCTTGATATATTTATTATCTAAGTCCGGCCACCATACTAGGGCCATAGCTAAGGTTTGGTCTTACTATCGCTGGGTAAAGCCAATGCTCGAAAGAAGGCGAAACACCCCAACTTAATACAATTATTTGTTTATAAGAGTAGAGTGCTATTGCTTTCATCTGAGTTTTCTGTCTAATATTAGTCCTAAGTAATGGGCGTCATCATTAAACGAAAGGGCCGTACCACTTAGCGTAGGAGCAGTTATTCCTTGAATTCTAAGTAAACTCATGAATTGTAGTAATAAGATGAGTTCAGTTTTATTTGGCTTGGCGCTTAGCTCATTTGCTTTTGATCAGTTCTCAACTATTTTTCTTAAATCTTGGATGATTTCATAAAGTGTATTGGAGAATTTCCCACTTACTGCAACCGCAACATCACCCGCATAGGCTACGATGTGCTGTCCTCTCTCCTCTAGGGTCTTTAGCAAAAAGTTTATTGCCAGCACCCAGAGGGGAGAAGAGGTGTTCCTCTACTGACTCTTTTCCTGATCTTCGACGCCCCTAGGGCTGCGATCGCAAATCTGTTCATGAGCATGTTTTTGATGAACTCAACCAGAGCCTTAGAGATCCTGAAATCGGTCAGTGCTTTAATTGTGGTATACGGTTTTATGTTGTTGAACGCGCCCTCGATATCAAGGAAGGCTACCAATGTGTATCGCTTATTATTCTTGTAAGTAAATTGACTTTTGAAATTCGTTAAATAGTGAGTCAAGTGCTGCTTCTGTAGGGTTTCCTTTACAGTACGCCTTTTGTTACTAAGCTTGCTGGGGTTGATGTTAGCTTTACTATATTCTCTTCTATGATTCTTACTAAAATTTTTGATAAAAATGAGGCCTGAAATCCTTGGATATTCTGTGTGAGCTTTTTGATGCCTAAGGAATAAAGACAACTTTTACTTCTCTCCGTAAGGATGGAATGCATTTGAGCTTCAAAGTAGCTTTGAATCTAACAGTTAACCACTCCACAATATAGCCGATTGAGTTTTGTATTTGGTTAGCCTAATTTGAGTGACTATATCATCAATGGCACAATTAGATTTTTCTATTCGTTTTTCAATTAATATGTTAGGTGATTCGTTACTTGAAAAGTGTGTGCCCACTAGCAACTTTAATGCCTCTGCGTTCGAGGTAGTCCAACTCTTATCCTATTTTTGGAGATATCCGGAGGAATAATGACTTTTTGTTGGGATTTTACGTAGTCTAGATGCTTCTGTGATTCCTTCGATTTCTCCACAGAACGTTCTCCAACCAGTGATATGAAAGTATGGTAAATTTGCACGAAACTCACAAATGTTTAATAAATTTGCACAAAAAAATACATGAAACTTCTCGACTTTTTATTCAGAAAATTTTAGAAAAATTCTGGGTATGCAGTTTTATAACCATTTTAATATTAGTATAATAAAGTGCAAATTTCAAGTGACTCGAAATTCCCGTTGAGTTTTGAATATTTTTTTTGGTGAGCTGTTGAGCATTTTGTTTCATGTAGGGGATTTCCGAACATGTGCTTTATGCAAAATCGTATGCAATATAAAGACAATTAAATTCAACAACAGAAACAAAAAATATCTAAAACATAGTAATTCGGCGCGCTGCTATTATTTTGGGCACAGGTGTTTGCTGGGTATGTGCTGGGTATCTGGGCCATACAAGACTAGACTCACACATTTACGTGTGAGCATATCAGGTGTAAAATAGAACAATTATGTATGTATTTAATTATTTAGCGTTTCTCACAATGACGATGAATGAGGCTTCATAGCAGTTAAATAAATTTTCTTTCTCATATTTTTACAAAATTGGAGGTACATTTTCTTCAACTGCCACCTTTAACTGAAGATAAAATTTTAATATTTATTAAATTTTCTACAGCTTCATATATAACCATATTTTTTCCATGCTTTGCTAATTTTCACTTATACCACTAAAATCTTGCTTTTCTTCTGCCATTTTTCAGGTGAAAATCTGGTTCCAGAATCGGCGTTCCAAGTACAAAAAAATGATGAAAGCAGCTCAAGCGCCTGGTACCGGCGGCGGCATGCCATTGGGCGGCGGCGGTCCAAATCCTGGTCAACATAGTCCAAATCAAAATATGCACAGTGGTGAGTTCGAAAATCGCATAACCGCATAATTCAATTAATATACATTTTTTTCACTTTCGTTTCTGTGTTGAGGTATTTAAAAGTGTAAAAGGCAAAAGGTGTAAGGCTTATTGCAATTTTATTCATGGAAAATGCTTTAATACAAAAGCAAAAGTGACTAATTTCACTTATGCCTCCCAAAGTTTTGAGCTTGAAATTCATTGAAAAATGAACTAAATTTCCATAGTACATACAATATACACATACATACATACATATTTACATATACGCAAAATATTCAACGATTCTATATAATTTTAATTGATTTATAAAAAGTCTATCTCATGTTCATTGCAGGCGGTAATAACGGCGGTGGCTCCAACAGCGGCTCACCATCACATTATCTACCTCCCGGACATAGTCCGACGCCATCAAGTACGCCTGTGTCCGAGTTATCACCTGGT
Organism: Anastrepha fraterculus; assembly: GCA_037575425.1. Lineage (NCBI taxonomy): Eukaryota > Metazoa > Arthropoda > Insecta > Diptera > Tephritidae > Anastrepha > Anastrepha fraterculus. The sequence goes on along the minus strand of JAYXIM010000152.1, from coordinate 522,361 downwards.
AAGTAAACAAATTTGATGAAACAGCATATTTTGTGCTTTGAATATTGCAATGGAGGCTGGTTGCAAAATGGGGGCTGGGTGCAAAGTCCTGTAGTAAACTGAAAACATAAGATACAAAGGCGTTTCCATAAACTTTTTTTGGCAGATAATTAAGCTCTATACTCAGAAAATGTTAACTCTCAAGCTTATCGAATCGTTTTTTCTAAAATCTCATTATTCCAAACTTTTTCGAGATGTGCACCTAATGGAAGCAGTAGAAGTGCTTCAGTCTCCCAATGTTGCGCCGTGATGTCTAAGTCCCAAAAAACTACTCGTCTAGTTGCCTGATTACCTGTTAAATCTCTACTTGCACTAAAAGTTTAGTCAACCTTTGAAATAACTAAGTGAAACATCAAGTGTTACAGCAAAAGTTGATTGCAGGCAGGTACTCGATGTAGCTCAGATTCATCACAAAGCAGGTGCTACTTAATAAGGCAATGATTTACATTGGTCACTGGCCTTAAAAGTTGAGGCATGCACTCGCAGAAAGAAATGAAATGTATGCCTTCAACAAAAATCTTAGATATTGGCCTAAGTCGCAATCTGAAACAGCCATCGGATAAAGTAAATTAATACGGATTACCAGGGATCTCAGTATTGCAATACCTCTTTATTAAAAGTACCGTTGATGGTTCTGTCGAATGGCAAAAAAGTGTTTACACAAGTTTTGCAGAATTTGCTTTTTTGCTTTGTTATAAGCCCACAGTATTAAAGATTCAAAACTTCTATAAGCGCAAGACATGTTAACGTCTGCTTTCAATAAAAGTCTTTGATTTCTTAATTATTTATCACTAAAATATGGCAAGCTCCGAGTGTATTTCTGCCATGAAAGAGCTCCTCATAAAAACCATTTCTGGCACAACATCAATACGCACACCACAAACCGGAGGAGGAGCTCGGCCTAACACCTAAGAGAAGTGTACTATTGTACCAACTACTATTATTTTTTTTTTAAAAGCCCACCATAGTAAAGATTCAATACGCCTTCCAAACCTTAAAGTCGTTTTTCAATGACAGTCTTCAATTTCTGGCACATCTATTAATAAATAACTGCAATTGCCTTTTATTTAATTTTGCTTCTTTATCTCTTTCTGCTTTACAGAATTCCCTCCAACGGGTCTTAGTCCGCCTACGCAAGCGCCATGGGACCAGAAACCGCATTGGATCGATCACAAACCACCGCAAATGACGCCGCAGCCACCTCATCCAGCGCCGCCACATCCGCAAACGCATCATCACAATCCGCCACCGCAAATGGGCGGCTACGTACCGCCACAGTACTGGTACCAGCCCGAGACGAATCCATCGTTACTAACGTAAGTTGAGACAGAAAATTATTTATAAAATTAAAATTAAATACGAAAATAGCTTATTTCTATGTTGTTCAATAAGGTTTGTGGTTCGATAAGAGAGGACGTTGCTACGAGACTACATTTTTTTTGTTATGTTAGTACACTCTTTATATCAGTGAAGTTAATAGTAAGTGAAGTTTCACGCCAATTTCTCAGTTCATTCATTGCTAACAAGCTTTGAAGACGATCCACGTAAGGACGTCCAAAATAGCAACAACCCCAGAAATCGTAGAAAAAATACAGGAAATCGTGTTGGAAAATCGGCGAGTGACTGAAAGAGATTTAGTAGATAATTTTAGTGTAAGCGATATTTTGACTGAAGTATTGGGTTTCTGAAAGCTGTGTGCACAATGGGTGCCGTATTCGCTAACAACGGAACAAAACACACATACGAATGCGACTTTCTCAGCAAGATTTAGAGCGTGTGTTGATTCAAAAACCTGAATCAAAACAAGAGGCTAAAGAGTAGTGTGAATCTGGTTCGCTGGCTCCGAAATGAGTTCGTGTCCAGAAATCGGTCCAGAAAGTGTTAACATCAGTTTTTTGGGATGCGAACGGAGTTCGTTTGTGGATTACTTGGAAACTGGTAAAAAAAATAAAATTACGAATCTTATTCTAACCTTTTAGACCAGCTGAAGGAAAAAAATCGTGAAAAAATATGCAGTTTGCGAAAGGAAAGAATTTTCTTTTATTAGGATAATGCACCGTGTCTTATTCTGACGATGTCTTTAATCCATGAATTAAGGTTCGAATTATTGGATAATCCATCGATTCACCAGATTTGGCCCCTAGCGGCTTCCGTCGGTTTCCATATTAAAAAATGCATGCGTGAAAAGCGCTTTTCATAAAATGATGAGGTCATAACAGCTGTGTAAGCGTATTGCGTAGACCTTCCAAACTCTCACTTCATAAATTGGAATCTCATTGGGACAATTGTTTTGATGTTCAGGGAGACTAGGTAGGTAGGTGAAATGGTTGAAGTGCCGGTCTGGCACTCCTCAAGTAGCACTAAAGCGCCGTTTTGAAACCATTATGAGACCTCCAACAGGCAGATATGTACAGCCACCTAGAGCTGTTTATATAATGGAGGAGATTGATTGGACTCATGTTGGCGCACTGCCAACCTCCAACAGGCAGATATCTACAGCCAGCCAGAGCTGTTGATATAATGGAGGAGATTGATTGGACTTATGTTGGCGCACTGCCTCAGGCTGTCGAAGAAGCCCAGTGACCTTAGTCGCCTAGCTGCCAAGCCCGGACATTTACGGAGAAAATGCTCTACAGTCTCCTTCTCTGAAAGTCTCCACAGCTTCTGCATTGGGGGTTAAATGGTAATCCTAGCTTTTCCGCGTGTGTGCCAATCGTCCAATGACCGGTAAACACAGCTACGAGTTTGGAAATTGAATGGCGAGGAGTCCAAAGGACTTTCGTATTCGAGCCAAAGGGTTTTCGAAATAGCACTCTTTAACAGCTGTCAGGTGGATGTCGATGACCGGGTAGGAGGTCTCTAAGGCCAATTCAGCCCCTTTCCTGGCAAGGTCATCAGCAATTTCATTTTCCTCTATGTTCCCATGTCCTAGAACCCAGGTCAGAGAATTGTTACCTGCACACCCAAGAGATTTGATCTCCTCTTTACAGGAGTTGACTAATTTCGTTCTGCACCATGGCGTCGTTAGAGCCTTATTCGCGGCTTGACTATCGGAAAAAATTTTAATATCTCCCTCGCTCCCGCGTTTCCTAAGCATTTTGCATGCCTGCAGGATCGCAAAGACTTCTGCTTGAAAAACACTAGCAGTGTTCGGCAGTTTAAAGGAGATAGATATTTGGCTGATTTAGAGAGATTATACTGGCAGGGAGACTATAATGAATAATAAAGTACATTGGAAACCACAAAATTGTGTTTTTCTTATCGAACTGCAAAACTTGTTGAACAACCTAATATTTATGAGAAAGATGCCCATTTAAGCCAACTAATATTTGTGTTTATTTCTATAGTAATAAAAACTATTTGCTCTACCATCAATTGCAGGGTCTGGCCAGCGGTTTAACACCACCACCACCAACACATACACCAAACCGATCCTATTTTCATAGATAATTCCAATGCGTATATTTAATACAATTACAACAAACAAAGAAGGCAAATAACAATTTAAAGTAATTAATTTTAAAGAAAGTGTAAAATATTCACAAAAATGCTGTAATTAAAAGTAAAAACTAATAACAATAACCTGTAAGAAATTAAAATTATGTAAGTGCTAAGCTGAATTTAATGACAATTACTTATAAAATTATTATTATTGAAAAGTGAAAAAAAAATAAAGTAAAAAATAGTTAAAACTTAAACAGTTTAAAAAAATTGAAGAACTCGAATTAAGTGCTGAAAATGTTGATAATAATTAATTAAAAAGAAAATCAAATAAAAATAAAAACAAAGTAAAAAAATTTGGTCGTTTTGTTTTTGTTATATGTACATGGAGTGCGTAAGAAATCTATTTAAAACAAAGTAAAAACGTATAAGTAGCATATTATTAAAAATTTGAACCGCCGGCGCTAATTAAAAGAAAATTATAAAGTATACGAACATCAGTTAAAATCCGATCTCAATTACCTTCATATAATTTCTAACCAGACTACTCAATGTTTAACGAAAGATGGCAAAAATGACGCAAGTAAAATTGGCATACTTTAGTAAACTTCTAGTAAAATTGTTTTTAATAAAAAATTACTTTTATGTGCAATACTACTTTTAATGCGACACATAAAAAAGCATTACTAAAGATAAAAAAATAAAATTAAAATAAAAATCGAAGTAATATAAATAGTAACATTTGTTTTAGTAGAAGCAAGAAACTTTGTATAAACGCTAAACAAAAGCAAGCACGAAAATTTTGAATCCTATTTTTTTATTAATGAAAATACAATTTCCCTCGGAAAAATTAGTATTACAAGTTTAAGTTACACTACCAATTCGCCGAATCCTGTAAATTTCTGTATAAAAACATCTTTTAGCATTTAGTCTCCAGAAATAAAATATATTTACATACAATAAAATAAATTTGTGTAAAATTTTTAAAGTTTTTTCTTTAACGAAAACCTTGTAAATATAATTACCGAAAAAAAAACGTTAGAGAAATACTTATATATAGAAAGTTAAGATCAATTAAACCTAAAATTGTAAGTAATATGTGGTAATTTTTTATTAAATCATAGTCGCGTAGCTTTACTACACACAATTTGTCCCATTTTCCTGTAGTCTATAGAGTTGTTAAACAAAATTAAGAAAAGCGTATGAAATACTTTTTTATCGTGTACCACAAAACAAAATTTGTGTATTATCTACCTGCAGTCAAAAACACAAAAAAAAATTGTAAAAAAAAAAAAAAAAAATTTCCTTAAGCGTTAGTACCCAAACTCATTTACTTACAGCCAGCCAGTCAAATTCTACTAAAATTTTACACAAATAGACCAAAAAGGTAAGCAAACCAGTAAAATAAAAATAGTTTAACTGAAAAAAGCAAACAAATAATTCCATTTTATTTTCGAATACAAAGAATGAAACAACCAACTTTCTTCTCGACTTACCTTCCTGTTTGGCCAGCCGATAAGCAACCATTAAAAGATTCATAAAAATTGTTTTTCTTCTCTATTTCCACATACCTTTTGAGCCGCATTTAGAGCTTAGTCAAGCAAGCAAAAAATAATAAAATGAATATGGAAAAAAGTTGTAAGCGAAGTGAACGTACACAAATAATTCTTTCGTTGTATGTAAGTAAGAAAAATTACAATAAAAATTTAATTATAAATAAGTAGTATATATACATATAGATACATACAGACATACTATGTACACAATAGTAATTCTATTATTGAATTAGTACTAAATTAAAGTAAATAAATACAAATAGCAACTGTGTCGTAATTGTAACGAAATGAAACAATACAAATACAATAATAATTCGTATAGAAATAAAAAAAATTAAAACAGAAATTTTAAATACAAAAAAAAATATTCGTTTTTCTGCTTAAAAAGTGAAAACACAAAACTGCAAATATGGTAAGTAAATATGTACAATTGTATTGTATATACAGGGTCCGGCACTCGAAGTGTAACCAATTAAAAAGGGCATAAATTTACTTTCGAAAATTACTTTTATTCAATTAAAAGTAAAAAATGTGTGAAAATAATACAAAATTAAGAATATATTTACTTTTGCTCGATATGACCACCTTTGGCATTGACTATGGCCTTGAGACGGTCCAGAAACGAATCGCAAGCTGCCCGAATGTGACTTGCAGGTACTTTGGAACATTCTCGGACAATGGCTCGCCTCGCCTGGTGAATCTTTTAGTTCGGTCCTTGTTCTCCAAAATGGCGCAAAGAGAATAATTCATCGGATTCGCTTCTGGTGAATTTGAGAGCCATTGTGTAGACGTTATGAAGTTGGGAACGTTGTTTTTTAGCCATTCTTGGTTCACATAAGCTTTATGAGACGGCGCCGAGTCAAAGCAACCTCCAGAATACTTTCTCGATAATATTTCGCATTTACCTTAACGCCAGGCTAGATGAAAACGGAGATCGCCCATTTGCGGTTACAGTGGCCCAAACCAGTACCTGTGGCGGGTGCTGCCTCTTGGTGGCTAAACGATGACTCAAATTCTCGTATGAGCGGTTGGTCAAATAAACCTTATCGTGTTGAGAGTTTACGAATTGCTCAATTTGAAAAATTTTCTCGCCAGAAAAAACAATGTTCGGAAATTGACCGCTTTTGGCCAAGCGAAGCAACTCAAGTCTGACTTGTTGCTGCTTACGTGTGAGATCATGCGCCTTTTGGATCTTGTAGGGCTTGACTTTGAGATCATTTTTCGGAAAGCAGCGGAAGCTATGGTAAGATATCAGTTCTTTCGCCAAATGATTGGCACTTCGTCGGGGACTTCGCTCAAGTCGCTTCTTCACCTTTTGAACCATCTCTCTCTTTCGATGACCACCTCGATGACATTTCGCGATGCTACCAGTATCATTGTAACAAGTAATGGTGCGATAAATAACAATTTTATTTACTTTAAAGTGCTCGAGCTCACAAACAATCGCTGGTTGTGATTTTCTAGCCAAATACGATTGAAATCCATTGCTGATTTTCTTTTTTCGCGTTTACTCTCGGCAAAATGCTTCCGTTCACTTGTAAACAATACTGTGTCATTTGGCCAACTAACAGATAGCTGAAGCCCGTGGATTGGGAATATTGTTGCTATGCTTCAAAGAAATGCTGAGCAACCTTCAGAATCGATATCTTGACGTTCTAAACAATTGGGCCATCAGGCATTCATGAATCGACTGTTTGGCGGTTTTTCCATAAGGAATTGAATTTGCATCCCTACTAAATTCAATTAACATAAGAACTATAGCCCAAAGATCATTATGAACGTAGAAATTTCGTGTATGGGGTTTTTGAATATGATGCTGGTTTTTCACGCAAAATCATCTTAAGTAATGAGGCTCATTTCACACAGGAAGAATTTGTCGAAAATTGCTGCATCTGGGGAGAAGAAATCCTGAGTAATTTTAAAAGAATCATTACATCCATTAAAATGTACTGTTTGGGTTTAAAATGTTTTTTGGCTGATGAAATAATTGGCCCGTTTTGTATTCGAAAATGAAAATGGAAAAGCAGATTTTTTGTGGCCTGAGCTAAAAGGAATAGACATAGATGATGGTAACGGTAATGGTGATGGTGTTGGTAATGGTAATGGTGACATAAACTGGCCACCTAGAACATGCGATCTAACTCCACTAGACTATTTTCGGGGGGGTTTTTTGAAAAGTAAAGTCATATGATACACCAAGCAACGTGGCTGTCTCCCGATCGAAAAACGCAAAACTAGATCGATCATGTTGTGATAGATGGAAGACACGCTTCTAATCTTTTAGATGTAGACTCCAATCACTACCTTGTTGCAGCCTAACTATGGAAGGAACACACTCTAAAACCTGCTAAATAGCGTTAACTGCATATGTCAAAATCGTTGACGATGGAAACATCATTGAGCTACCCGACCATGACGAGGGGAGAATGGCGATAACAAGACTAAAGAACAACAAATCCGCGGGAGTCAACAGCCGGCTGAGCTATTCAAACATGGCGGCGAGAAGTTGGTAAGGTGCACGCATCAGCTCCTATGCAAAATATGGTCAGATGAAAGCATGAATGTCGAATGGATTTTAAGTGTACTCTACCTATTCCACAATAAGGGTGATCCTGGGGTGATAAAATATTACTTAAATATAACAATAATAGAAAAACCAAGATTTAAATTAAAAGTAAAATTAAAGTAAGTTTGATTGAAGGCTGATCAAGGCAATTTGTCCATCGCCAGATAATTTGAGGGAATGGAATTCTGTCGAAATAATAAAAAATATTTGACTCAAAATATGTACTGGTTGCTTATACTAAGTTGTTCAATAAGTTTTGCGATTCGATAAGAAAAACACAATTTTATGGTGTGAAATACACTGATCATTTGATGAAAAACGCTTTCCACTCATAAATGTTTTAGGTCTGGAAACAGATGGAAGTCGCTAGGCGCCAAATCTGGTGAATACGGTGGATGCTCCAACAATTCGAATCTTAATTCATGGATTTTATCCATTTAAAAATGCTCTTGTGACACAGTGAATTTCGTTTTTTTGCAAACTGCGGCTTTTTCACGAACTTTTTCCTTCAGTTGGGCTTAAAGGTTACAATAATATTCAGAATTTATTGTTTTAGCAGTTTGCAAGTAATCAACAAATAAAATTTCGTTTGCATCCGATTTCTGGACACGAACTCGCTTTAGAGCCGAAGAACCAGGTTCACACCTCTCTTTCAAGTCTCATCCATACTCCTCGATCAGTGCACAAAATCCATTCTATGCTTTAGAAAACGCTCTAAATGTTGCTGAGAAAGTCGCATTCGAATGTGTTTTTTTCCATTGTTAGCGAATGCGGCACCCATTGGGCAGACAAGTTTCTGAAATCCAATACTTCAGACATATTGCTTATACTACCCAATGAGATGCCTAGGGCTTCTACTAAATCTCTTTCAGTCACTTGACAATTTTCCAATACAATATTCTGTATTTTGCCTACAATTTCTGGTATTGTTCCTACTTTTTTATCGTCTTTGACGTGGATCGTCTTCAAGACTTGTACGACCGCGTTGAAATTCAGCAACCCATCTTTCTACTGTACTACACACACTTTCAACATTCGTTCTCAAATTTCCTTTTCTTTTAAACTTTTAAACTTTTCAAAAATAAAAATTCAATCACAGCGGCATACTTGATTTTTTCCATTGCAGAAAATACTGTCACACGTCGATATTAAATGGCTTGTAAGCAAAGACTGAATTGACAGATTGACATGAACTTTCACTGAAGTTCATATGAAAAGTGTACCAACATAACAAAAAAAAATATGTCTACATAGCAGCAACGCCCTCTCTTATCGGACCGCATAAATTATTTAACAACCTAGAATTTGGAAAAGTTTCGAGTTTTTTGTAAAAGGGGGTGCATAAAAGAGAAGTATAAAATATGGGCGATGAAGTACATGCAAGAGTCTCTTTCTCTTGTTCGGTATGCGCAATGATACGAGGTGTGTTCAAAAAGTTTCGCGAATTTTGAATTTTCCGAGGTTACGTATATTCGAATTTCGATTTTTTTGTGTCGATATGTTGGTACTCATGTCTCTCACTCATGTCGACGAGTTCGGCCATTTTGAATGTTCAGTTTTTTGTTGACAGCTGCTTTGCTTGCACGTGTTTCGGCTCGTCTTCGATTTTTACCTATTCAAAAAGATGGATAAAAGAGGCTGTATCAAATTTTGTGACAAAAACGAAATTAAGTGCGCGGATGCATTCCGAATGTTGACAGTGTCATCGGAGTTATCGGAGTGCCGCACGCCTGAGCACTTCAACAACAGACGAAAAAATTGATGAAGTGAAGAAAATGGTATTGGCCAATCGTCGAATCACCGTTAGAGAAGTTGCTGAGGACCTAGACTTACCGATTGGATCGTGCCATTCGATTTTTTTCAATGATTTGGGCACGAGACGGGTCGCCGCAAAATTCGTACCAAAACTGCTAAATTTCAACCAAAAGCAGCATCGCATGAACATTGCTAATGAGATGTTGGACTCTGTCCGCGAAGACCCAAATTTTCTCCAGGTCATAACTGGTGACGAATCGTGGGTTTATGGTTATGACGTGGAAACCAAAGCTCAATCATTTCAATGGAAGCTGTCGCACGACGAACCAAGGCCAAAAAAAGCGCGCCAAGTTCGGTCGAATGTAAAAGTTTTGCCTTCCGGTTTCTTCGATTGCAGGGGCATTGTGCATCATGTGTTCTTGCCACAGGGTAAAGCAGTCAATGAGGAATATTATCTGCAAGTTATGCGCAATTTGCGCGAAGCAATGCGCCAGAAACGCCCGGATTTGTGGAAGAACAAAAATTGGCTCTTGCATCACGATAATGCCCCTGCTCACACATCGTTGCTTGTGCGCGACTTTTTGGCCAAAAACAACACACTAATGATGCCAACCTATGTATTCCTCAGATCTAGCCCCCTGTGACTTTTTCTTGTTCTTGAAACTGAAGAGGCCCCTACGATTGACGAGATAAAGTAGGAGGAGCTGAACAAGATAAAAAGAAATAATTTTTCGAGGTGCTTCGTTGTTTGGAAAAAACGTTGGCACAACTGCATAATATCTCATGGGGATTACTTTGAAGGGGACAAAATAGATTTTAATGATTAAGTAAATAATTTTTGAAAAGAAAACATAAAATTCGCTATACTTTTTGAACACACCTCGAATGACGAAAATATGAATTTTGAGCGAATTTGCGAAATGCTGTCTTTGAAAGTGCAGGTTATTTCATTTTTAGGGTAAACATAGTTTACGCGGAATAAAATATAAAGTTTTGCCTTGGTTTGCTTCGGAAGCCTCGTTTTTACCGCACCGCTGGCATGGTTTTGGGAACTTCGTTCATGTAAACAAAAACTAGTCTCTTGGTCCAGCATTAATATGCATACATACAATAAATTAGCTCTACTTAGATTGAAATGCATTTCTAGAAAAGTCATTAAAACATTTTCATTTATTACTACCATAAAGATTTTCAATTCTCGCACGTGTTGGTAAATACTTCTTTCTAATTGTGAGGTTCCAATATTTTATTGCAATTGCAATCGCAGGCAGATGCTTTCTAAGGGATTATCTCACGTCAATTAGCAATAATTATTAGCCACCTGTGATAGAATTTACGAGACTGTAACGCAAACACCACTAACTTGGCAAAAAATAATTTCCCAAGCTCCGAAGCGATATTGGCAGCTGCAGGTCCCAGGATACTTAGAAAACAATTTCAGTTGCCCACGTGTGATCTCGTTAATTGTTATTTGTTAATTGTTAATTGCTTTGTGTCATACTTGCTGCCTGCTGCCTGCTGCCTGCTGCAGCTCATGCATTTATACAGCGTGGCATTCGGCATCATAAAATTCAACTGAACGTCATATAACAATAATTATTGCGCTGATTTGTGTCTAACCTACGGATACCGCGGAATAGTGCAAATCAGTAGGGAAAAGGACAACATTTTGTTTGTGAATAAGTTCTTAAAATAATGTGGCGTACGTGCACAGTCAACGTGTATTCTAATAAGTGAAGAGAAAGAAAGACATAATTGCATTAAACAAATTATACGAAGCACTAAAAGGGTTGCAAACCACTTACTATCTCCTATAAGCATTACTGCGCAATGCAACTCTGCGCACTGTTTGAATGCACTCTAAGTTGCGATAGGGGCACTTGGGTGCTCTACTTAATATGCAATGCGATCGCCGATTTTATAGTGATTTAACAAATTGTTTGGCGCGCATGCGCAACCTATACGAGAAAGTAGCAGCACCTATGCACTTGTGCTCATAAATACATATGCATGTATGTATGTATGTATGTGTATGGTGTATGGTATATTATGCATGTATCTAACTGTGTGTATGGCTGAGCAACGATTTACCTATTATGATTGGCTTTTATTATTAAATTATCAGGGCAGAAGTAAATAGACTACTGGCCTATCGGGCTGCACACACACCTACAATACAAATATAGAACATTTGCTATGAGCAGGCCAGTTGTCTAGCTGCCTAGCTGCCTCCTGCTAATGACAGTTCCACCGAATTGGGGTAGCGCGCAGTCGAGCACGTGTCTGCAATTGTGACCGACTTGGGCGCTTTCCGATGCTGGTGCTGTCGCTGTTGAACACAGGCCGCGCACCGCGGATTGTTGATGGTCGACAGCAGGAGTTTCTGCTGCACTTCTCTTCTGCGAGCACTAACGACATAGGTGATTGCAAGCACGCGCATTGATCCGTTGGCTTTGATTTACAATTTCATAACCACAAAAGGACACCGCGCAAATATGGCAAAAGTGTAGCAATGCGAAGCTGCGTCGATGTTTCGGCTGGCGGGCTGGGCTGACTCGCTGCTTCAGGCAAGTGATGGCCAGCAGCAGGCGATATGCATTCAGTGCAACATTTGTATACTTACAGCGCAATGTTGGTGCTTGCGTGTGTATGTGTGCCCGCATGTAGTATATGGTCAAATAGCTTGGCGAATAATTTACTAATTAATTGGCAACAACTGAAATTGTGTGTAGCATACAAATTAACTGCAAAGACTGCACTGCGCACTGCCAGCGACTAGGCAAAGCAGCTATGCGGGGAATGTAGCTACGCAGTATTTCTGAAAAGTTGTGGTGACCCTCTACGACGGAAAAGTCTTCCCGCTTAAATGTTACAGAAATAGTAGTCAAAGCCATACTTTTTTCAGAAAATGTAAATTAAAAAATTGTGGAAATGTAATTTCTTTAATAATTTTTTTTTTATAAAAAATTGAATCTTCTTTCTTCTTTTTATAAATATATCAAAATGAATGTTTGTCTGTATGTCATCGATGAACTCAAAAACTACTGGACCGATTATTATAAAAATTGGTATATATATGTACTTCTCCACGGAGAAAATTTGTAAAATGTGCTTATTGATGCCACTCGCCACCAGGTGGCGCTGCAGAGTAGCAACTTCTGCCACGTTCAACCGATTGTCATAAAAATTAGTATGACCATGTATTTTTACACAGAGGAAACGAATATGACATATTCATAGAAAATTGTGTATCCCACAGCACTCCAATAAGCATCGAATTGAAACTAAACTTTGTAATGTCACAATTTTTTCCAAATAAACAAAATCAATAAATTGGTTTAGAATGAATTGAATACTTGTATACTGATTTTTCTTTAAAGTTATTTTTCTAAAATTTATTTTAGTTGTTAGCATAGCAACGCACGCCGGTTACAGCTAGTTTAAAATAAATTTTACCGAAAGCTGTAAGCTGGTGTAGGATTAATATTCTTGACGGTGTATTTTGTATGTGTCCACCTCAATTTATCAGAGAACCTGTTAGTACAATACAGTACAAGCTCGATAATATGAACTAGTTGAAACCAAGCCGGTTTACATTTGCGAATTTTTTCACTTTTGAGATTGTCAAAACTTAAGGGTGTAACCCACTAACTCACTTTTGAAAAATCGATTATTTTTTTTTTGCATTTTTCGAAAGTATATATATACAGAAACATCATGTTAAAATCGCAGATTGAACTTAGGTAAGTTTTTTTCATGATTTTTCATAAAAAAAAACTTTAATTGCATTTTTCTCGAATTAACGTTTTTTCGGTTGGTCCACACGATTTCTCGGGAACCAGTGGAACGATTCTCATGAAATTTTAACCACATATTCTACACATAAATAGCTATAAAATAAACAACTTTCGTAATAAAATTTTGATTTTTACTAATTTTTTTTCACAAAAAACAGTGTAAAAAATCATGTTTTTTTAAATTTTTTTGTTTTTTGGCCGCCATTTTGTTATTTATTAATAAAAATTAATAATTTTACTTTATTTTATAGCTACTGTTATAACAAATCTAAAACTTTTTGATTTTTCTGTTTCAGATAAGCCGTTCTCGAGATATCGTGTGGACCAGCGACCTATCTCTAAATCATGGTGTTATGTTTAGCTATAGTTTTTGTATAAAAAAATTGCAAAAAATGAATAAAAAAAACTTTTTTCTTGTATTTTAAGACTTTATTTATCAAGCCTAACAACTTTTATATCAATATCATTCATAGCCTGCTTGAAAAAAATTTCCGAAAATAGCCTTTTTTTCGAGCGTAGTTAGTGGGTTACACCCTTAAGGCGTCCCGGTGGCCTAGAGCTCGAAAATTAAGGGGATTTTTAGGAACTTTGTTTTACAATAAAAAATATGAAAAATGATATTCAAATTTTATAGGCTTTTTATTAAATTCTTTTACATACAAAAATGAAAAAAAAAAAAATGTATTTATATAATTTTAAAAACGGCGTTGAAGTTGAGCCTCCCTCTTAAAATGGAACCTGGACGGTGTTGTCCATTTTGTCTCTTCTGTTTATTCGAAAAAACTCATTTCGAGATAAATGAGTTTAAAGTTTGAGGTACAGGAGCGCGCGGACCGCACTCTACCTAGATAATGGGCTGTAGTAGCTATAATATCGGGAGTTTATGCATGAAAATTTCACAGTAATTTTTTAAAATGATATACTTTCGAAAAATCGATTTTTGAATGTTCTAGACCACCGGGTTCCCTTACTGGTAGGTGGATAGATGGGTGAAATGGTTCAAGTACTACTCTGGTACTCTCCAAGTAGCACTAAAACGTCTTTTCGATACCATTATGAGACCTCCAATAGGAAGATATCTACAGCCAACCAGTGCTATTGATGTGACGGAGTAGGTTGATGGGATTTAGGTTGGAGTACTGCCCAGGGTTGTTGAAGAAAGGAGCACCCAGTGACCTTAATCGCCTGACTACAAAAACCGGACATTTACAGAGAAAGTGCTCAACAGTCTCCTTCTCTGAAAGGTCCCCACAGTTTCTGCAATGAGGGTTAAATGGTAATCCTAGCTTTTCCGCGTGTGTGCCGATCATCCAGTGAACGGTAAATACAGCAACGAGTTTGGAAATTGAATGGTGAAGAGTCCAAAGGACTTTCTGAGTCGTTCGTATATCGTATTGGAGCTAAACGGTTTTCGAAAGAGCACATGAAGAAATGGAGCTCCATCTGCGCTTTCCTGAGAAATAAGTTCTGAATTCAACCTTAACACCAGTCAGGGAGATGCTGATGACCGGGTACGAGGGCAAGCTCCTGTGTTCTGGAACCCAGATAAGAGAAATGTTACCTGCATACAAAAGATATTTGATTTCCTCCTTGCAGGAGATGAATAAATGAAGTATCAGAATTATAAACTTTGAGATGAGAAAAAGGAACAGAATACGAAAACACATTTATGAAAAAATTTTACAGTTTTCATTTGAAACTATAATTCTTTCAATAAAATTCGTCCTACATTCACAAGAATGGAACGCGTTATGCACCTACTAAAAAGATTTGTCATTTTCTTCTGCTTCTTCTCCCCTTCCAAAGACTCTTTTCCGATTGCTTTGATCGAAACTTTGAATAGCAAATCCCCTTTGAAACTCACCCAACCTTCCTGTGGCCTTGACTAAGTGCATATAAATTGTCGGAATTTGTAATTTGGGAAACGGAATTTCCCGCGCTACAATTTCATGTATTTATGTATTATTTTCATACTATCTTTCTATTCTTGTTGAGCTTTCCAGTGTATCTCATTCTTTAAAATGCTCAATAAAAAATAAAAAAGGGTTCACATTATACGGTGTTTGCAATTCTACGCAGTGCACGCGTATACCAGCTGCAATGCAGTGATATTATTCATAACGCCAAGTGCTACTCATTAGAGTTTACTTACTTACTTAGGTGGTCATAACAACCCGTTACCGAGTTACGGCCGACCTCACTAGCTCTCTCCAGGCGCCTCTGCTACTCATTAGAGTTTACTTACTTACTTAGGTGGTCATAACAACCCGTTACCGAGTTACGGCCGACCTCACTAGCTCTCTCCAGGCGCCTTCTCCAATTCTGTACACGAAGCGAGCATAGGGTTTCCTCCACCTGGTCTTTCCACCGGAGCAATGGTCTTCCTCTTCGTCGGCTCCCTTGGACTTCGCCCTCGAACACCTTCTTTGCTGGAGCTTCTTCATCCATACGCACGACATGCCCTAGCCAACGCAGGCGTTGGATGGCGATGCGTTGAACTACGTCAATGTCGGCGTAGAGCTCATACAGCTCGTGGTTCATTCTTGAACGGTAGTCTTCGCCAACGCGCACAGGACCGAAGATCTTAAGAAGAACTTTTCTCTGGAACACCCCAAGAGCGGCTGCATCGCTTGTGACACTACTAATGCCTCTGCGCCATAAATAAAATAAAAGTATAGAGAGTCCTACAATGAGGGTTGTGCTAGGGCTATCCTTCCAAGTATGTTGGATTGAAAGGATGGCAGAGTCTGCACGCTCATAGGCACCTCTGTTTTCACCGACGGATTCAAGATGAAATCTGGAGTGGTACCGGGATTTTCTCTTGATCAGCCAATATTTAAGTCTCCTTTAAACTGCCGAAAACTAATAGTGTTTTTCAAGTAGAGGTCTTCGCGATCCTGTTTCAATCATCCCCATCTCAGACATCCGGGTCTCCTTGACCGTTGTTAAATGGAAACTGCATAATGTCTTTCTTAAAAAAGCGCAAGACAGATGGAGTTCTATTTTATCGTGTGATATCTCAAAAACACTTTGGCCTCAGTACGACGGAAGCAGAACACTTAAAGTGCTGCAGATCCCCCACCACTCAATTTCCAAACTCATAACGGTGTTCAGCGGTCACTGGGTGATCGGAAATCATGCGGAGAAGCTTGGACTTTCATACAACCTTCCTTGCAGAAGCTTAGGGGATACTGCAGAGAATAAGAATGTTGAACATTCCCTTTACAAATGTCCGGGTCTGGTGGGTAGGCGCTTGAAGTTCTTTAGAGTGCCTTTGGGGAGAGCCTGAGGTAGTTCTCCAGCCTAGATCCCTTTTCTCTCCTCTACTACATCAACAGCACTGGATGGCTTCAGATAGTTTTATCTTCCCTTCGTAATTTTTCATAGGTAAGTGGTCTACATTATGGCATCAAAACGGGACTCGAGAGTTACTTGTAGTGTACCCGTGGTACTCTTGCCATCTAACCTATCTACCAACCTACCTGCTAAATCCAACAGTTATCAACCTTCCGCCCATTTAACACGAAGGGCGCAGTCTGTGCGACGTGCGGATCCTTTTTGTTCTGGCGCCGACATAAGAAAGGCGAGGATTTGTTAAACAGCATAACAAAGCATAGTTTCTTCTCAATCGAATTGCTAACCTCTTTCTGTTGCTAAGATCGATAAATAAAATGGCCTACGCGTTGACTTACCTTTCTGGAGCACATAATTGGTAAGTATTAAAGCCAATTTTTTAGAAACTTTAAAACTTCTTCTACACAATGCAGGCAGCTACTATGCGCACGCTTCGTACCCACTTCAAAACAGTGAATATGCATCTCATTTAATGGACGAAGAAACGGTGTAAGGTTTCGTGTAGATTTTTCTCTTCTTATGGCACTGCCACCCAGAAAGAATGAAAATCGTAATATGAGAGTGGCGCAAAAGGAACTCACTTCATTTGAAATCACTTTGTGGCGCTTGAGATAATACATATAGAAGAAATATATATGTATGTGTGTATGTACAAACATACATATACTCGTATATATACGTGCACACGTATGGAGAACACAAATTGCGCTGCGCAATGGGTTGGTGAAATATGAAAGCTCATTTGAGCACATAATGGCAGCACTCAAATGATGAACACCGTTGGCGCAGATACAAAATAAATGTAGACAGTAAATTCAGCAGTCCTTATAAGCATCGCACACCCTTACCCCAGTTTCTTTAGCATTCGGCGCAAACTCTTTCTCTCCCTTCGTCATATTTCCAAGCCCTTACAGGTTGTCTCTTCTCACACCGTGCAACGCCATTAGCCCTGTTCTACCCTCGCACCCCGTTCGTAGTTTGTGCCTCCTGTTATATCCTGTTGCATTCTTCGTGATTAATGGAACAGATTTTATGCTTCCTTCCGCTGCAACTGTGTAACAATTGTGAAGTCATCTTTTGTAAAACACATCCGCATTAAAAGCGAGCGACGACTGCCTCTGACTCTGCGTATGTGTGGCCCTGCTTCGGCTGCATCTTCATCGACCTGATATGAGTTTGTTGAAGTTTTAAATGGAACACTTAACTTTTCAAGTACGTATGCGGTAATGCGGAATTTCGCCATGCGTTTAAACGCCTGTCTGCATCCATTTAATTTGCAAATGGCATAAAAATTCTTCCCTCAAGTGTGAAATAATTATTTTATTTCGAAAATTGAAGAAGTTAAGTTAATTTAAGGGATTTTAATTCAAGTTAATTTTATTATGAGTAGAAATTAGTTAATTCTCTTTTTTTTTTTGGTGAGAATTTCATTTACTTTTGAACTTGAGAAAAATTTAAATTAGCTTCCCCTAGAAGAAAATTGTACATTTAACAGGCATGCAGATACAGGGGCGAGCATAACTGAGGGCATAACGATTTTATTTTAATATTATATTATATTTGTAATATTTTTCGGGGGAAGAATTTTTTTGGTATTTTCTTTTTTTTATTAATGAATACATTGTTTTACCAAAACCTATAAATCAAGCTTTCAAACTTTACAAAAATTTAGAAAAATTTTCATCCAAAATTTGAACTTTGCAGTCTGAATCTTTAGAAAATTTTCGGGCATACAGTAGCAAGGCTCCCTTTCAGGCGACATCCTTTAGTGTGATTTTTTTTAACTCCTACTGGAAAAAATTATTCCTGCTGCTGAGTTTAACCGCTTTGGCACTATCTGCTACAAAAGTGTCAGACTATTGGCGTATGCTGACGATATTGATATTGGCGGCCTGGACAAACTAGAGAAGGAAGCAGAAGAGTCGGCATACAAAGAGTTCTCTCGCCTTAATTTGAGGGAGAAAATGGAAAAAACTGAAGTTCGTGTGCTTATTAAGCCGATTCACCCTTAGAAACTCACTGTTTCGACTGTTGTTTAGTCTCTGGTGTGTGGTGATGGATCCATGTTTCGTCCACGGTTACAAAACGGCGCAAAAACTCCTCCATATTGCGATTAAACAACGCTAAACCTTCCTGTGAAGTTGTTACACGATTGCGTTTGTGGTCGACTGTGAATTACTGGGTAGTTTGATAAAGGTAGCTGTAAAACACAAACTAACTGACGCAGCACGTTCAAATTTTGACCGAAGTCAACTGACAGATGCCTGTTGACAGGAGCAGTATTTCTTTTTCAGTAAAGAGGTCAGAAATACAATAAGTCACGGACTTATTGACCCGCCCTCGTAAATGTTTTTAAAGTGCTTGTAAAATGCTTACCTAATTTGGCCTAAATAAACTCCAGTTGCTGGTCCTCGAAAGCGAAAAAGGCTACGAATGGAAAAGGTTAATAAAATAGGTGCGAATTTTGTATAGCCGAAAAATCGCAAGGATTTTTGATATTTTTTCTACTGACGGCGTTTTGCACTTTATTCCATAAAAATGAATTTCCCGGAAAAGAAACTTCAGTAGATAATTTTTATTATAAGGGCGGTGAGTGTGGTTTTTGGCTGATGTAAAAAATAACCTATTCAATTTTTCAAAATCTTGTGTGTGCCAAGCTTAGTAGAGTTTGATAAAGTAGGCGGCGCAACTTCCATATACCAATACATTTGAACCTTTATTTCATGCAATTGCTGCCATATCGAAAATCATGTTTTCGAGAAGGAAAATCTGTAACGTCAACATTACTAGGAAGATATCGATTTGAGTAGATATAAATTTGTTAATGCAGCGGACTTCTCCCTTCGGCAGACCCATCTCATAAGCTGACACTTTTTCAATAGAAATTTTTCTAAATTGTTAGAAATTTTTCAAATCTTTCTCTTTTAAGTGGACAACCCTCCCAATATAGGACGCGCACACGTTTTTGTCCTCCCCAAAGATATTTTATTTCTTACATAAGCGTACAGCTTACAAATTCTACCTAGGAGTTGTCCAAATCAATAAATTTGTTAGATGTTGTTTATTTCATTCGCGAAGCGTGTGAGCAGGTGAGTCCACAGGCAGTGAAAAATTGTTTAGGAAAAGCAGATTGTGAGAAAACAAACTTCGCTAATGACGATAGGACGGTTATACCACAGAGAATGAGCCTTCACTATCGACAGTTGCTTAGTTCACCAATATTATTAATTTAGCTCAGAAAAAAACTCAAGTTGAAGACAGTTTCGAGTCTTAATTTAGGTAACCAAGTTTTCATAAATGATGAAGAAGGAAAAAATATCAATACTGAAGTGGTAACTCTCGCTGGCCAACTCTTCTGAAGATGAATTAGAAAATAAGATTGACGACCAGTTGACTTCTTATAAAGGCTTGAGAAAACTAAACGCCACGTCTGTTCTGGTTTTGAAAATAAAACTGAATTAATATAATATTAAGGATCGGTTAAAAATTATTGCGTATGGGAATAAGCTTCTGCCCTCGTAAAAGAGGTGCCGCTGCTGATACTATTTTTGTGTTCGCTCTAGTAATATACTGGTGATTTGAAGGTGTATATGTGAAGTTTCGATCTCAGTCGCTGAAATTCGTTTGAAGCGTAAAGATTCTTTTTTATCTGACGTCAAACATGTCTACGTTCGTCCTGAAAAAACAGCATTTGCGAGAAGTCATGCTTTATTATTACCTTTTAAAGAAAAGTGCAGCTGAAACGTGTCGTATATTGATCTAAAGTGACAATTTCGACGTGAGTGATAAAGATCACGAAGGGACACCGAAAAAATTCGAAGATACAAAAAAAAAACAGATTATGTTGTACATCTGATGAGATCAGAAGTGAGTCATCTATTATGAACTCCTTAAACCATCTCAAATCATAATTGACGATCGTTACCGACTGCAACTAATACGTTTGAATCGAGCTCTCAAAGAAAAGCGGCCGGAATCTGACGGTAGACATGTCAAACTGATTTTACTGCATGACAACGCCAGGCCACACGTTGCTAAATCGGTCCAGAAATATTTAGAGGGATTGAATTGGGAAATCTTGCCCCATTTGCCGTATTCCCCAGACATTGTACCTTCGGATTACCATCTGTTCCGATCAATGCAGTCAGCCCTTATTGGAGAGCGATTAACTTCTTGCGAGAGCATCGCAAACTGGCTCAATGAATGGATCAAGTCAAAAGAACTCGATTTTTTCGTCAGAGAAGTCCTTATGCTGCCTGAAAGATGTACTAAAGTTGTAGCTTCCAATAGCACATACCTCACATAATATTTTGTGTAATGTTTAAATAAAGAACCGTAAGCCCTGGCAGCTGGTGCTCCTTTTTTTGTTAAATAATAATTTATTGTTATTTTCCATATATTAAATAAAATAATGAATAATGTTTAAATAATTCGTAAGTTTGGCTAAAGAAGGACGAAAATTTATTCCCATACCCAATATTTTAACTTTTTTTACGCTTTTGTCATAAGTGGACGTCTCCTGTAAGAGCACAAATTTTTCAGTTTCTTAGGTGGCCACTTGAGAGAGAATATTCAGCATAGAATGTAGAGACTTCGATGGCCACAGGAACGCTGCATTAAATAACTGAAGGACTTGAATTTTTTGACAAGTTTTATCAATTTATTTGTTTCTTATTTAATTTTAATAAGTTTTTTATAAAAATATATCTCACTCCCCTATAAATCTCATATAAGCCCAAGTTTAAATTGTAAATTTAAAATAAATAAAATAAAATTATATAAAATAAAAATAAATAAAATAAACATAAGAGTTTGTAGAAAAATTTGGGGTATGTAGATTTAGAGCCCATTGATTTGGGTGTAATAAGGTGCAAGTTTCAAGTGATATTGTGCATTATCTCCATATAACGAATGCTAATCTTCTAAAATCCCATTTCGATTTTAAATTCAATACTTTGAGTGGTTTAAGAAATCAAATATGAATTATTACATAAAAGTTTGAAAAATAAATTAAGAAGTCTGCTGATAAACCAGATTTCAAATTTTAAAACACCCAAGAACGACAGAAACAAGATTGCGTCCATCAGAGAGTGCGTCCCGTCATACTAGCCTAGTTGTGTGGTGTTGCAAACCCTTTGATCTTCGCAATAAATTTAGTGCTTTTTTGTACCCAAAATGCGAAAAATTTTGAAGTTGGTGTTTGTTTCTTTTTTCAATTTGAAGTTACCAAAATTGTAAGTTAAAAAAAATTCTATAAATTAAATAAAAAAGTCTAAAAAGAGAAGATTTTAGTGCTATTGAAAGTTTGTTGATTTTAATAAAATTCTATTTTAAAAGTGCCAGTCTCATTTGTTTGCCCCTTTTGTGGTTTTGCAAGAGGATTGCATCTACTTCTGTCAACTCTTCTTAACATTTAAAGTTTTTTTATTAAGTTTGAAAATCCCTTGAATTTACTGAATACGAATTAAATCCTTAGAGGTTTAATTATAAATTCCAAAAAAACAAAAATACCAGATAATACGAATCGTGTAAAACTCCAGTCTGTGCTTTTCATATTAAACAGGTTCAATGAATAAATAACTTGTCAAATTGAAAAACCTTAAGGGTTACATGGGTTTCGCTGGGTAAAAAAAGGCCTACTTTCAATTTTTTTTTTTCTATGTAAAAAATTATTTATTTAATTCAAACTTTTTTCTGTCTTATAGATACATATTTAAAGAATAATTTCTGAAATTTTCAAAAAACAAAAATTAAAACTCCTCCATTGTGACGTCATTTTCGGTGATCCCTCGAAAAAAGGTGCGTCCGGGTTGTCAGCATAACTCCTGACAGGCTCATCAAAAATGAAAAAACAAAAATAAGTGCTTTAGTTAAGACCATAAGCTCGTGCTTGAACGAAGGAAAGAAAAAAAGTAAAAATTGGAATTTTGGCAGATATTTTTGCAAAAAAATGAAAATTTCGTTCAAATTTGCTAGACATTTTTTTTTTTTAATAGTTGTAATTGAAAAAAAGAAACAAAATTCTTCGTTCAAACACGAGTAAATTGTACTTCGAACACCTGTGTAAAATTTCATCAAAATCGGTTGAGTATTTTTCGAGAACACTTGACAACCGACTTTGAAAACTCGGTTCCGAGAAAAACGCGTTTAAAGTTTTGAGTAACAATAAAAGTGGCTTGGAGCGCACACATTCCAAAGGCTATATCTCCGAATTTATTATTCGGATCGACTTGAAAATTTTGGATAATATTCCAGAGAATTTGTGGAAATTAATAAGCAAAAAATAAATTAATCGATTTTTTTAACAAACGAAACCCATGTAACCCTTAAGATATTCTACATTTTGCATCTCAACGAATAATGTTTCGAATTGTTACCGATTTCGTCAACTGTTGTTATATCAACATTTATTTCAACCAATATAGCAAGAAGTCTTGGACATGTCAATCAAATGCAGGCTACAACCGAACAAATGCACTTTCGGCCTAAACAGATTGTCACATCGTTGATACTTTGTAGCGGCTCTTCGTACTTTGTGCCCCTTTTTTGCATTGAATCAATACCCAAGTGTTTCTTGCTGCTGCGCTTCTTCCATAATGCACACATACACACTAATATGCGGTGTACACTTCGTGCGAGTGCGTGTTTATATACTTTCAAGCCCGTGATGGCCAAAACAAAAAGTGATTTCGATTACCAAATTCGGTGTTTCCAAAACCAATTTTTTTATTCACATTGGCAACTAAGTTGAAGTTGTGAATTTTTGTGTTGTTTTTTTTTTCAAAGCAGCTTTAAAATACCAAACGAATATCGCCTAAAAAAAGCCATAGCCGACGCGAAGGCAGCTGGAAGGGAAACAATGCCTGGATTTCGAAGCTACCGAATTACGCGAGCGTTTGTGAAATTCAAGCAGAAGTCGAGCATTGAGTTCGAGGTGTTCGATGATTCAAAGAACCAGAAGCCAGAAGCACAGTGTTACTTCTTAAGCGCTTTTATATTTATTTATTTTCAATTGCAAAATTTAGCAGCTTCCTAAAAAATTACTTAAGTTTTCTTAATTCGTTCAGGTTACAAAGTGTGCAGTTTACCGTTGCATGCCAAGTATTTATTACAAAAATAGTTGCAAACATTTCAGCTTACTATGTCCCAAAAATGGACCACTGTAAATTAAAGAAAGTCACACATTCGGAGGATTTGTTTTTTTTCCAGCTATACGATTTGAATTTGTGCCAACGGGGAAATACTTGCTATTCGTATTGTTCTCTGATGTTGTCATTGTAAAATATGCTTCCATTGTGTGTCGCGCAATTTGACGAAACAATTTTGTGGTGTAGTCGACAATGCAAAGGCAACAACTGCTGGAAAGTGAAATAGATGATTTTGGTAAACAAACAAAAAAATGTTTTCGGATACTCAATTAAGGTAATGCAACTCGGAAAGTGTTGTGTAATCGATGCTTGAGACAGATATGTGCATTATTTTGATCGGAATCAAGGCATAAGTTTATAGAAAACTGAGCCACCATCGAAATTATTGATAAATTGTTTGCGCATGCGCATACTGACCCTCACAACAGCCGCTTGGCATTGGCTATGCACACCTGTGCGCAACAGTGGCCATCCGGTGGCGCGCTGGGGCCACCAAACGCTAGCAATGCCATGGAGAACAGCTCGCACCGCCGCGTCGCGCTACGCCACACCACACACCACCACTTGTTGCATTGTAATGCCTTGCACTTGTTGCACACGGCAACCTGCTGCGCTACGCCGTCCGCCAGCCATCGAATGCACCGCTGCTTGCTTGTGACACGCATGCGCTACACAAAACTACACAAAAACACAGCGAGCGGCAACACGTTCATGGATAAATAAATGCACATATGCACACACACTTGTGCATTTATTGTATGCATGTCGCTTCCACCTTGCGCCGCCACGGCAAAGATTTTCATTTAGTCATGCATTACTTTTCCAACCGAGTGGGGTTTTTAATTTTGTTCACTGCTCTTCGGTGCCTTTAATTTGCTTTGATGGCGCGCTTTTCATTTTCATTAACAATTTTTCCATTTTTCCAACGCTTTTCTGTTGTTGCCGATTTAGTTTGTATGCAGCTACGCTGTTTCTTTTTATTTTATTTATTTTTTGTTTGTTTGTTTGCAATCTCATAAAACAATGGCACATTTGTCTTGCGTAAAACGACAGGGTGACAATGACCGCCATTGGCCGGGTGTATAGTCGACTTTGTGTACATACAAAATTGCTTATGTATGAAGGCATATATGAATAAAAAAGCGCGCGCCTGCGCACACTTCACAGACACATTCAGCAGCAGCACAAGCAAACGCACAAAAGCATATTTTAACACACGCAAGCCCCCACTTCAATGTTGCTTTTGCTGTTCACCATCGAATTGTTGCTATTGTTGACAATGCCACGCATAAAGTGTAGGCACACACACACATATGCGCACATTCACAAAAAATGCGAAATTCCCAGCGCAATTCTTTTGATGGAATTCCTTCAGATTCCGGCAATTCTTCTCTTCGTTTGTCCGCTGCGGCTCTTTTTGTTAATATTTGCCTTGAGAAAAAATAAAAACAAATGACGAAGCTGCCGTTGGCAAAGCGCGGCTTTGTAAGCTTTTTGTTTTTTCTGCATACATACATACAATATGCATACATACATACATACATATATCGTGCAATGTTGGATTTGTGGGGCATTGAGATACTTCTTGTAAGTATGCAAGAAGAGACAGGCTGACTGAGGTGCTAGAGTATGTTTTAGAAGAAATGTCTGGGAGGGAGCCTAACGCCAACAGTCCAGAACCGAGTGTCAGTCAGTCTTTGAATTGAGATTTTTTCAAGCTCGTCGACGACAGATTATGCAATATAAGAATTAGAATAATATTTAGCGGGTACAGGACCATATCTGATGACGCAGCTGAGGTAATAGCAGGCAGAATTCCTCTCGACATACGAGTAAAGGCAAAATGTATGAAACAAAAATACCAGAATACAAAAAATGCGCTATCTGATAGCAACGCCTGGTTGAGGAACGCTCTATAGAGGACCGACGATATCACTCTGTTTCAATGGCAAATTAAGTGGAACGATAGTGAGAAGTGAAGGACCACTTTCACTCTGATCCCCGACATACAGAAATGGTACCGAAGAACACATGGTAACGTGAATTTCATGTTGACTCAGTTCTTACCTGGCCGTGGTTGTTTCAGGCAGTATTTGTACACATATGAGCACAAAGACTCTCCGTTTTGCCTATACTGCCAATGAAAATATGAAGCCCCAGAGCATGCGTTGCTAGAATGTTGTAGATTTGATGGGGAACGAAACATGTGGCGCTCAAATACACATGTATTGGCGAGAGCATAACAGCTGCTAGACTAGAAGTGAAAGAAATGCGAGAGTCTGAAGAAACCTGGAACTATGGTTGTACGTACCCTCAACAATTATGCGAAGGCTAAGACGCGACGCTAATGAAAGCAGACAAAATGAGTGCCCCCACGATGGAATATCTTAACTGGTAGTAGCGTGGGGAAAGAGCAGTCCGTAGGCAACAAGTCTTGGCAGTCTTGGCTCAACAAGAGCTGGGGTATATTGCAAGTGAATCGAACATGCGTGCGAGCCGGCTCATACTCTATGATCTGAAAGTACCGGGAATGCTTAAGTAAAACAAAACAGAGTTAAATTTCAGGCAAATTTATTTTATCTCCTTCAAAATATGACCCGTCTGAAGCAACACACATGTGCCATGCAACCCTGGTAGGCCGACGAAGGGATGGCCTTCAGCTTCTTCGTCGCATTCTCTTTGATCTCCTCTATGGACTGAAATCTCCTTCCACGAAGTGGTAACTTTAACTTGGGAAACAAAAATAAGTCGCACAGGGTAAATACGGTGCTTGCACGATGGTATTTTCTTGATGTTTGGCCAAATAATTCAGCACAATTTGGGCTCGGTGCGATGGCACGGTATCGTCATGCAAAATCCAAGAATTGTTTGCCCACATTTCCGGGCGGCCAGGCAGATACTCATGATCCGATGACGCTAAAAAGTGACTGATGTGTGTCTTACAGTCCTACCAATATAAGAAAAAAATATGGACCGGTTCCCACGTGCGCGGTTCGTTTAAATTAATGTAAAAAGTACCGGCACTTTCTGATCATAGGGTAGGTATGTTTAGAAGAATCCACCTCTCTGGTCTCCATACCAAAAAATCAAAAAGCTCAACGTCGTTGTTCAGAAATCCGTCAAACCCGGCTTACTCGAGGAACATTGTTCCAAACATCACTTTGAAAGAAAACATGAACTACTGTATAAGGTTGATGATTATTGACGAATGCTTGGAGGAGGCTTGTATTGAACCAAAAAGAAAGGGAACATGGTTGCAAGTTTTTTACTTGAAAAGAGATGCATTTTCGCATATTGATTTACTAAAGGAACTGAGACGGTCATCACCTGCGAAGCTAAAAAATCTTTTAGATCCATTTAGAAGCATTTACTTATATTTATACATTTCGAGAAGTTTTTCAAAAACCTTTCTTTTTTTAAATTTGTTTTTACATTGTTCGTTTTTGACCATCCAAAGCTTTGGAAGCTCTTTTCAGGAGTCAAAAAAATTCTCCAAAATTCTGCCGTATGTACTCTTCTGCATCCACAAAATAACTGATCTTTCGTTTCTTGTTTCCAACATGCATTTAAATCCAAAAATTTCAATAACTTCAGCGATAACTTCAACATTGCTTCAAATGCCCATTCACGAGTTTGCAACTTAAGTTTGAAACGATGTTTTCGTGCATGCCACGCTTAACGGTGAAGCGACTGTGTTTCAAATAAGATAATAGATATTTGAGACTGATGCCTATATAACCAGAAAATTTACTACATTAGCCAAGCTAATTTTCTGCTGGTAAATGAGCTCAATGTGGGCAGACACCAAGAAATCGCCCATAAAGACGCCCATTTTCATTTGTTTTCAGAAAATTTGTTGTAAAAACCGACTAACTCTTGATTAATCAGTACGAAAATTAACCTGCTCCTCTCTATTTTTCTTTATCTGCAATTCGTTGCCGAATGTAAGCGGTCATGCATAAAAATAAAATGAATACAATAATGATTAAAAATATCCTTACAAAAACGTATAAATTTATATTCATAAATATTTTAGAATATTTGAAAAAAAAATTATTTTAGAATATTGGTCAGTAACCGCAACTTAACCACAAGAGAGGAACATTGGAGTTAATGATTTGGGTTTGCGCCGTCTTGGAGCAAAGTTAGTCCCAAAGGACTTGAATTTAATACAGAAAAGGAATCGCATTGATATCGCCAAAGACATGATTTCCAATGCTGAGTTCGACCCAACCTTCATCAAACGCATCATTACTGAAGACGAAACGCAAAAACCCACTATGGCGAATCCGTTTAAGCAGCCGAAAGGAAGTAAACTCGAATATGACTCTGATGGCTATACCGACGATAAAGTTCTAGAAATGTTTTGAGAGCTGGATGGAACGCTGGCGTAAGTCCGTTGCAGTTGTTGGGTAGTACTACGAAAGCGCTGGTATAACTTTTGAGGACTAAACTTGTATTTTGAATTTTCTACATACAAACCCACACATATCTAAGCGAAAATCAAAACGATTTGATTAGCTCTTCAGCACAATTTGTATGACCAGTTTTGCGTTCTTTTTTCCTTATTACCAAAATATTACCAAAAAATGGTTTCATAGTTATTGACTAAGGCTGAGTATTCGCACTGATGAACATCTCTATTTAACTAACCTCAATTACTTTTGCACCATAACTAGAGTAGACAGTCAAACAGCAAAGTCTACAGCCTTTCGTTTCCCATTTAATACCTATTGAAACATCTTCTTCATGTAAAAAGTCTTAATTTCGACAGGAAATCTATCACAACTGTTGACCAACAAATTTTGTGACGTTCCCACGACAGTCGGTTCTGCGTAATCGGAGCGACCCGGTTTTGAATCCGGCCAAAATCTGTCACTCCAGTAGTATTCCCCGTATATGTAAGGCGAATATATATGCTGCTGCAACAACAACCAACAATTTTTTTGCGAAATGTTTAACATTTCTACGATTTCCCTATGTCAGCCGTCTTAAGCATTGCTTATACAATAGTAAATATATTTTTCTGCCAAAACACATATAAAGTATTTTTTTCTATTTCGCACACCAAAATCATTTGCCACAAGAAACAAAAGGCCTCCAGCAACACCAAGCAATTGAATAAAACAAAATAAGGTAAGAAAGCCGACTTGTGAAGGATTTGCAAATGGTAAGAATTTCGTCGTAAAAATGACGCATTCCGATTCCATTTCGCAAAACGGATCAGCTCAAGCAGTTAGTGCGGTCGTTATTGCAGTGGAGGGAATGAGGCTTGTGCGCGCGCGCTTTATGGGCAATTGCCGTTGATGGCTGCTTATGAACACTAAAGGGTATGAAGACAGCGCTCCGAATGCGGGAGTCTTTGGTGACAACCAACTGAACGGTTTGATGCGATATGGCAAAGGCGATGCAAACGGCGACGCGACAGTGATCACTGCTCGCCGCTGTCCGGCCAGCTTGTCATGCCAAATTGGTGATCGAACTTCGACAAAACAGTACCAACCACAAACAAATGAAATGTAAACGGCAGCAATAATATGAGGCAACGAAAAAATGGGAAAAATATAAAAGAAAAGAACAAAAGCGCAAAAGTATTTTTAAGAAAAACTTTTTGAAGTTATTCCTGAAATGCATCCATCAAAGACACACGGCTGCTGCTGGACCAGCGACTTTTGTCGACGACATCACGTGCAGCCGTGCGAATGCTGCACAAACAAGTACATACAAACATACGTTGATGATCACATAAGACATTGCAGAACATTGCAAAATTGTGCCTGCCTTTGCTTAGGCCAGTTTCGTTAGCCTCTTTTAGCGTGCCGCCCCACTACGAGTGCAGACACTCTTCTGCTCTCTTTCACATTTTGAGGCCAGCTACTGTGCAATGCAACTTGCTACTGCCATTGTCACTACGACCGCCACTGAATGTCTGCGTGCGAAGGACTCTCGCACATGGAATGATGAACGATGTGTCGCCGATGATGACCTGATCAAAGTGGAGCATCTGCGCGCGCACGCCACAAATCGGCCACATATCGATTGCAGTGGCGACCAGCCGCGCGCCAGCAGTTCAGCAAGATAGTCCGGACTGACGAACGAATGAACGTAAACATTGCTTGAAGTCCGGTTGGAGGTCGATGAAGTTGCGCCGTATGGACTTTAACGGGTCGGCCAAATAGTTGACTCGGTGTGTGCGTGCGTTGTTTGTGTATGAGTGTATTTTTTCTTTTGTGGAGCATTTTTCCCATCTTTAGGTTTCTTCTGTTCGATTATTTTTGTTGCACTTTGGCAAGCATTGAATTATTTATCGTACGTTGCCAAAATAACTTTGTTAAGGCGTCTTTTTGCGCTACGGGGAGATATACACTTGCCAGTCGTAAGTTGAAATTTGTTCAAGAAAGGCAAGGCGCATTCATTAAAGGTGGTGGCACTAGACCACTAGAACAATGTTTTGTAATTTGGATTGTCAAAGCAAAGTAGCGGCAAAGTAGAAAACAAATAACGAATTCGCCTGGTTTCATTTTGGACTGACAGCCACATGGACACAGCGAAAGAAAAAAAAAAAAACAAATCAGCTGATTTACCGATACCACCTTTAACAGATTTGCCTTGAAGAAACGCAGGTTACATAAAATTAAGCTAGCTTAGTCAGCTGTTCCAAGCCTACGAAAAAAGAAAGAACGATCATTTCAATAGCAGAGTTGAAAATAATTAAAAAATCTTCTTTTCAGCTCGTAAACTTTTGAATTCTTAAGTTTCTGAACATATTCAGAACTTACGTATCTACATTCCCTCCTTCTTGTAGTATCTATAATATTAGATTTGTGTGTATATAACTTGGACCAAATTAACCGTCATACATTGCTTTACCGGTAGGGAAAAATAGTGATCGAAGAATTCGCTTCTACATCGTTAGCAGGCCATCTTGGTAAAAAAGCTCCCGGAACAACCGCCAGGCGATGCTCTAACGCAATTGATTTGAGTTCTGTTTTTTTCTTGTTAGGTTGCAACATCTATGATTCATTTCCTACCAAAATTGTACCGCCATCATTTGACATTTTGTAAAAGTTACACCGTCTCGAGCAAATCTACCTCTGCACGTATTTTCGATTTCTTATAGTTTTTAAAAAGATTTGAATTTGCCGCAAAGAATTTGCATTAAATTTTGAGTTAAAAATGGATTCAATCGTGCGGGGACCTGATACTCCAAAGTGAGTCCATCGAGGATGACGAACTTAGTGGCACGCCATCGATATCGGAAACTGATGAAAATCTCGATAAAGTGAAAGAAATGTTGGGATCAGTTCGAAGCATTCGAGTAAATGATTTGGGTTTCCGCCGTCTTGCTGCAGTGTTGATCTCAAAGGAGCTCAATTTCATGGAAAAAGGGATACCAAAGATATGATTTTCAAGACTGAATTTGACCCAATATTCAACGAACAGATCATTACTGAACACGAAATGTGGGTTTATGATTAAGGCACGATCTCCAGACTACAGGTGAGTGAGTGGAAAGCTCCGAATGAACCAAGACTATACAAATCAAGTCGTTTTCAGTCAAAAAAGAGAGCAATCCTCACGGTTTTTATGGATTGCAACGGTATTGTACACCACGATTTTTTGCCAAGAGGTCAGACGACTAATAAAAAATAAGGACTATTATTTAGGCGTATTAATATGAGACGTTAATGTGAAGCGGCCGCCGTAGCCGAATGGGTTGGTGCGTGATTACCATACGGAATTCACAGAGAGAACGTTAGTTCGAATCTCGGTGAAACGCCAAATTAAGAAAAACATTTTTCTAATAGCGGTCGCCCCTCGGCAGTCAATGACAAACCTCCGAGTGTATTTCTGCCATGAAAAAGCTCCTCATAAAAATATCTGCCGTTCGGAGTCGGCTTGAATCTGTAGGTCCCTCCATTTGTGGAACAACATCAAGATGCACACCACAAATTGGAGGAGGAGCTTGGCCAAACACCCAAAAAGGGTGTACGCGCCAATTATATCACCTGATATGGCTCCCTACGATTTTTTTCTGTTGAGTCAACGAACTACTTCAGAGAATGCGTTTTAACTGCCGAAGGGAAGTAATGGAAATAGAAAAATTGAGACGGCTCTGATGAATGTACCGAAGATAGGGTTCCAGAAATGTATCGAGAGCTGAATCAAACACTGGCATAAGCGCGTTGCAGTTTATGGGGAGTACTAAGAAAAAGAAAAAAAAATTCTGAATATATTCCGGAAACTTTTTGATCCATGTAGTAATTTCGTTAAGTCGAGCACTCACTTGCAGTTCCTTCAATTGTTCGACTTCACTCTATACATCTCGCCGACAAATTTCAATGCATATTTTTACGCAAAACAAAAAGCAAAATCAGAGACAAGATTCGAGTGGTGATCTAACAGACACAGCTCAATGTACATAGTTTCTGCTTGTATGTGTGTAAGCTACACAGGCTGCATTTTAGTGCACGTCAACAACAAACGAAAAGAAGTCAAAGTTCTGGTTATTTGTTGTGCCTACGATACGAGTATAAAATTATATTGTATTGCGATAAAAAACGTTCGTGAACTGACTTTATGACAAATGTATTTTATGAACTGTCAGAAAAGGTGTTGAAAATGATTTAATTTGTAACTGACAAGCGATCGGGTCGATCAAAATGACTTGTGACATGTGCCCCATAATAAATGGAAAAAAGTAAGCAAAATGTTTAGGCAAATTGCAGCTTGCGCGCAACAGCCAATAGACTGCGCCTGCGCACAACTCCAAAGGGCATTCGTGAAATTCGAAACTTTGGCTTATTTCACGGTTCTACATTCTAAATAAACAAAATTTGTATTTCGCTTTGCGCTAATGTATAATTAGCAAATGCACGCTGCCCGCCCGCTATAATTAGGCCCGATTGAAATCTTATAAAGGTAATTTATTAGTGGAACGCTACGCGCTAATGTCTGATGCTCAGACTGGGAGGGTTGAATAATAGTATTCAAGGGCGTTCGTCAGTGCGCACGTGACACATTTGACGCATAAAAATTGAATCACGGTAAAACAGCTGTTTTTTTCCTACACGACATAAGCGAGATTCTTATCACAAATCACTTTTTTGCAAAAGTTTATTGTAAGAAAAAGACCCTTAAGTTGGTAATTTTCCCTTTCCATTTCACGTTGATTCCAAGAAACCTTGAACAATTTCCCCATAAATATTTGCTATTGTTATGAATTGCAAAAATGTTTAAGATGCGGAAAAATGTCAAAGCACATTCCTCAGAATGTGTATGTATGTATGTATGTGCATATGACAGCCGGTCGAACAGTTGCCGACAGCTGCATACGAGTAATGTCAGGGCACAACTATTTCGCTACTGCTTTTTGCTCTCGTTTTTTTTGCCAGTCCACCAGAATTTGCAGTTTATTTAGTGCTTTAATTTGTTTTAAAAATATGTCGCAGTGTTCTAATAAAATCATAAAGTTATAAAAATGCGCATTTAGAAAATATTTTGATTATGCGCATTCAATCAGCAAAGATATATACAGGGTAAGTTACGGAGAAGTAATGTGAGATAAATTAGCTAGAAGAAAACATAGAAAACTATGGCTAAGTATTAAAGTTCAAGATGAAGCCTAAGTAAGCCAGAGATGGCATCACTAAAGTCACCAAATTCGAAAAGAAGTTCAGAATTGAACTGGCCGAACTGCATTTGAAAGAAAACTCCAGAAGTGTGCCCTGCTCTGGCACACAGATGGCTCGAAGACACCAAAAGGCATAGGTGCTGGAATATATGGCCCCAGAACCAAGAGTTCTGTGCCGCTGGGCAGTTTTCCAAGCATCTTCCAAGCGGAGTTGTATACTATCTGCCAATATGCAGAGATTAACTTAGACAGGAACTTCCAGAATAAGCGAATTGCCATTCTGAGCGACAGTTAGGCGGCACTCAAGGGTTGTCATCCTGTGCACTGAAGTTCTCACTGATCCTTGAGTGCATCGCTATTAATAGGATCCAAGCTCTTCCTTGCTATGGGACTACACACCATCAAGGAGAAACTTAGGAGTGAAGAGCTAAGGCTAAGGGAGGTTATGGGACTATGCCAGGCGAAGTCCTTACTGGGAGGGTACAACCAAAAGAGGTTTTACAAACTCGTAACTCTCTCCAAGTACAAACTGAGTATTTTCACAGGCTATTGCAGGATGCGCAGTATCTGTACATGATCGGGATATGGGTCACCGACTCTTGTCGTTTCTGTGCACAATCTCAAGAGACTCCATTGCACCTTTTCCTTGAGAGTAGCACTATAGCGCGGAAAAAGTTGATGAGAGATGAAAGGTTCTTATGCTCAGTGTAACTCAGCTCTCTCTTTAGTTTAATAAACAAACTGGGTCTGGATAAGGCACTGCGATGAGTAGAGGGCACAAAAGACCATGAGGTTGAAGTGCAAACCTCCAATAAATCTTAATCTAATATAAGTAATACAATGTGAGCAGTGTGGTAGAGAACTATAGCCTTCATTTGGGTCATAGGCTATGCGCTCACGGGATTGATATTGTATTTGCGGTACCAATGTGTCTAATGGCTCTTACTTCGCGCGAAGGAGAACTCTGCTTGTAGTCTTCTACTAGACATAAGAAAATCACACTTGATATATTTTCCAAAGTAGAATGTTCAGAAATAATCCTAAAGTTAACTCTTCTGGAATTTGGCACTGAGTACTGTTGACCCTCTATATAAACTATTCTTACATATGTCCATGACCAGGTCAATCGTCAAGTATGCATAAACTAAGTGGCGGAGTGGACGGAAATTTAATAACATTGAAATTCTATTGTACTTGTCCAGCAACACATAATAATTTAGGCGTGTAATGCTAGAATGTTCTATGCTATTCTGGCCGCCGTAACCGAATGGCTTGGTGCGTGACTACCATTCGGAATTAAGAGAGAACGTAGGTTTGAGTCTTCGTGAAACACCAAAAGGCAGACAATGGCAAACCGCCGAGTGTGTTTCAACCATGAAAAAACTCCTCATAAAAAATATCTGCCGTTCAGGGTCGGCTTCAAACTGAAGGTCCCTCCATTTGTGGAAGAAGAAGGAGCTCGGCCAAACAGTCAAAAAAAAGGCCAATTATATATTTATTCTCATATTCTCTTCATATTTTCCTTTTCTGATCTGGCTGTTTTGTATAAATAAATATATGCCATCGAAAAGTATAACAGACAGTTAATCCACTGGTTAACATCTGTCACTGCGACAGTAGAATCTGTTTAGGTTGTACAAGGTGGCGCAAAATTAATCATCCGATTTCGTTTTTGAATAACTTTTTTACTAAATAAAAAAACGGATTTTGAATGATGGGAATTTTCATTCCCTGGACCTTTGTGCGCTCCATTCCTAGTCTGTCTGTATATTGTAGATTTCTACTAGACAAGTGTCAGATAAGATTGACATACGACGCCATTTTAAACATTATGAATCTTGTCCAATTTACGCCACCTTGTATAAACTATAAAGTTCTTTATTTCTATAATTATATTCTACAAATAGTGAACTCGGTTAAGCTTAACTTTAGCAACAGCTGTTTGATCCGAATTGGACTGATTGTAACATAACTATGATAAGCAAAGATCTAATCACACTTAGCTGTTAACTACAATCATCGCCCTCTTAGCCCCCATAGCAGTCAGCGCACATTTGCAACTGTTCCTGATGCTGTAAAGATTTATGCTGATGATTTTCGCATAGGTTTTTTTTAGGTTAAATGACTGTCCATGCAAGAGCTCCCTGGGACAAAGAATCAAACGCGTCAATTGTGATATCATACAGAGGGGAAGGGAAGGGGAAAGAACAGAACAGAAAGGAAAACGGAAGAGTGGGCTTTAGATTAGAGTATGATGAAGACCACATGGCAGCTAATTACGATTGTGCTAACCTCTTGAAGCTACTGATGAAATTAATCAGGTGTGGGATATGTAAACCTGCTGTATCTACAGGTATAGCAAAACGTAAGAGCCAAGATGTTTGAATCTTAGCCCAGCGAGTGGTGTCGAAATGAATCCAGCGACTTTTTTCGACGACAGCTGCTGCAGAAAGGACTTGAAGCAATATCAAACCTAACCCCATGGATATATAACGGACAATTTCCAGTAAGAATACCTACAAAATCAAGAGCTGCGGCTTTGTTAGCCTTAGAAGTTCGCTCGAGCGACTTCTATGCACCCGTGGCCAGAAGAATATCGCGGCTTTACACATTTGCGCTACATTTGCACCGTTTGCTGAGTTGATGTAGAACCCGGGAGCAGAATACAGATATTCAAGGAAATACCAATCCTCTCATTTAGTGGGGAAACCATCGAGGGGATCCCTGCCTAGCTAGCTTCTCAGACCAGTAGTTTCCCGCTATGTCATTACGACCGGCAACTCAAATGGGTCCTACATCAAAGTATTTGGACGCAGTCGAAAAAGAAGCCACGCATTCCGCGACTAATTTCGAGCCCAGTGTCTTAATTGCCGTCTGGTTGTCAAGGTAGATGTTAACTTCCTTCACAGTTTTTACAGAAGCAAGCAACTAATTCACTGCTTCCAATTGACAACAAAGGAGTGCCTCTACTCACCTCCCGTCGGAGAGCGCCATCGCCTCACTCTGTTACAACCCTTCTATTATTTAAATTTCGGTGGATAAATCTGATAAGGTCGGTTCCGACCCACAATTTATCCAGAGTAGTGATGATGGCCTCCAGGAGGACATTGTTAAAAGCCTCCTCAGTGGCGAGGGAGATACCCATTGTGAACTCTTTTTGAGAAAGGGACACCTCAATGACTTTTACAATAGTATACAAGGCAAATTCTACCGATAATCCCCAACAGTACGCATTTTGGGCAAACGATTAATGCCCCCGAAGAATTTCGCAACTATTCTTGGGGTCCATAAAGAGATTTCGGGTGACAAAATCCACTTTCTTAGTTACCTCCTTTTCTCTGTAAAATTATAAATATCGCAAAAATAAAACCCCTGAATTCGAGAGAGAGTAAAACCCCTCTTAATATGCTCCTACCGAATCTAGAAGGACTACTCCTTCTTCAGCAATGAGTTTTTCTGTTGTTGTGCATCCATTTGTGATCTTAATGATATGCTTACAATTTTTTTCTCACAAGCCACAATATTTAGCATTAGATTTTCCGAACTCTTGAAAGTCTTTTTTCTAACTTTCTTTGGTGCCAACTTTTCTTTTCTAGTGTTCAATAAATATTGAATCAGTTGTTAAGAAAATTAGCGAAAGAATTTATCATATCGACAAGTTTAACTCGCTGTTTCATGATGCTCACATTAACAGCTAGTCGAAAAAAAAACCTAATATTGGGTAGTCGAAAAAGTCGTTTCGTATTTCTAATCAAACTTAAACTCATTTTTTTTATATTTATAATGAACTTTATTAAGCCAAATATGTACCATTTAGGTCGACCACCTTTTGCCATTTTTCTTCTAGAGACATTGTTCTATCAGTGTAAAACTTTTGTGGTTTCTCGGTGAAAAACTGTGGCAAGTAATTTTCACAGGCTTCTCTTGAAGCCTACTTTACTCCATTAAGGGAGTTCTGCACTGACCGAAACAAATGGTAGTCCGATGGTGCAAGGTCAGGGCTATATGGTGGATGCATCAAAACTTCCCTGCCAAGCTCTCCCAGTTTTTGCGAGTCATCAAAGAAGTGTGTGGCCTAGCGTTGTCCTCATGGAAGACGACGCCCTTTCTGCTGATCAGTTCTGGCCGTTTTTTTTCAATTGCTTGCTTCAATCTCATCAGTTGTTGACAGTAAAGTGTAGAATCAATCGTTCGAGCAGGCTGAAGCAGCTCAATGGATGATTCCTTTCCAATCCCACCAAACACACAGCATAACCTTTCGAGGCGTCAATCCTGGCTTTGCGACCATTTGTTGAGCTTTTCCACCCTTGCACCATGATCTTTTCTGCACATTATTGTCGTAATTGATCCACTTTTCGTCTCCTGTTACCATTCGCTTCAGAAATGGTTCGATTTCATTTCGATTCAGCAAAGAATCGCAGATGTTAATTCGGTCCATTAAATTTTTCACAGACAATTTATGTGGTACCCAAACATCAAGCTTCTTTTTGTAACCAGTCTTTTTTAAATGGTTCAAAACCGTTTGATGATGAATGTTTAGTGCCTTGGCGATGTTATGGCAGCTTATGTGACGGTCCTGGTCAATCTTTTCCATAATTTCATCGACTTTTTCAACGGTAGGTCGACCGGAGCGAGGTACATCTTTCACATCGAAATTTCCAGAACGGAAGCGAGCATAAACTTCACAAATTTCATTGGTGGCTTGCGTGGCATTCTTCCCTTTTTTATACAAAAATTTCAAAATATAGCGAATTTCTACATTATTTTCACTCATTTTTGAACAGCTATAACTTTTTTTCAACTTCTCCGAATTAAATTTTTTTTTTGGTTAAATGAAGCTTAAAATGTCACCTTTCCAACATCATATGATATGACACAATGTGATTGGTTGCACTGGAGATAGATGACTCCAACGACATCTATTGACAAAATACGAAAATACTTTTTCGACTAACCAATATCTTTTCAATGTCCAGATGTAGTGCAACACCGTTGTCTTTGCTGAGGCTACGTAATGGCTTCATTTTTCTACTAGAAACCGGACGTTCGATGTACTCATCCTAGGCAAGCGGATGCCTGCCTTAGCAAGCTCGTCAACCCTCTTATAGAGATTCCCTTGCGCCTTGCTATCCTGTCATTTTTCGCAGAGAACATTGTAAAGCTTCTAAGCATTTGATTCGTGTTCTAGGTAATGCAGGGCAAGAACATAGAAGGCCTCGCAAATTGTGGCCTGTCAGTATGCCTGCGACAGTTCGATCGGAACATAAGCTCGCTCTAAATTTGCGCTACCTGCATGCATATCTCAATGACGTTAAATGTCATGTATGCAAACTGGTGATATGAAGCTCAATTTGTGATATTAAACCGTGCATGCAGACGACTTGAGCTTACCAAAACCATATTTAAATACATTAATTACCGAGGGATGTTGCGTATTGAATCTAAAGCCAAGCGCGCAGCCGTGGCTGTAGAGCGCCTCCATTGATGATCCTTCTATATTATCGTTACTTTGATAAAAGTACCATCTATTAGCCTCGGTTGCACTAGGAGGTATACGAGCGTTTAAGAGTAGCAATTGCTGTACTCATACTCATTCTCCCCACTTTCACTTTATTGCTCTTGAAACCCCATAAAGCGCTTCTGACTTTTTACCACTGCGCTCCTCATGAAATTGAATTCATACGTAGATTACTCGGAACTTTATGGGCGTTTGAAATGTTCTCACACCCTGTACGAGTCAGCGACATTCACACAATACCTTTTCGAGGAATATATACGTATAAGTATGTATGTATATACTGGCAGGCATGCATGAAGTAACCAAAGTAACAGGTAGCAAAACAATTGCACTTCGCACTATCAAACGACATTTTAATGTTTTATTCATAGAAAATTAAAGCACAAATAAAAAGAATTTATAAAAACAAGTCAAATGCAAGTTAAATTGATTCAAATTTAAACAACAGGGAAAAAGCGAAATTTCTTTATGTGCGCACCAGATCAGCAGCCGCTAAGGCCAACAAAGCTGGCGCTGAGCTTAGCCGCTGACGATGGTGAAAAATGCGGAAAAATGTACGCATGCGCGCTACGTGTAAAATGGCAATGCAGAGCAGCGAATTGAAAGCTTATTTTTGTATCCGCACTTTGCTGTTGATTGTTGCATTAAAATATCCCATGCGATTTTTTAAGGTGTGAAACGATTTCAACAACTGTCACACAAAGTGCGGGTTGCCTGAACAACGCCTGACTGCCTAACTGTCGCGCTGCGCCGTTGCTTGGGAGAGACGACTGACAGGCAGTTAAGCACAGCAATTGTTGTCGTCGTTGCGCATAAGTAGAAGTGCGCATGCGCAAACTCATGTTTTATGCGCATGCCTAAACGTTTTGTCAGCGCTGAGAAAAGAAGTGAAAAAGTCTGCCTAAGAAAAAAGAAGCTGCAACAGCAGTTAGCCAGTTCGCAGGAAAGTAAGTACTCGTAGAAGGAAGCGCGCGATTGAGTTGCGCATCCAAACGCGCATACATTTGTGGGTGTGTATGTATGCGCCAATGCTCGAATAAAGAAGGAAGACTAACTAACTGGCATTTTGCGCATTCATGTCGCTGCGCTGCGCGGCTGCTGCTGCTGCTGCGTCTTGTAAATGTGATCGGACAGAGTCAATTGCTTTGACACCTAACACCGCTATTGTTCGAACGCGTTAGTTTCCTGTTCGCTACATAACTTTTTGCTACTGTTGTTGCTTCCGATTTGGTAGCTGTCATATAACAAAAAAATAGTACTCGTGTAATACACTGTGTGATTACAGCTGCAGCCGATAGCTCTACAATAGCAACAACAATGGGCGTTTGGCCGGCAACAGTGTCTGGTAGCCAGCAAATTTAATCCTTGCGCGCGGGCATTGAAGATGTCAGCGTTGTCTTCCCGTGTCGGTCCCGTGAGACTTTGCCCAGCGCAATAAACACATTAACGCGTTATTTAGTTGTCAACAGTTACAGTTGTTGCAAGTAGATCTTCGTTCTGCCCTGCTGTTTTGCGCGCTTACCCTACCTCCAGCGCTCTGTGCGCGCGAACTCCGTAAGCCCCGCACTGAACCAACAATGCTCTGCGCTATGCTGGGATATTTTCGTCTGGCGGTCCGTTTTTGATGTTGAAACGTACATGGGAATCGGCATGCCTGCCGCTATGTTTCTGCTACTACTGCATGCTGTTGTTGTACTTGCTGCAATTTCTGTTGCTTTTGTCACAATTGTTGCCACCGCCTGGCGCAGACTCATTGGCTGAAATCATGAAGGCAACAAGGCGTCTGAGTTTGTTCTCATCTTCGAATGTGCACTGGAATTCGCCGCCTTGGAATGCTTTGCTCTCGTGGTCTTCTTCGCTGGGCTTGGACGTAAGAGTACACGGGACATGCATCCATACTAAGCATTGACAATAAAGGGGCAATTTGAAATGCCGTTATTGAGAAGGCATTGGGCAAGTATGGAAGCGGGTAGTGGGCATTTGAATCTACAGCTGAGTGATGAATAAATTAAACGAAATAAAGTAAGCTTCTGTCTATACGTGCGTAATTGCGTGTGTTAGAAAGTTAATGAATATGTATACGGACTATAGACGGATAAGCACATAGAATTAGGCAATATGATGTGATGTAATATGCAATCGAAACTAAGGGAGCTCTGCACAAGAATCGCAAGTGACAATTCGGACTGCTAACAGCTCATGACAGCATCAGAAAATTGTATACTATGATCATTACTACAAAAAGGTGTTTAACGCCCTAGACATCTTTAAAAGAAAATGGAAATAGTCCCAACAACTTTCATCATCATCATATCATTTACCTCCCATTGGAGCATAGGGCCTGTGTTTGAGGAGGAGCTGGTTTGCACCACCTATGTACGAAATTAACTTCGAAATAAAAAACAAGCGCTAACGAATGGTTAACAACTTTATTGCTTGGCGATCGCGGTAGAAGTGACCTTCTAAGTTGTCGCAATATAATTTTATGCTTCACTTATGCATGTTGGTACATACTCATGAATATGTACATATGTATAATATATAAGGATGAAATAAAAGGAAATACAATAAATTTTGGTACATTACAGTTGCAGTTATGATCACGCCATTTAGTGATGCAAATAATTAAAAATACCAATTAGTGATGCGAATACCGAAGATGCCAATTAGTGCTGCTGCGAACAGCCTGAATAAAGCTTTTCCACCTGGTCCTGTTTTCGGCTAGCAATTTTAGTACATTCCCGGATCTCCGGCATTTATCGACCACTTCTCGTAGCGATCTTCTCTATGTAGTTTTTGGTCGGCGCCGCTCGCAGCTTCCTTGCCGACAGACTTCAAAAGCTGTACTTACATATTTGCGAACTATGAAATGAAGCGTTTACTTGCTGCTGTTTCATTTGCAATTGCCTTGTACTTTAATGTAATCAAAGGCTTTGTTCACCCTTACGAAGAAAATGGAAGAATCCCTAAGGAACTATACCAGCGCAAGCACTCTTAGGTGCTTACAACCGAAATGCTTTAAGAAGAGCATAAGAATTATTACGAGATCTCTGACAGAACCTTGCAGGCTGAACCATTATCATCTGGGAATTTAGTCGTGCAGGTGTTCAACACTTAAAATATTTGGGAGTGTTAATAAAAAATGACAACAGTAGTTATGACACAATACAAGACAGAATAATGGCAGCAAACAAAGCATATTACGCCCACACAAAATTGCTGAAGTCCAAACTGCTCACACGTGAATGTAAACTCCGCCTCTACCAGTCAATAATATAGTACTACCGGTGCTGTCCTACGGCTGCGAGTGCTGGACATTGACAAGCAAGGACGAAAGTAGCTTAAGAGTTTTCGAACGAAAAGTACGCCGAAGGGTGTTTGGCCCCATACGCTGCAACGATGAGTTGCTAAACTTATGCCAGGGAGAAGACGTCCAAGGTTAACCTGGCTTGACCAAGCCATAGCCGACCTGAAAAAGCTACGAGTTAGGAGCTGGAGATCTGTTGCTATGAACCGTGCAGATTGGAAGAGGATTGTGGATGAAGCTAAATTTCACCCTGAGCTGTAATCGATACTTGATGATGATGAATCTGCAGGCGC
The DNA here is from genome assembly GCA_037575425.1 of Anastrepha fraterculus. NCBI lineage: Eukaryota > Metazoa > Arthropoda > Insecta > Diptera > Tephritidae > Anastrepha > Anastrepha fraterculus. Next base: position 479,953 of record JAYXIM010000152.1, on the reverse strand, counting down.
ATTGCCAACTACTATAAATTCTAAACACTTAGGACTCATACGAAAGTTCCTCCTGGAAGAACCCAAATACCTGAAGAGATGTCTTTTGACCACAACATCTAAGGCAGTTGAAGGAAATTTATGACTGAGGCAAGAATACTTAGTAATGTGAAAAAGTTTGCTCGGGAAAAAAATATGTATCGTGGGTTGGAAAAATTTAAGGGGATATTCTGGTCTACAAATTTGAAAAAATGTATTATTTTTGCATATTTTCAAGGTTTAGACCTTCAAAGTTCGAATTATTTTCGGAGATACAGCGGATTTTGTGACGTGGCATCTAAGCTGGCCGAGGGGAGCGAATCGCACGATGAACGGCAGATGTTACCGGACGCCTTGAGGACTCGTTCTTTCCAGAAAATCTTTTGTATCCCACACAACCTTTATTCATTCTATACATATAAATATACTTTATACTTCTTTAATATATATCCGGAAATATATCGCCGATTAATACAGAGTGAGTAGTAAATATTATGATCTAAGTTATTCTATTGCAATTGTTGCTCAAACTTCAAACGCGATTTTCTATAAACTACTTTTTTTGAGATGGTCGTCATGATATCTCAAATTCTACTTGACCGATCGCTTTGAAGTTTGATAAGAGTTTTTTATTATACATCTGTCTAACGCGCCTGCCTCGCATTTTGAAAAATTTAAGTTTGAAGTATTTTTAAAAAATTTGAAAAGGTAAAAAAGTGGGAAAAAACATTTTTTTTTTCAAGTTGACGCTATTTTGTGAATTTTTTTTCTTTGACTTGGCGTAATTCGATAGCGACATCCTAACTAAGGCAGAATTTTTTTTAATTTGTTTGTTTTAGATCACTACAAGGGTTGGAATCATGTCAACTATGGAACACCGTTTTTTATGTAGCCCCACTCCGTCGGCCTGTAATTCCACGATTTTTTTATTTTATTTTTTATACTTTTCCAGTATTAATAAAAACCATAAAAAAATGGATAGTAATAATGTTTTTCATTTTTTTTTATCCTAGTTTTAAAAATACCTAAAATTAGGGCGTCTAGACCAGAATACTCCCTTAACTGATGAATAAGAGCATCAAACGCGGACAGATTCTAAGGCATTTCTGTTCAAGCACTCTGCATATTACTGAGATTTCAAAAAAAAGAACTATTTTCTTAGTTCTGTATTTATGTATATATGTATGTATGTGAGTAAGTATGTGCGTATTTGAAACAAATATGAATAATTTTTTGTATTTTACTCTATGGTTTGAGAACAACACCAAGCGGGGAGACTCAGCTGCACCTCTCCAGCTAGCGTTTATTGCCATAAATTTCTGTAAATTAACTGAAATTAAACCAAATAAAAGACTTGATTATCGCTGAGCTATGCGAACCAGCAGGCTTTGCGCAAATGCATACAAACAAACACATTTTTATTAATAAGTATTAAGAACATACAAACACATATATGTAAACACAAATACAAATACTTGTCTGGATGTCTGTCCGTATAAGTATTGTTGCGGATGCAAGACCCTGCAGGAAAATCTAGTAGTTAAGGAGTGGTGTACATTTAATGAATTCCACGTCATTGACAATTCTCATTCGTGCTTCTATTGTGTGAAGGAACTGTTAGTAAATGCCTAGGATTTCAATAGTTTTTAATTTTCTCATTTTTATGAAAATTTTAGTTTTATTACTCTATTGCTTCGCACTAATATTCACTTATCAGAAAATAGCATAATTGACAAAATTAATTCAAGCTTCAAACTATATTTATGATAACTCAAGATAGATGCAGTTCTTTGACAGCAATTATTTGAGATGTTTTTTTTTATTTTTATTTTATTTTTTTCAGACAAATTGTTTTACAACGTGGAAACGTTCAAAACTTGGTAGGTAGGCAGAAGTGGCAGTCGATTTCTAAACAACCTCACTTAAACCATTGCCGATCCATTATGATACCACAGTAGTAGTTTATCTGCTAATCCTCCTTAAACCATTTTATTTTAAGTGCAGATCAATTGGTTTGTATCCCTAAGGTCATCAGTATTATGCAAGGACGATGAGCTAAAGTTTCTAAACCTAGTGTCATGCCACGCGGAACCATAATAGAGAAGTGGTTTGACAAACTCTTCCTTCTCTTTATTTTTGCAGCTTCTGCAATTGACGAAATGAGGGCACGTTCAATCTTTGAGCACACCGACCTAGGAGACAGTGGTATGTGATCATAGCAACTAACATAGAGACGCTTTTCCTTGACAGATTAAGTAGCACATTTGAGCGCCTGACGCTCCATTTTAGAATTCTTTTTGTGGCATTACAGGTCAGTCTATCATTTCATCTCGTGTTAGCTGAAGTGGCAATGCTACCTGCACCACGCAGTTCGTAGGTTGAGAGAATTAAAATCCGATTTCCATACCAAGAGGGAAGCCAGTGCTAGTGTCCTCTCTCCCTAATTTGCCTCTCTTTCAATTTCATGGTATGCCCCGGCACCCATATCAAATGAATGCGGAAATGTTCCGCAAGAGATATATTCCGTTAAGAGATGCCCGACATTTGAGAACAATGATGGAGTTAGTGACAACCCCACAAAACGATTTTATCGCCGCTTGGCCACATTTTTACCTAACCAGACAGCCACCTTATTAATGGCTAAAATTTCAACCTGAAATACGCTAAAGTGATTAGGAAGACGAGTCAAAAAACTTTCTTTTATAGTCACGAGTCAAAAAGCTTACTTTTTTATCTAGTCGACACCAAAGCCTACAGTAGCTTGCCTTACTCTGTCCTGTACGAGTACATTTACGTTCCAAATTAGTTTCTTGTCGAGTATTACACCTAAATCTTTGGCGCTATCTCCTACTTCTAGCCTTACACCATTTAATGTTAGCTTTTCTAGTTCTATTTTCTTAGGTTTCATACCCAAACCGCTGCTTAGAGCCTATCTAGACAGCTTATTAAGAACGATTTTCGTTAGGTCACTTATAGTTGGAAGATATTTGCCACATGTGGCAACAACTACATTAGCTGCGTAAGCAATTCATTTATAGCCCCGACTATTGAGTATCAAAAGTAAAACGTTAACGGCCAGGCTGCACAGAAGAGGAAATTATTTGCAGATTACGTATTAGTTGTCTAATTTACATATCAACTGCAACCTTACAAAGGGCCAACAGTATTTTGTGTGGAGAGATATTATTAAATGCATCTTCAGTGTCTAGGAAAGCTGCTAGAGTATATTCTTTAACCGCGAAAAAAGATTTCCCAATAGTACCTAGAGAAATAGATTTTGTATTGACTTTGCATTGCATTTTAAATGGCCTTAAAACAACAACACTGTGCATACATTCGCTTTTGAGTGATGAAAATCGACCCACATGCCGAGTAGTGAAAATCTAGCCATTTTCAGACTGGTACTCAACTGCGGAAGTTAAATAAGTTTTAAATTAAAATCCGCTTTGACTAGCTCAAAATTTTCCTACACGGCTGTTATGGGTAGCAAATATTTTCTATCTGTGAACTTCACTCCCACATTTTGACGAAAATAAATGGACTGGGAATTACCTACATGTATAGTGCATTCATACACACACACATACATACCCATGTATTCATAAATAAGCAGTTCATAGCAGAAAGACGAATTCTTCATTGACGAATTATGAGCTCAATGAGCTGGGGATGCCAGACTCGAAAACATACGTTTATTCGCTCAGCATCAGCCTCAGCTCTAGCAACAACAAACATGCGCGTTGACACAAAACAATAGATGTTCGAAAACTTAAGAGGCTCGGCGCGCGTATGCTGGTGGTTGTTGAATGCTGACAGCTCTGGTAGATAGACAGATGGACGGACGGACGGACGGACGGTTGAGTGTATGAATTTAGCGTTGCTGTGGAAATGTGATAACTACAATTGAATTTTATTGGGTGACTACAAGTTTATGCACAAGATTTGTGAGATTTATGAAATAAGTTCCCAGACAATGTCCACTGCCGTCTGTCGAAATGCAGAATCATCATCTTTGAAGTACAAGCAAACAACAAGAACAAACATAATCAACACGATCTTAATTGTGTTTGTGATAAACAGCATTACACCAATAACGACATGTTCAAACGTACAAGAGACATCGCCGTCTACTACATCACCGCCAAAGCCAAAATGCGAAACAACATTTCGACAACATCATTCAACATTTAAGCAGCCAAACGTCAAGCGACAGACATATATACATACATACATACATCTAATACAACAAGAAAAACAACAGACGCAACCGGGGTATTGTCATAAATTGATGAGGGACAAGTCGAGTCGAGGGTGCCCGAAGCTGTGTCGATGTGTGTCCGTGTGACTCGTTGAATTAAGCTGAGTCGAGCTTTGAGTTTGAAATACAAATCGTGTTTAACTGGGATCAAGTGCACTGTCGATGATCGTTTAAAACTCGATATGAAACCCAACAGCCCCCTCGCCTCCTAGTCAGCGTTGGCACCTTCATACTCAACACATCAAAACATATTTATTGTCCGTATGTCCGCGGTCAATTAAAGCGAATTCACTTTCAGCGAGCGGTACTTTTTACTGCTTGAAATCTGTGAAATTCCAACAAAATTTAATTAGACATATTTAACAAAGACTTTTATATACAACGAAAATTTCAAACAAATCAAAACAACTACATTCGGTTTCGTCTCTAGTAGATAAATTTTTCTTTACAAACCACTGCTAACCTTAAAGTTTCAAAGCCACCAAAAGGCTGGAGTAAAAATTCACTATATTGATTCACATTTTTCAAGGCTAGAAACGCCGCTGAGTGAAGATATCTGTTCTTCATTTACACATACATTTACTCCTTCCGCTCCATAATGCATCATAGGGCGGATTTTCATTTAGATCGTCTTAACTAATTTGAAGATATGAAGATTTGAAGACAACTACAAAAGGGGGCAGCTACAAAAGGGACGATCCCTTTTCCTTATACAGGATTACCATAAAATCTTTCTAGATACTTTATTTTTTTGTGGCGGTGAGATAGGGCTAAAATTCCTTCGCACTTACAGCGACCGTCGGCTGCTGCCACTAAAACAATTCCTCATCTTCCACTCCTGGATGTTTCCTATGCCCCAGAACTACGGTAGCATTTCATCGAAGACATAGAAGATCCAAGTAGGCGCTCTGATAAAGACTGGCTCTTCTACTCTCCCTGCGGCAAGTGTCGCTAATTTTGGAGCCAGCACCATGCACTCAGCTCATCTTCTAATTGGATAGGTAGGTTAAAGATAGCATGTCGGTTAAGCATCTATGTTTTTGGCGCGAAGGCGTAAATATTCCTACAACCTAAATAAGCATATATGTGCTCGAATGTGTATGTACATAAAACATTATAATTGTAAAAAAAATAATATTCTACTCCAGCGCAAGTGTCAAGAGGGTGTGTTTGTGTATGTGACCTTTCGAGGTCAATTAAATTGACTCTATTTACTCACACGCAGCCAACAAATAAACAAAATGCATTAGTGTCCATTGAAACAATTTGATTAACCCTACTGCCCAATCCGAAACGCGGCACACAAGCGCTTCAATTAATGAAGACGGATCATGCAAACGACAATACAACGAGTCACATCAGCGACCCAAGCAGACGTCAGTCAGCGCCTCGGCCACAGAAGAGGCTAACCAAGTAGCTGTGATTTTATTAGTTCTGAATTCCAAGCCTAGCTCTAGAATGGTGCTGGGTGATGTGTACTTTTCGATTTGTTTCTCTTTGTCTTGTCAGTGCTGCAATTGAATTGCCTTGGTTTGAGCACGCAAATTGCTGGCGAATTGGGTTATTTGCCTTTGTATTAATTTTCTTTTGTGATAACTATTTAAGTACTTAATTAAGCAAGAAAAGGCTTTCTATGCAATTGTCGGTGAGAAAGTGGTAGCATAAATCCGTATTACCAAGAAAATATTAAAATATCAAAATTGATTGGAGTTCTTGTTGTAGCGCAGCATAAAATATTCCCTACACATTTTAGAGGAATGCAGCTACAATGTCAGTGCTTGTACGGATATAAACCCTGGTTATTCCCCACTTGGTTCTTGAAATTTAAGTTATCGCTATTTTATAAGTGATGGACTCAAAGGGTTTTTGAAGTGGGACATAAATGTATCTTTAGCCACAAGCAATAACCATCTAAGTGGACTCAGAGAAGAATGCGGTGGCATATTCTACAAACAAAACCTTCCTAACTCCTAGCTGTTTTTTATTATTAATAAATAACATTTGAAAATGTTTTTATTAAAATCATATCGACTTAAGAGATTCGAAAAGATGGGGCCTCTCGCCTAAAGTTACATTTCGGCTATAAAATACAATTACAAAAACCAATTTTTTGTCCGGAGTCTTTGTCTTTTGTAACTCCCTGGAAAGGGCGGCATCAGTTAAGAAGTTGGAGGTTTGCCCTTAATGGGGCGCTTCGGATTACTCCTGTTTTAGCGCTCAACCCTATGCTGAATGTGGTGACCGTGGACATTGCAGGGAAAACTGCCGCTGTACGCGTCGCCATCAGATTGAGGCGTTCGGGCTATAAACTAGACTTAAGCTACGGACATTGTAGTATTCGTAAAAATTTGAGTTCATCCCCAAGATGCTGGATCATTGTACCCACAAGCTAGATCCGAGCGGTACTTTTTCCATTCTTTCAAGGGAGGAGTGAGTGTTGTGCAATATTTGGAGAAGGGCCATGGAAAATATATTTACGGAGAGCTCGAAGTTAAACGGAAGAGTTGGTGGGGAGTATTCTCCGAGGGACTTCCCACCAAGCTCAAATTTACATTTCCGGGCCACTTTAGTGTTTTCCAAGCGGAGCTAGCCGCAATTAATGATGCAGTGGAATGGTGGGTTTACTCCTGTAATTACTCTAAAGGACGTAAATATCTCCTCCGACAGCCAAGAGGCAATTAGGGCCTAGGGCTCGTTGTTTACGCGTTCGAAACTAATTGGTGAATGCCTGACTTCTCTCTCGATAGCATCTGAATATTAGGCCCATCTGGGTTCCTGGCCAGAGCGACATAGAGGTAAACTGCTAGGCTGATGAGCTGACTCGACAGGGGACCCTAGAGATGGCTTCCTCGTAAAATGAGAGGATTGGAGTTCCCTTTTGAGAGCCTGTGGTCTGCTACTGGAAAGATAGGCCTTTCGTCAATTATCTAGTGCGTCACTGGGCTAGTGTGCAAATGTGCAAAATCGCGAGATCCTTCGGGAATGCTCGAGGAAACTTCTAAGGCTAACAAAGATGCACTTCTCAAATTTAGTATGTATCCTTACCGCACACTGTTCATTAGGTGTCTACATCTGCAACACTTGACTTTTTCCGGCGAAGGCGAGTTTCTTGAAATTTTGGACTAGTTGGAGCGAATTTGCAGCTACCAAGAATAAAATTGTTCTGTATTTTGTCCAACAGTGTTACGCCGCTGGGCCACCGTAGCATCCGCATTTCTACCCCATGCAGTTTTTGTTCTAATTTGCGGGGTATAGCCCAGTACCCGGAAGCGTGTATCATTGTTGGTCTGGTAAGAAACAGGCTACAAATTATTATACAGTATGTAAAGTGTCATAACTTATGTATTAGAGAGAGACCTGCAACTTTCCTCATTTAAGAGGAATGGAGGATACATTAAGCTTGAACTCCAACCTAGATCCCATCAACTTTCTTCATTACATAAAAAGCTCTGTGTAGTTTTAGATATCTGCCCTTTGGAGGTCTCAAAATGGTATCAAAACGGCGCTTTAGTACTAATTGGGAAGAGCCGGACTGGTACTTCAACCATTTCTTCTACCAACCCACTAATATCTCGATTCTATGATTCATCAAGCGTTCTGGATTTCCAACTTTGGATATTAGCTCAGGAAGAGTTATTTTTGCAAACCTCCATGCAGAATGTCCGACATGCATCACACTTATTGTTGATATTGGGGTTTCGGAAAATTTAGTTCCGGGAACCCAGGAAACGTAAATACATATTCTTCTTAAAAATAGTGAAAACTCTATAAGATCTCTATAGACCCGTCGAAAATAGGCTCACGATTATAAATTTTCAAATTCAACAAATTTTTCAATCAGAATTTCTAGGAAACTTACTCAAAAGTTTTATGGCCTATTAAACTTTAGTATTCACACCTTCACGTCGATTTTTTTGCATACGATGCTGATAATTGCCTTCCACATACATATAACATTTTTTTATTATTGCTTTTGTTCGCTTTATCCTCTAGCTAAAATCACTAATACGGGTCTGAAAAATTTAAAACTTTAAAATGTCTTTAATGCCTTTAAGGTCCATCTTTCTAACCGCAGTGTAAATTATTACAGATAAAACCTGCCAACTTAAGAGGGCGCAACTTTGCTCTAGTTTCTGTATGGCAAATGAGAAAAATTGTATAATCCGAATTAAATAGAACTTTTTTCATTTTAATTTTATCCAAAAGTTAAAATTAACAAAAAAAAACACACACAAATGAATTAATTGCCTCTCTAATCATATCAACTAACACTGGAATTTTCGATACTTAAACACAATAGGATTCCGAAATTGGTATCCGGATGCATTCTGTCAAAAAAATATCGTGAATTGTTCATTCAAAAGGCGCGCGTTGCACATACATATGTCTAAATTCTTTTTGCTGAAATGTTGGCACAACTGTCCTCTATAGTGTCGCAGAGTTTGAGCATGATCTGTCAATTAGCTTGCGTTTAGCTTTTAATTATCATACTCGTATATCAGTTAACCGCAGGTATGCTCTGCGATTTTCATTATCGTTAAAAATAACGAGCAAAGAATTTGTCTTAAATTTTGTATTTTGAACCGGATTTCGTGTGCCGAATCGTTGAAAATGTTGCGAAAAGCCTGTAGTGAGTGTGCTTTATCAAAAACATGGGTCCACGAGTTGTATAACACTTTTGCAGATGGCCGAGAAGTCGTGGAAGATTTGCCCCAATCTGGTCGCCCATCAACGCCTTCAACGGATGAAAACGTCGACAAAGTTAAGAAAATGCTAATGGAAAACCATCATTTAATTTTGAAGAAGGTAGCTCGTATCCTTAGCGTATCTTACGAATCAATTCCCGACATTTTACACCATCAATTGGGCATGCGACGCGTGTCTGCTCGTCTCGTTCCAAAAGAGTTGAATTTCTTTCAAAAAATTCATCGGAAGAAGGTGGCTGAAGACATGCTTGAGCAGGTGATTTCGGACCCAAAGTTTATCCAGCGCTTCATAACAGGTGATGAGACATGGGTATATGAGTTTGACATGCAAACCAGTCAACTGGCGGCAGAATGGCGCTATCCACATGAGTCGAAACCCGAAAAACCCCGTCAAAGTCGGTCAGAAGTGAAATTTATGTTACTCGTTTTCTTTGATTCTGATTTCGATCACGGTGTTGCGCACTCGGAATTCGCTCCAAATGGTGATACGGTAAATAAAGAATATTATTATATGCGAGATTTGAGAGAGAATGTGCGTAGAAAACGGCGCAATTTGTGGACAAAAAACTCATGGATCTTGCGCCACAATAAGTCACCATCCCACAAGACTCATATTGTGAACACTTTTTTGACCAAAAACTCGACAAATATCATCGAACAATCTCCGTATTCGCCGGATTTATCACCTTGTGATTTTTTTGCCTTTTCCGAAAACTTAAATTGCCACTCCGCGGACACCGCTTTGGGTTGATAGAGGCCATTAAAGAGAATTCGCTGAAGGAGCTGAAGAAGATCTCTTCAAACGCGTTTAAAAGGTGCTTTGATGACTGGATTAATCGTTGGGATATGTGTATTGCTTGGAATGGAGCCTATTTTGAAGTCGACAAAATAAATGTTCATAATTAAACGATTATATTGCGTTTTATTGAACAATTCCCGGTACTTTTTCGGCAAAATTTATTTTGTATATTTCGTCTTATTTGAAGTCTCACTTTTACTTCCCTTCGGCTTCAAGAATCTATGCTGAAACAGTTTCATTATTACGAATTTATTACTAAGAAAATATTCATATTAAACACTTTGCAATCAGCGCCCAAGATCATTTAACTGCGCACTTTCCATTCATGTGTGATCTTAAATCAAAATAGCATCAATGAATATAAAAAAAGGTTAGAACTCAAATAAGAAAGCTCAATGAGCAATTCAACGCTTTAAAGACGGATACATGCTCCATACAAAAGCTCTGCGGGCGGCCAAACCCCTGCCGCGACGGGATATGAGAAATCGAAGCGTGACTTAATCAAGCGAAAGTGGTAGCGCTGGAACATCAGGTGGTGAGCAACGACGCAGTAAGCGCGCTTCATCAACTACGGTTATCGCACTGCGTTATATGGAGAAACTGGATACGGTATACGAAAAAAACCAGTGGCCGAAACATTCACAGTCTAAAATTTGGCTCGCGCTATGTCGGAAGCCGCGTAGTGGTGTGTAAAAAACACGAAAATAGTGCCACAATAACTTCTCAATTCAGTGGCAGCGCAGTGGAAGATCAATCAAAAATGAAATATTCAGTTCACTTGCGTTTTGTCTTTATTGGTCACAGGTAGTTGTTTATATTTTTTGTTTTCAATCTTGCTGCCACCGCTCAAGTTGTTGCGATTTGTAAACATGCGTAGCAAATAATCATCTTCCGGTAGGAATTGGTAATGGTTTTTACGGTGAACGCAAAGTACAACGCCTGAAATTGAAGTTATCTTATAATAAAATGAAAGAGCAGCGTAGGTAAGACTTTCTGTTAGTAAACCACCATGCGAAGATTGCTCGAGAGTGCACTTTGCATTAAAGTTGTGTGCAGCTTAACTGTCTCTCTTGAAGTTGTGGCTTAAGCAACGCGTACAAATTAATCAAAAATCGACAAATGGTGTTGAAAGTTGCCGCGGCAAGATCGTCACTATCACAGCAAGCAGGCAGTAAATATACGCGCATGTACATACGTACATTAGATCATAGACGCAACGCGACTCGTTCGCTAAGGCTTGGTCAAACGCAGCATGCTGTCGAGGTATCCGTCAATATTGCCGGTGCAAGCGTGCAACAATCGCCGCGTTTGCCGTAGCCGTTGCAACAATGAAAGTGGTAATTAACCAGAAGCGAAGCATTAAATTATAAAATGAACTCAACGGCAAGTGCTGCCGTCATCGGCAAATCGATCGCTACCGCCACAGTCAAGGGCGTAGACTGGATCGATTATGGGAGCGAGGGGCAAAATTCAATAATGTAGTCCAACTTTATACTACTAAGCTTTTAGTCCATATAATTTGGGACCTATTTATTTTAAGATTGCCAGCTTTTTCGTGCGCGAAATCTCGACATACAGTGAGTGATGTACTTTTGTGGTAGCAAATTGCAACAACCAATACTCGAATGACATTGAGGAAGATTGCAAATTTGGTGAAAAATTTGAAAAGATGTGAAAATTCAGAAAAAGAAAGCCTTTAAGCCACATATTGTCCCAGGCAGTCGTGAGATAGGACCTGCAACTGGAAAAGGATCTCTGAGAACTGGGTGGACCATGCGTTACTCCGACGCCAGTTGGGGCAATCCCATTAATGAAAATGTGTTCATAAGTAGGTAGGTAGGTGAAATGGTTGAGGTGCCACCATGGCACTCGCCAAGTAGTACTAAAGCGTCATTTAGAGACCTCCAATGGGCAAATATCTACAGTCAGCCGAAGCTGTTGATGTAATGCAGAAAATTGATGGAATTTAGGTTGGCGCACTGCCCCAAGCTCTCAAAGAAAGGGACCTTAATCGTCTACCCACCGAACCCGAACCATTTACAGGGGAAGTGCTCAACAGTCACCTTCTCTGAAAGGTCCACACATTTTTTGCAATGGGGGTTAAATTGTAAGCCTAGTTTTTCCGCGTGTGCTTCGATCGTCCAATGACCTGTAAACACAGGTATGAGTTTGGAAATTAAATAGTGTGAACTCCTCAGGACTTTCTGAGTCCTTTGTCTATTATACTGGGGTTACAGGGTTTTCGAAACAGTACATGAAGGAATGGAGTTCCATATCTTCTGCGCTTTCCTAAGAAATAAGTTGTGCAATTCCCTTTCAAAACGGTCGATGACCGGGTAGAAGGCCTCTGAGACTAATTCAGTCCACTACCTGGCAAGCTCATCAGCAGTTTAATTTACCTCTATGTTCCTATGCCCATGTGTATAGGGCCTCGACAAGACTCTTCCATCGTACACGGTTCTGTGCTGTTGTTTTTGCACCGTCCCATGAGATGTCGGCATCTGCTAATTCGCCGAGCATCGACATTCTCCAAGTGTTTTTTTGGTCGACCGTGACCTCTTCTCCCTTGCGGGTTCCAGTCAAGGGCCATTCTGGTGATGCTATCTGGTGGTTTTCTCAATGTGTTACCTATCCATCGCCACTTTCTGCGTTTGATTTCCCGAAGGATGGGTTCCTCACTCCTTAATATCCACAGTGCGTCGTTGCTGATGGTGTTTGGCAAGAATATTATGCAGATGATGCGGAGGCATTTGTTGATGAAGGATTGTAGCCTCTGTGTAATGGTGTTGGTGCTTCCGTACAACAATACGAACTTCTCGCACGAGCCGAATATTTGTAGTTTAGAGCGCCTAGAGTAAGCATTCGCCCGAATGCCGCCCTTGGCTTGACAATAAGGCCGTAATAAACTCAAAATAATATATTTTCTTCCTTTTTTGCAATTTACATTTGAAAAAAAAAATTGTATTTGGTAGCCCTAAATAAAAAAATTGAATAAGTAGGTAAGAATCAACCGATTTTTTTTTACCAATTTTGGGTGTGTAGTCAGCCACATTGAAAAAGTGTGGTAGAAAGTGCAAAATTAGAAATCTGGTTGCCTATCCAACAGTATTCACCCATTAAATTCAAGGAAATATACTCTAAATTATTAGGTTACTTCGCGAATTAGCGTAAATAACTATGATTTCGTCGCAAATAGACTAAATAAGAGACTAATAAGAGCCGGCAGAAATAATAGTTTGACTGGAAGAATACAGGGTTTTAAAGAAAACCGTAAAAGCGTTTCGTAAAATACGTCCAATTGTCGGGGATCAAATATTAATATATTATAAATAGTGAAACAAATTTCAAAATTCAATTGCTTGATTGTTTTCGGTATTCTCAGCAGACGTCCTATTCAGCGACTCACGAGTAACTGCTTTGTTATGGGGTAACTGATCTGTTAAAAAACAGACCAAATTTATTGACGATTTGTTTACCAACAAGCATATAAATATTTCCCCAAAAACATTGCCAGTTTATATCCAAACAAAAACCTACCCCCCAGCACCAACCTGGATACGCTCTGGGCCGCCACCACTGTGGCCGGTGTTGTGGCCAAGCGATATTGCAATTGCTAATGGCCGTGATTGCTTTGACGATCTTGCGCTATTCAGTGATCAGCTCGTTCATGATCATCACTCGGCGCTGCCAAATAGCGATGATTATAATTAATTTGCTAGTGCTGACAACATTATTGTCAGTTGTGCAGCCACAATCACTTCGATATTGCAAGTATTTTAAGCGTGTGCGAGCGTGGCGTATTTCACTCAGTTCGTTAGCGCATTAAATTGGAACGACAATCACCGTTCGCATCGATATTCTGGAAACGATTTGACAAAGCAAAAAATATCCTTCCTTTGTAATTAATCAAAAACATTGAACTTTGGAATAAAAGCAACCTTTGAGCCGCATGCGGAAGCCATACGTGTGGAGTCTCAAGTAATCGTATTCGGGCGAGAAGTGTCCCATTAATGAACGGCTTCTTACAAACAAAATTAAAACGTTCAAATTTCGCCTACTCATTTTTAATAAAAAAACTCTTGTAATGAATTGATTCAAAGCAAGGCAGACACGATTTATTTTTGAGTGAGGGCATCAGAATTACACCGCCAAACTGAAGGGAATACTAGTGTGAACAGATATCTACTTCTATGAGTACTTGAAGTGCACATACGAGCGTTATTAACTCCCCGCTAGATCAACTTCTTAGGGAAGGGATCGATTTTATATCCAACATTTGGAAGTTCGGCCGGAAGACGAAACATCAACTAACGCACTGAATCTGAAAAATTTTACCAGACACAAAACCTCATTTGGAATATCGCATTCTAAAATCAGAAGATTCTTCAATTCACGTCGCTCACTGCGATTCAGTAACCCAGGACCTGAATAATAATTTTGTGAAACACGCAAGTCCTCTTAATCAAATAAAGTATGTAATGATTGCACGGCATTCCTCTATATATGTACAAAGAAAATGCGAAGCTTCGTCAAGAAAAAATGATCAAAAATCAACGAAAAGTTTTAGCGACTTCAAACCTGCAATTTGTTGTACTAAAATGAAGTCGGATATGCAACTGCTACTCAAATTTTTTTAATTTATTTTTTGTTATTTTGATGAAAATTAGTTGAATTTTTATAAATCTTGTATGATGTTAGAAACTTGGATTATTTTGGTATTTGTTGTAGAATAGACTGTAGTTTTTATAAGAAATAATTGGAATTAAAAATTTAATAATTAAGTATTAAAAAACTTGACAATATGTGATGCCCTTATAATGATTTCGGGGAGGGCAAGTTGGACAAATCAGCTGATTTGTTTTTTCTTTCGCCGTGTCTACGTGGCTGTCAGCACAGTCGACATGAAAATAGTCCCGCAAAATTCTTAAATAAAGTTTTATTGGGCGCATTAGAAGAAAAATTAAGTTCTTTGTTAAGAAACTGATTGGCCCTTATTTGAAAAATGTATACATTCGTTATATGCGGAAAATGCACCAGATTACCAGCAAAAAAGCATTGTCAAAAATGAACGCCGTTTTAGAGCCGCCTGAAGCTTGCACTTTCTTCTTCTTGATTGACGCGATAACCGCTTTAGCGATTTTGATGAAGTGCAGTCGTTTTCCTTCTCGTGTTAACCGGCGACAGGTGGGTACACCAAGTGAAATAAAGTCCTTCTCCACCTGATTTTTCCAACATAGGGTAGGACTTCCTCTGGACAGCACCAACTGGTACTTTCAGAGCCGAATACTTTCAGAGCCGGGGCGTTCGTATCCATTCGGACGACATGAGCTAGCCAATGTAGCCGCTGGATCTTTATTCGCTGCGCTATGTCTATGTTGTCGTAAAGCTCACACAGCTCATCGTTCCATCGCCTGTGATACTCGCTGTCGGCAACGACTTCCACAGAATCTTTCTCTCTTTCTAAGCGGATGTAAACATCCTCCAAGTTTCTGCGCCATACAATAGAACGGACATGATGAGCGCCTCATAGAGTATTAGTTTTGCTCGTCGGGAGAGGATTTTACTACTCAATTGCCCACTTAGTCCAAAGTAGCAATTGTTGGCGAGGTAGATTCTACGTTGGATTTCAAGACTGACATTGTTATTGATGTTAATGCTGGTTCCTCTTTATTTGATGACAGAAGGTACTTCGATTTGTCCTCATTCAACACCAGACCCATTCGCGTTAGTTCTTTATCCTGTTTTGAACTAAGCACTGACCACTGTCAGATATACCACCAATTGTCGGAGCGGTGCACACTGTTCTCGATGCCGGTGGACAATCGGGTGCCTGTCGTTGGCTTCGGTAGGAAGTATGATGTTTTGATCCCAGATAGAGATCAATGATGAAGTCCAGAGAACCTATTAACGGGATACCAGCACACTTTCTACACCGACGGATCCAAAACCAGCGATTATAGCGGAGCTGGATGGTACTTAGATGAAGACACTAAGTACTCATATGATACAGGACAGATGGCCACGGTGTTCCTTACGCAAGTTTGTGCCATCTTGAATGTGGCGTACTGGCTCATTGAGAAAAAGTGGCGGGGCACAAGTATTGGAATTTGTAGGGACAGTCAAGCTGCACTGAAGGCCCTTGCTAACCCACGCTGCTCTTCGAAGTTAGTCGGTGAATGTAGGTAAG
Organism: Anastrepha fraterculus; assembly: GCA_037575425.1. Taxonomy (NCBI): domain Eukaryota; kingdom Metazoa; phylum Arthropoda; class Insecta; order Diptera; family Tephritidae; genus Anastrepha; species Anastrepha fraterculus. Next base: position 463,985 of record JAYXIM010000152.1, on the reverse strand, counting down.
ACAAAACTGAACTGCAAAACACAACAAAGTTAGTCTTATTTGGGTGCCTGGACATTGTGGTATTGCACGGAACGAGTTAGCTGATAAATTGGCAAATGAAGGCTCTGCAAGTATGCCACTAGGCCTTGAACCCTTTCTAGGTGTCAATTCCGCATCGATTCAACTATGGATTGATGACTTCATGAGGTCTACCTACAGAGTGCTTTGTGAAAGAACCAAACAGAAAAACAGCAGGAAGGACCTGAGAGTACTGGTGGGTGTAATCACAGGGCACAACGTCTGTGGTCAGCATATGGCTACCATGGGGGTCGTAGACAGCCCGATATGCCTATCCTGTCTTGAGAATGACGAGACTGCAGAGCATTTTCTCTGTAGCTGTCCTGCATTTTCCAGAATCAGACTTAGGATATTGGGTTGCGATATACTGAGTATGGACAAAGTTCATACTCTTCCTCCTCCAGATCTCTTAAAATTCATCAAAGAATCCGATAGATTTGTGGAAGAGTGACCTCAAACAAATTTGTTCGTTTTAACATCCACTTTTTATGTTTCCTATCTCTATTCTTTCTACTGTAGTACAATGGTCTACTGACTGAGTGTTTGGACTTGTCCAACCCCCCACAAATCTAATCTAATCTAATACATTTTGAAACTGCATACTCGATATTTTTACAAAATTTTTTAATAAAAAGTTTGCACTCCTGATGCAAATTCGTTAATTTTTTTTCAATTTGCATAATGTTTGGAACTCCGGTTTATATGGTTTTTACAGGGGAATAAACAATATACATATATATTTTTTTTAATTATTAAAATTAAAGAGGAAGCTAATTTATTGCCAAAACTTTTCAATGGTTCTCTGTGCTGTATTTATTTATTTTAGAAAAAAATGTTTTTACGGAAACAAAAAATTGTTTTAATGCGTCGGCGTTATTTAATACACCTCGTTTGGTATTTAACTACATAGAAATTAATAAGGAAGGAATTTGTGAGCTAAATTAATTTTTAAATTCAAGGCAAAATCTGCTGGAACATCCCAGATTTATTTGTACTATTTACATTTATACAAAACGTAGCGTATCACCAGGTAAATGAATTTTGAAGTTATTTCAATATTTTCTTTTTTCCTTTAGACTGCAAGAATTTAATCCGCTTTCTGCCAGCAAACTATTACAATCCATTAAGTATGTGAAATGGGCCACAGGAGAAAAGAAGCAAAATAAAATATTTAGTGGATCGCAGCGAAGTAATGAAGCAAAATAAAATGCATTTATGCGCGGATACACGCCCACTTGCAACAAGATCCCATACCGCAATAGCAAAATCCTGATCGCAATACATTAACGACATCCTGCTGAGTGACGGCTGAGTGTCATCTACATGTCAGGGCAGCTAGCTGAGAGCGGGAGAGGGAGCCGAACACATTTGACAGACGGGCGATGCCACAAATGACAATCGCATCAAATTCAAATGCATTGAGGATATAAGTGGAAATGTATTGACTATTGATAAAAAAATAAAAAATAAATGTATATGTGTAGGTATGTATGATAAATAAAACACTGATGACGCTGCGAAAGGTCCCACTTGTGGATGTGCATATTTTCAGTATTCTTTTGCTCTCTACTCAAAAGCGGTGTATTAGCCATTGTCGGCATTGTTGTACAAGTAGTTGTTTGCTAATCCTCAAAATGCCCATTGTGCATGCAAGAGGGATAAAGGGGATTTTCTCACACCACAATAAACTCACAAACGCTGAAGCGCATAAGCCAACAAACACCTTTATTGGTAGCAGAATTAATTTTAAAAGCATTTTTGATGTATTTAAACATTTTTTGCGCATTTCACTAGTACATTTAATGCATAAAAGGGGCGTGGCTCGCGCCTGTGTTCATACACACAAATATTAGCAGTGCGCTGGCAAAATAATATGTTTAGGGCAAAGGAAAATGCACACTATGCGATTAACACCGCATGGGGCATGTTAATGTTGCCAACTATTTTTTCGCTCGTTTTGGTTTTGCAAAACTGCAACATGCAATGCCCACCACCGCCGCTAACACTCTTAGCACAGCCAGTCGCCGGCATTGGCAAACGACCGCAGCTACCAACCACGCAATAAATTTAATAACAAACTTTATTTATGCGAGTAATATGCCGCAGTCGCCACCATTTATTTGCCGGTGTCAATTGCAATTTCCATTTCAATTTCGATGCCGTTTCTCTGCTGACAAACCGACAAACGTAATATTACCGTTTGCTTTGTTATTGACAAACTTTGGCCACAAATGTTTTCAGCGCATTTCCGTTTGGGCAATTGGCCTCATTAATACATCTCGCGTAGTGACAACAACAACAACAGTGAAAAGCTTTTGCGGCATGACAACAAAAAAAAAATTATGGTTTGAGAGTCACAAATCACAAAATTAAGGTAAATATAATAAAGGGTTATACAAAGAGAGGTGTTATTTTGATATTGAAAAAAATGTGCTACTTTTTAATATAAATGATCGGATGTTTATTATATATAAATAGAAAGGTATGCCGTTAATAGTGGCAAATAACATCAGGCAAATGACCACCACGACCACGCTTACAGGACAATATCCTTTTCATGAAATTTCCCATAATCGAATTGCAAAGTGGCTGCCCATTTGAGGTCTTGAATCGACCCTGGGTTGTTGGTGTAGGCCTTCTCTTCCACGTGGCCCCAAAAAACAAAGTCACAAGATCTCGATGGCCAATTGTGATCACCTCTTCGAGAGATAACACGGTCCGGAAACTTTTCCCGTAAAAGTCTATCAATGGTTTCATTGCTTGTGTGGCACGTAGCGCCGTCTTGTTGAAAATAAACTTCGTCCAGATCAATACCATCCGGCTACATTCCGGCCATAAAAATTAGTTAATCATCTCTCGATAGCGCAATCCATTCACCGTAACTGTTGCTCTAGCTTCATTTTCGAAAAAGTAAGGAACAAAGACTCCGCCGAACCATAAACCGCACCAAACAGTCAGACGTTGAGGATAGAGAGACTTTTCAACAATAACTCTTTGATTTTCTGAGCCCCAGATCCGACAATTTTGCTAGTTGACGAAGCCACTGAGGTGGAAAAGGGCCCCATCACTCAAGATGATTTTTCGATAGAACTCGGGATCATCTTCATGTATTTCAACGACCCAATCAGCAAAGACACGACGTCGTTGATGATCGGCCGGCTTGAGTTCTTGTGTTAATTCGACTTTATAAGCCTTAAGACCCAAATATTTATGCAAAATACGGTGTAATGACATTTGTGGAATGCCTAATTCCAATGAACGACGAGGAATGGACAAACCTGGGTTTTCTTCAACACTTTCTGCTACAACAGTAATATTGTCGGCTGTTGTTGAACGACATGCAGGGGTTTTATTCTTCTCCAACAGCTCGAATTTTTTCACCAATTTCAGTATTGCGGTCCGACAAAGTGCTTCACGGTGACCCAAAAATGTTCAAGTTTTACGAACCGTCTCTGCCAAATTTTCACCATTTTTATAGTGAATTTTACTCATTTCAATGCGTTGTTTAAGCGAGTATCGTTCCATTTTTATTAATGGCGTAGTTTACTTGTCTACTTGTCAAATATCAAAAAATTACAGCTTCAGAATTGAGCTCTACCGAAATAGCGGGGCTATTCAAAATAACACTTGTTATTGGACAACCCTTTACATTCCAGAAGGATTCTCAAAAATGTCAAAAAAAAGTACACCAACATTTTTAACCAAAATATTTTGTTTTATGACGATTATTTTGAACTAAAAAAATTGAAATGGTTAAAAGAAGATATACCACTTCAAAAAAAAAAACAATATACGTACTAAAATTTTCATTTCAATATTTCAAATTGAATAAATCTGAAAATTATCAAATACGTTCAGCTTCTTCTTCTACTTCTTCTTGATAGGCACGATAACCGCTTACGTGATTTTAGCCGGGTTTAACAAAGCGCGCCAGTAGTTTATTTTGCGTGCTAACCGCCGCTAGTTGGACACATCAAGTGAAGCCAAGTCCTTCTTCACCTGATCTTTCCAACGCAGAGCTGGCCTTGCTCGTCCTCTGCTACTGCCAACTGGGACCGCAACAAATACTTCAAGAGCCGTGGCGTTTGTATCCATTTGGACGACATGAGGCAACCAACGAAGCCACTGGATCTTTATTCGACAAACTAATGTATGTACAGATATGTATGTCGACATAGCCGAGAGGAGTCGACAATTCAAAGGGTGGTGAAAAAATTTTCATCGAGGATAGAAAAAGAACTGGTCACACAAAGTGTTGCTTAACAACCTTTAACTTTAACAACCAACAATCGATATCACGACGTTCTCAATAATTCGGCATTCATGCATTGACTCTTTGACGGATTTTATTGCACTTGCGGGCGGACATTTAAGTGGTGGGCATTTAAATGGGATCATTTTTTACATGTAATTGTTAAGAGCTGTATTTTGAATAAAATCTTTGAACCTGAAAGAATCTAAATTTTTAAAATTTATAATCAACTAATTTTGCCTTCGAATAATCGTCATTTGCGGGAAGTGTTGTATTTCCTCTTTCATTCGAAAAAACGGCGGCGGAAGCGCATCGAGAGCTACAAAAAATTTATGGAGATGATGCTTTAAGTGAAACAACGTGCCGAGATTGATTCCGTCGCTTCAACGACAGTGATTTTAATGTTGACGACCATCCTCGGGAAGGAAGACCAAAAACCTTCGAAGACGCTGAATTGGAGGCATTGCTCAAATGAGGATCCGTGTCAAACGCAACAAGAGTTTGCTTCAGTATTAGGAGTTACCCGGCAATCCATTTCCAAGCGATTGCATGCTTTGGGAATGATTCAGAAACAGGGGACTTGGGTTCCTTATGAGTTAAAACCAAGGGATGTTGAACGTCGTTTTTTCGCCTGTTCGCCTGTGAACAACTGCTCCAGCGCAAAAAAGGAAGGGTTTTCTGCATCGCATCGTGACGGGTGATGAAAAAGGTTTTATAACCGCAATCCAAAGAAAAGAAAGTCATGGGGACTGCCCGGTCATGATTCTACGTCGTCGACTTGGCCGAATATTCACGCTGCGAAGGTTATGCTATGTATTTGGTGGGCTCAAGTTGGTGTTATTTATTATAAACTGTTAAAACCAAGCGCAACCATCACTGGGGTTCAGTATCGACTTCAATTGACGCGATTGAGCAGAGCACTATGCAAGAAGCGGATTCAATACGCCGAGAGGCATGAAAGAGTAATTCTACAGGATAACAATGTTCGGCCTCACGTTGCCAAACCCGTGAAAACCCAGATATTGTGCCGTCCGATTATCACCTGTTCCGATCGATGGCACATGGGCTAGCTGACCAGCAGTTCCATTCATATGAAGACAACAAAAAATGGCTAGATCCGGGGATAGCCACAAAAGATGAACAGTTTTACCGCGACGGTATACCTGATCTATCGGAAATATAGGAAAAGTAATAGCCAGCGATGGGCAATACTTTCAATGATTCACTTGTAACCATTTTTCAGAATAAAGTTGTACTTTGATAAAAAAAACAGCGAAAACTTAGTTGGGCAGCTAATATTTCGGGTTCTTTCATCTTATACAATTTGTTTAAGTTGTGGAAGATATCCCCAAATTTACCATCTCCTCTTTTCTAAGGAAAGTATCTTCTTCTTCCTCCTCCTCTTCTTCTTCATCTTAGATTCGCCATCTGTCTCCATCTAAGGCTACCTCCTTCCATCGCCGCACGTTTAACTTTTCAATGTCAAATTCCACGTCTCTGCACCTCTTCTTCGCCCTCCAACAGGGCGGAATTCACCTGTCTTTCGAGTTGTTGTCTCCTTTGGCATTCTAAAAATGTGTCCGAGCCATCTTATCCTCTGAGATTTTAAAAATCTTATCACAGTATTTTTTTGCTAATAGTTCCAGCGTATCTACCGTTTAAAAAGAAAGTTGGGTGTACGTATTGAGTGAGAGTAACCAGTAGAGAATATACCCGTAGATCAGTATTTTTAAAACTATTTTAAGAAATCGAAAGGAATCCGCTCCTTATAAATCCTATTTATTTTCCTTTATTTCTTTTACCTACGCATTTAACTTTCAACCTTCTTCTGGTGGCTCTCAACTTCAAACAGTTACTCAATTTAACTAAATATTCGAAAAGTTAGAAATTTCATTAGAAATTGTATCCAGCATCTAACCTTGAGCGCCATTAACGCACTTTTAATATTGTATAAAAGCGTAAGTGAGGCTTGTTGGCCTCTGGGCATTTGACTCCCACGGGTAATCTTCTTAGAATACTTCATTCGTATTTGAAACTTTGTTCCTATGGAACAGGACTTGCTTTTGCTTATCTCACATCTAAATATACATTTTAGAAAATATTTTGGTTTTAATTTTTACTAATTAAGCTTAACTAATTATCATCGCTAGATGCGAGCAGTTGTATTTTTGTCTAACCGGCTTCAGACATAAAATTACTGCAAGAATGCAAGAATGCTTTTATAGAGCAGTGGTAAAAATACACACAAATATACCTGTAATCACCATCCTAATATGTAATCATCCAGCATTCACTCTTCAAATCTTCAACCAGCAGCATTATTATTTTTTTGGCCTCACAACAAATCAATCAGAAGTCAATCATTCTTACACGCACACAGTCCGGTTTTATGAGCGACCACATTTTCCACTGACTGACTGACTGTCTGTCTGATTTAATTCGCCCTCTACTAAAGCATATCTTATAAATATTTATGTCTGTACGTATTTTTCAAAAAATATTCCTTCATTTCTATGTACTCCTACTTCTGATATTTATATGCATACACACACATATACATAGTAACTTACTTATATACTCGTGGTTTGAACACTACATACAGATTATTGCTGTTTTACTTGCTGCTAATATGAGTAGTGAATTTGCAGTTTTGTTGCTGTGCGCCTTTACTGTGAAAAATTATAATAACATAATTGCAAATTGGATAAAATGAATATCGGCAACACGGCAATTTCGTTGTTCAAGGTTTTGTTTTTATTATTTTCCATTTTTTCGTGCACAACGTACATGCCCATGTATCTATAAGTATGCACACACACTCACACATTCCATATTCAGTGAAAAATTTCGTTGAAAATAAAAGCGATTTTTTTCGAAAGCAAATTATACGTTAATAAGATGAAATGTCTGGTGACCTTGAAAGAGAAATGAAGGCAATGATGCCAATTAAATTAGCCGCCATAGAGCTGGAGTACTGGGTTTGTACTCGTACGAGGTTTGTTCAAAAAACAAGGTGAATTTTCAAATTTCGTGGGGTACGTACATTCGACTTTCGATTATTATTTTTTTTATGTTGGTACACTCGTGTCGGACATATGTCGACGGTTTTAGCAATATAGGATGTTTAGGTTGTTTGTGAGACGCATAAATGAGTCAAGTGTTTTGCATGTTTGGCGATTTTCTGCTATTGATCCAAAGAAGTTGCATCAAATTTTGTGTAAAAAATGGAATAAAGTACTCAAAAGCACTTGAAATGCACACAGGGGCATACGGTAAAAGTACTCTGAGTCAAAAAAATGTTTACTAGTGGTAACAACTTTTCACAGAAGCTCCATAATATGTGAATGACAACGCTCGCTCTGGACGCCCCAGCACATCAACAACCGATGAAAATGTTGAAAAAGTGAAGAAAATTGTTATGGAGAATCATCGAATCACAATTAGAGAATTTGCTGAGAATGTCGGCATATCAGTTGGCTCATATCATGGAATATTTTCGGAAATTTTGGGCATGCAGCTCGTGACAGCGATGTTAGTTCCAAAATTACTGAATTTCGACCAAAACCAACGTCGCTTGAGCATTGCTCAGGAATTATTGAATGACGTCAACGATGATCCAGATTTGCTTAAAAGGTTTAATAACTGGTGACGAATCATGGGTACATAGTTATGGTATCGAAACCAATCCCAAACCAAATCGAAACCAAACGAAAGCCCAGTCGTCCCAATGGAAGAGTCCAGGAGAGCCACGAGTCGATAGCAGAAAATTGTCGAACATGCGAAACACTTGTCTTATTTATGCTTCTGACAAATAAACTAAATAAAACAATATAATATATTGCTAAAACCGTGAACATATCTTCGAGACGATAATCCAAAATCGAATGTACGTAGACCGCGAAATTTGAAAATTCACCTTATTTTTTAAACACACCTCGTATTCTATACGAAGTGAGAGTGTGTGAGTGACAGTATGCCGGGCTAAGGTTGCATCTTTAAAAATATAATTTGTGGGTTTACTTATATGTAGATATGGATGTATGTTCAAAAGAAATATCCGAGAGATGCAATTATATGGAACTTTCATACACAACTGCATACCTACATATATTCAGTACATATACATATATGTGTATGTGTTTATGAGGTGAAGAAATTTTAAAGCTTAAATAGGGAAGTTAAAAAATGAATTACCACCAATACCCTCATAAGCGTACCACCAATAACCAGGTTATTAATTTTCTGTGCAACACTCTGTTGAATCCAACTAATGCAAAGAGCCACAGCTTTGAAAAATTATTAAAAATCTACGTCGCCTCTTTACCGTAGCGCACAATGTACCTGGATTGAACTATATCGTCGAATCACTAGAAAAAACGCTGTAAGCGAATATTACACAAAACTCCCAGCTTAAAAATTAATTGCAGTGGGCAAAAATTTTAGATTTTCTAGCAACTCAACTGCAGCTGTAAATATTTCGGACGCACCAGTGGGATGTGTTAAACAATTTTCATATTTTGGTAGCGAGTTAGCAGCTTTTGCTGGTACGGATGAAGATGTCAAATCTCGCATTAGTAAAGCTACAGCCACCTTTGATATGCTGTCTTCTGTGTGGCGCAATAACAACATCAGCGTTCACACGCAAATGAGAATTTACAAGTCCAACGTAGTATCGGTTCTTGCTTGCTGTACATGGAAAGTGGCCAAATGCATTACTACGAGCCTTCAGGTTTTTATAAATCGCTGCCTGAAGAACGCGTTCAGCTTTTTTGGCCCAAAACAATTTCGAACTCAGATCTACTGAAAAACGCGCCGATGGAGCCAGTCGAAATGCTTATAAAACGCCAAAAATGGAGGCAGATTGGGCGCACTCTACGCAAAAACGATACATGCATTGCACGAAAGGCATTGAAGTGGAACCCTCTCACGAATGTTGGTCGCAAGCCTGGTAGTCCAAGGAAAACTGGGAGGCGAACAGTTGAAAGAGAAGCTGGAAGAGCTAGAACCAATTGGAGTACATCGTCGAAAATCGCAAGGGATAGCACGCACGCGTGGTTTATACCCTATGTTTTACGAGAGATTAAGGACCTGAAGAAGAAGAATATACAATGTTTTTTTTTTATTTATTCCTTTGTAATAAATACTTTTAGACGGCATTTTTAATCGGACGGCGATGCGTTACCAAAAAAATTTCAAGTAGGTTGCTAGCCCGCCTACCCAAGCAGGTGTGTGCTTGTTTTTGTGCGCGGGTGGTATTTTATTTCCCACCTACCTCGCATATCTACAGGGAATTCCCCGATCCGCCACCTAGGGACGCGTTCGCTGGGAAAACAAGCAACTCCGCACAGATGCTCTATGCTCGAATAAGAATTAAAGGAAAAATATATAGGTATTATATAATATGATGTTATACGAGGTGTGTTCAAAAAGTATCGCAAATTTTGAATTTTCGCATATTCGGGTTACGTATATTCGAATTTTAATTTTTTTGTGGCTATATGTTGGTACTCATATCTTTCACTCATGCCGACGAATGTTCAGTTGATTGTTGACAGCTTCTTCGACTTTTACCTATTCAAAAAGATGGATCAAAGAACCTGTATCAAATTTTGTGAAAAAAACGAAATTGAGTGCGCGGATGCATTCCGAATGTTGACTGCGGCGTCAAACGGAGAAGCTAATTTGGACCAAAGCAACGTTTATCGGCGGTTCAAAATGTTCTCAGAAGGCCGAGAAGATGTGAACGACGAAAAGCGTGGCGGACGCCCGAGCACTTCAATAAAAGACGAAAAAATTGATGAAGTGAAGAAAATGGTATTGGCCAATCGTCGAATCACCATTAGAGAAGTTGCTGAGGATCTAGACATATCGATTGGCTTGTGCCATTCGATTTTTTTTCAATGATTCGGGCATGAGACGGGTCGACGCAAAATTCGTACAAAAAGCAGCATCGCATGAACATTGCTAATGAGATGTTGGACTCTGTCGATCCAATGCGATGACCCAAATTTGCTCCAAAGGGTCATAACTTTTGACGGATCGTGGGTTTATGGTTATGACATGGAAACCAAAGCTCAATCATTTCAATGGAAGCTGCCGCATGAAACAAGATCGAAAAAAGCGCGCCAAATTCGGTCGAATGTAAAAGTTTTGCTTACCATTTTCTTCGATTGCAGGGGCGTTGTGCATCATGAGTTCTTGCCACAGGGTAAAACACTCAATAAGGAATTTTATCTGCAAGTTATGCGCGATTTGCGCGAAACAATCCGCCAGAAACGCCCGGATTTGTAGAAGAACAAAAATTCGCTCTTGCATCTCGCTAACGTCCCTGCTCACACATCGTTGCTTGTGCGCGGACAGGATCGTCCGAAAACATTTATTTTTAGAACTATTTTTTTTTAAAGCTTGGGAGCCCCAAGGCTTCATATGCAAAGTTTGTTTTTTGAGTATGATTTAAGTGCAATGCAACCGTGTATATGTGACCGCACTCGATACCTGTTTCTAAGTAAATAGCATAAGCAGACGAACAGCCGGGGAACTTGAAAATTTTCTTTATGAATTGTTGTTTTAATTTGTCAATACTCTCAAATCCTCAGTACCTCAGTATCCCCATACCTGCGCCGCATAACTTCAGACAGCTCGACAGACTGATTGAAACATTCTGCATTTCACAATTAAATCTCGACTTATTATTTTCTTACCATATTTAATAGCATTGATGAGTAATATTAATAAACAAGGTGAAGTCCCAAATAAACAACACTGGCGTCATAAACATTTTTTTGATGGCGCCATCTTTTTAAGAAGTTAGTGCGTTGGAAGTTATATCCCTAGCTGACTTCCAGTGAAAGCTTGGTGACACTCGGTTCAGTGGAAGTGAAGTTGTTACGTCTAAAGTGTCAGTATGTTTGGGTCATCGGTACAAAAATGAGTTTTGAACAAAGAGCTAAGATCAAATTTTGTTTTTAAATCGGTAATTATTTATCTCGTGCCAGAGTTCATGAGAGGTTTACACGTTTCAGAGATGGTTGTGAGGACATAAATAACAATAAACATACGGGCCGCCCAAAATCAGTAATCACCGAAAGCTCCATTGAAATTGTTCGTAAATTTACCAAAAATTAACCGAAATCATAGTTGAAGTTCATGGAATCGGAATTGAATATTTCCAAAACATCGATTAATCGCATTTTAACTGATCGTTTGGGCTTACGGAAGGTCCGTGCACGTTGCATTCCGTACAAGTTAACTGAGGACCAAAAATTGCTCAGAATTCAACATTCGAAAGACCTCATTAAAGAAAAGACGAGAACTTCCTTCACAACATCAACCTGAAACTAAACTTAAAAGTGCCGAATGGAAGGCCCCAGACGAGCCACCACCTAAAAAATCGCGGTTGGAGAAATCAAAAATCATGCCGATGCTCATTTGTTTTTACGAGTCCAAGAGAATTGTCCACAAGGAGTTCGTGCCAACGGGACAAACCGTCAATGTAATTTTCTATCTTGGCGTTTTGAAGCGTTCGTTGCATCGCATTCGTCGAATTCGCCCTGAATACCGGAAGGAGGAAGCTGGCGCCTATTGCATGGTTATGCACCATCTCATCGATTTACTCTTTTGACCAATTTTTTTACTAGAAATCGCATTTTATCCATCAATCACTCACCGTATTCGCCTGATATGGCTCCCTGAGACTTCTACCTATTCGGAAAATTGCATTTGGTCATAAAAGGAAAACGTTTTGCGTCCAGAGAGGACATCCAAAAGGCCAAGGACAAGGACATCCTGAAGGACATTCCGTTCAATGACCTGAAACCCTATTTAGATAGGGCGAAACAGTGGACCGAGACCAGCGGGGACCATTTTGAATAAATAAACTCGAATTTATCAGAACAAAACTCCTGTCGTTTTTATTTTAGCTCAGTCTTGTTTATTTTGCACTTCACCTTGTAATATTTATATGTAACGCGGCAGCAAACGGTGGATAATTACGGAGGTTATGAATCCTAAACAAGGTGTCAAAGTTAATATTCGACCGCACGCTTGGCGATGAACACTAAACACCGCTAAAAATTACGTTAATAACGAATCCAAATAAATATTAAGTGCAAAAGCGAAATGCATAAACAGTAATTTGCTTTTCAAAACAATTCAAATTGACATATCAACAACACCGCAAATGCCAATCACAGCGGATCGTGGCATATGCGGTTCAGCAAGGGAAACGAGCGGCGGCTAACAATACCAGAGTCGTAATTTATGTATGTGCGCATGTGGCAATACGCGTGCCTAAGTTTAACAAGTTTCAAAGCGGAGCTGCTCATCGAAGGTGGCTTATCTTATATGTGCAGCGAAATGTTGTTAGAGAAAAGAGGGTTGAGATGGTAGGGGCCCAAAAATGCCGGTGAGTTAAGAGGAGTTCATGCAATACATACTTACAATTATGTGCATGTGTATGTGTGCAATGTATGTCTACGGTATGTTCAACATAATTTTTTTGTTTTATGGTAAAGTTGAAGTTGGTGATGTGGAGCGGCAGTCGAACTAAAGCAGTTGTAAGGCACACACACACTCAAACCTACTTATATTCATACGTATATGATACACACGCATACATATAAAGAAAGGTAAATCCATATGTACATCTAGCGCTTGTAAAGTTAGCTGCCTGCCACAATTGGCGCGGCGCGTACAATTGCGCACTCACACTCGTGGTGTATAATTACAGGCGCTGCACATTGCTGCGCACGAACATAGCGACGCGGACGAGCGGATAATGCCCTCACACCCAAGCAGCATTTACTCGTAGAAGAAAAAACTAAGCGGCACGGTCACAAGCAGGTCTATGCATAGCAAAATTTCTTATTTCGTTCCCGCTGTTGCTTGCACCGCCGAGCGAATTTAAATTATTTTTTAGTGATGTGCCTCTGCTTCTACGGCGCCCCTTCTTCACCTTCCTACAACGCAAACACATTCTTCTTATCATCATCTGGCACCTTCAACTCAATGCGCACATTTTTTATGCAGAACGCAATTCTTTATGATTAACTAAACTGGAATTCCCTTTATATTCGTACGAGTATATTTTATTGGGTGTGTCCTTCGCTTCTTTCTTTGTACGTCGGGGACGATTTCCGGCACGGCTAAGGTTACACAATACCAATACCGTCGTTGTCGCTGTCGCTGTCGCCTGTTAGTTGGATCCTTTTAAACCTTCAATACGCTGCTTGCAAGCAACAAGAACAAAATATCAACACTCATGTTGCATCACTAGCGAATATTACACAAAAACAACAATGCGTCCATGCCAACCAACAATCAGCAGAGCACCCCTAACCCACCAAGACGACAACGAGTGCTGAGTTCCGCCTTCCGTTTTGCAACAATTCACCAACTCACTGGTCTGCTTGTTTGCTTCATCTTCTGCTTCTTCTTCTGGTTTACTAAATTTTTACGTTTTTTGTTTGCTGTTTGTGTTCGGCCTGTTTCTGCTTGTTGACGTCTTAAGATGTTCTCGAGCATTGTTAAGGGCATTTGAACGCAAAACGTTGAACAATGGAATGCTTTGTTGCGCAATATCCTTGCAATGGCACCAGCAAAATCAAAAGCTGTAATGGGAGCATCTAAGAGTACATCGTAGGACATAGAAGCTCGAGGGAAGCAAAGCAGCTGCACAGGGGGCAGTTTTTGATGAAAACTTAAGCAAAACAAAAATTAGCACCAGGTTCAAATATTTGAATAAATAATTGGGATGTACACTTCTGTTAGGCGTTCGGCCGAGCTCCCTCTCCTATTTGTGGCGTGCGTGATGTTGTTCCACAAATGGAGTGACCCAAAGTTTTAAGCCTACTCCGCATGACTTTTCTTTATGAGACGCTTTTTCATGGCAGAAATACACTCGAAGGTTTGTGCATTGCCTGCCGAGAGGCGACCGCTATTAGAAAAAACTTTTTCGTCAGTTTGGTGTTTCACGGAGATTCGAACCTACTTACTCCGAATGGTAATCACGTAAGTGATCTACTAATAATTGTAGTACGAGGCTTATCGATCAAGAACTTTAAAGCAAATGAGAGATTAAAAATCAGGCGAGGAGCAGCTAGAGCACATACTGAATGACCAAATTAAGCGTAGTGGGGTGATTACCATTACATTGGCCCCAGGTTAGATGTCCGGTTTTGACATGAAACATCAGAAATTATAAAAAGAAATCGTGAGACAAATCGATATCTTGACCTCAGAGGAGCTTTCAAATCGCCAAATTACCGAAAAGATTGGTCGAAGTCCAAATGATGTGGATCTTCACGTGAAACAAAGTGCCTCCAATGGTAAGAACTACAAAGGTAGAACTGCGATGGCTACAACTCCGAAGGGGACCCCCAAAATCGCTAGGATTGCATCAAATTCCGCCCTTGCAACAGCAAAAATTAAAAAAGTGACAAATATTGTCGCCAGCAAATCCAACGTTCGAATGGTTATTCTGAAAGCGCCACATCCGAAACATAAAAAATTACAACAAAAAACATTTTTGAATAAATTTCGCAAAGAAAGCCGCCTCGATTTTGCAAGGAACTATATGGCTTGGAGTTCTGTTACAAATAACGATCCCAGTGAATGGATAGAAGTTCAATCTGGATGAATCGGATGGATACAATTACTATTTCCATGACTTAAGAAAAAACATTACAGCCCTGAAAGTGGTGTTGTGGTATGGGGAACAATATCGTACTATGGCGCGTTCGAATTGAAAATTGTAGGCTACAAAATGATAGGAAACACCTGACCCGCTCCCAGGTACTTCCGTGCAAAAAGAAAAACTACATAATTTTTTGAGGTAAATCCTTTTTTTTATTTTTCGATACAGTCTGTTTTTAAGCTTATCCACTTCGTCCAACGTTGTTCTAGTTTTTAATCGCTTCCCAATAATAGGATTTGTTCAAGTCTGAAAAAAGCCATTCGCTTCTGCAATCACCTCCTCGTTTGAACAATCTTTTACGGCCAGCCATTTCTTAAAATTGGAAAGGAAATAGTAATCCGAGGGATCGGAGCAAGCCAAGTTTGGAGAATGGCGGGATGTGAAACGAGTTAGAACCCTATGCCCATTAATGTTGCAACCATAACAGCGGAGACGTGAAAATCACTCGACTTCCTCGATTCAAACGAATGCCAAACATAAAGAAATATACTAATCTGGTTGAGTCTTAATGTGTGTTCTTCGAAGAGATGCTACTAACTAAACATAACCACGATACGCGCCGGTAGTGCCATCTCTGTGACTTTGGACGGACTTTTTTGAGAATTTTTTTTGATCGGAGTCCTGTGCATTTTCTCCATTTAACGCCTACTACACATTTTTATATGGAAGAAAACACCCAACATCGCCAGCTGAAAAAAACGTAAAAAATCACCGCAATTTTTAAACCACTTGAAACTAGCTCTTTTTCGCGTACGTGAAATTTTTCTAGAAATTCTGAGCA
The DNA here is from genome assembly GCA_037575425.1 of Anastrepha fraterculus. NCBI lineage: Eukaryota > Metazoa > Arthropoda > Insecta > Diptera > Tephritidae > Anastrepha > Anastrepha fraterculus. The sequence continues at coordinate 448,202 of JAYXIM010000152.1, read as the reverse complement.
AAAGTTTGAAATTTTGATGAAAATTTGACGAATTTTTACAAATTTTATAGAAAGCTCGAAACTTTACTTTATATGGTTATTGTTGTAGTAAGAACCATATTTTTATGAAACAATGATTGAAATTACAAGGTAAATAAACAAATAGTAAAAACTTATCAGTGTGTGGTGCCCATTTGCATTTGACGCTAACAGTAAAACAGTAGGTTCGTTCATTTGTGGAACAACATCAATACGCACGCCACAAATAGGAGGAGGAGCTTTACCAAACACCTAACAGAAGTGAAAGCGCTAATTATTATCATTCTCTTTTTATTTAATTTAATCTAGATGGGCCTGATGGCTTTAATAGGCACTTGAAGAGTCACGCTTACTTTTAAATAGAACTTTTTGGGATCGCGGTCGATGTGGTTGTCGTTATTTCTTTTTGAATTAAAAAAAATTCTTTTTGAACCCAGAGTTCCCTCGAGTCTCATATAATATTATAAAGGATCCTAGGCATTTCGGTTTGAAAACTCAGAGAGCAGGAGCAAAAAAAAAATATACTCGAAATCTTTATTCCGTTTAAATTTAATTTAATACAATTTCATAGCTTCCTGTTGCCTTTTAACATTTTCCCCTAATTTGAACACTGTAATGCGAGAATTAAATATCAAGACTGTACTGCAGCGCTGCGCAACATTACCTGCTTCTACAAATGCATGTGTGTTGGCGACCCTTGTAACGCTGCGCCTCCCTGTTTTTTTTTTTTCATTTAGTGTACTTGAGTTTAATTTCACATTTGCAACATAGCCACTTGAGTTTATTTTTGTTTACCCTTTATCCAGCTTTCTTTATGCTGCGCTCCGTTAGATTTTTTTATAATATTTCAATCTTTCAATTGGCCGAAACAGTTAAAGCTGTTCATGCCGAATGCATTTTGCGCGTACAGAAGTGTTTGCGGGGTAATATTCGTACGATCATAAATCGGTATGTATGTGTGTGAGTGTGTGCAATCATATCCCTGCATTTATTGGTAAATGTATAGCAAAATGTAGTACTGTTACTTACCTTACGTAATGACACACCCGTCAATTTGTTAACACGCGGCTGCAACAGCATTTTGGGTGTTGCCACAACACGATCTCAAATCTGATCTATGGCATTTTTCCATTTGGACTTTTTTTCCTTTACTTCAGTTTTGATTGCAACAAAAACCCAATCGGCAATCAACATATGCCGATATATCCGGCTGCAGCAGCTTGATGGCAAATATGTATGTGAAAAGGGGTGTTTTTGTGAGCAAATACCGTTGCTGTAATAGACACCGAAAAACATAAGATTATGCACTTACGTCAAGCATTGAAAATATTTGGAGGTCTATGATAATTAATTGGAATATTATTTACAGCATTCTAATAATAAAAATTACGCAATTTTCTTGTCATCGTAATTCGTTGAACGCCAAATAGTTCCTTATTAATATTTTATAATAATTAAGGCTTATTGACACCTATTAACCTGTAGAAGAATCAAAATGTTTACGCTCTACGCAAAGTGCATCAACAGCAGGCATAAAGAATAAATTTTGGACATGCGTGGTCCTAAATAGGAGTTGTTGCAACTGATTGTGCAAGGTAAAATCGAAGGCAAACGAGGAATTGGAGGGAAGCAAATGTCATGGCTACATAACATGAGAGAATGGACAGGATTGAAAACTAGTGGGCAGTTGGTTGAAGCAGTCTAATATTTTATAGTTTTGTTAAATGTAAAAAAGAAGAAAGAATTATTTATCGCATTTGTATTAAAATTAAGGAACATTTTATTACTGTGATCGCTTCCATTCTGTATTAAGAATTTGCAAATAAAGAAGAGAGATTTTGCAGATCGGGCGGTAATTTTGGACATCCGACTTGCTTCTAGACGTAAGATATGGGTATTAGGTCGGGTCGATTTAAAAATCGCTCATTGCTCTGTGAAAATCGTATTCTAGGGATCAAAATAAGAAACTTTGCCGAAGGAACCATACCTCTAAAACGAATTCTGATGTCCCCCAATTTGGGTCGAACGAAAAATCCCACTTTGACCCATTTAGAGTGCTCCAATCAAGAAATGTATGACCGACCCCCACTAACTTTGGACGGCCGATCCACCCATGCCAGTGGCACACCCCCTGGAACTCCCCTGGGGGGTTCCCCATACAATCATTTCAAAATATCACCATTTTTGGCCTTTACATGAGAAAAGAAACTAAAAAGTTCGACCCAAATTGGTGGACATCAGAATTCGTTTTAGAGGTATGGTTCCTTCGGCAAAGTTTCTTATTTTGATACCTAGAATATGATTTTCATAGAGCAATGGGCGATTTTTTTGCCTCCCAACAAATCGACCCGGCTTAATGGGTATGATAGGCGATTTTTTCCAATTATGTAAAAACTCACCATAAGCCAGTATGTTGTCACAAATAAGAGTTATGTGGACGAAGTAATTACACCCAAGTGCACATTTGACATTACTAAATCAATCAAACCATCCGTTGAAATATTGAAATGTTGTGCCTTTTTGGTTTTAAAATTTATGTCCATAGTGTTCAGCTTGACTTTTTCCGAAATTATTATTTAATTAAAGCATTTTTTTATATTTTATTTAAGTAATTTACTCGGCATGGTTGTGAATTAGAAATGAATGTAGGCTATTATAGTCGTATCTATTGTACATATGTATATGTGTACACTTGTGCTTACATAGAGCGCATATTCGGAAATCTTTTATAGAGAAATATTTTTTGAAGTGAAACTTCTTAGGCGTCGATGGACGAGCGAGAATGGAGAGTAAAATTTCAATGCCATGCAACGTTTTGGGCATTTTCGTTCCGCGGGAGAGAAAAAAGATATAACGTAGAGGAAAAGGAGAGAGAGAGCTATACCTTATATATATCTTAGATACACTTTAGGCTATTTTTCCTGCGTTTTTCCTTGTGGTTGCTAATTTCTAGTGAGAAATAACACTGCCTACTTTTTGGCGCTTGCTTGTTGGTGCAAACTTTTAGGAAATATATTTTTGGTGCCTACTTTTTGGTGTTATATTTCCTTGGTGCCTACTGTTTGGGGCGATTTTTTGGTCCCAATTTTTTTGGCCTTTTTTTGTTGCCTACTTTTTGGCGCTTATTTCCGTTTCATGGCTAGGGCTTGTGCATACTATAAAGTGATATCCATTCCGGCTTCGGATTTTCTGGTATTGCCTTGAGGTAATTTGTGCCGTTGCTGTGGTCCTGGAATCACTGCGTTTGCGCGAGTGATAAACCCTCGGAGTAGTGCGCGTTGTTGCCACGGTTTGTGTCCGACGTTTACCTACACCGGTAGACCCTTCTCCGTTTTTTGTAAGTTTTGTCTATTTGTATTCTCTGTAAATGTTGTGAATTTATTTAGATATATATTATTTCTCTCTCTCTTTCTCTCTCTCATTCTCTCCCGGGTCTCTCCCTCTTTCTTTGTCTGCCTTGAAAGTTTCACTTCTGTTCTACGCCACACCCATTTGTTTTTTAAATCAACGCTATTTTTGAGCTTCTTGCTACTCACACTTTGTTGCACAAGAATCGAATGAGCTACAGAGCTGCATACCTAAAAGCTTCCAAAAAATTGTGGCCAAAAAGGAGAACATTTTGATGCCAATTTCTTGAAATTTATTACGTTTTTATAAATTTTGTACAAAATGTGGAACTTTTATTTGAAAGATGTTATTATACAAAATTAAAAAAAAAATTACAATGAAAAATTTTGCGAATAAAATAAAAAGATAAAGTGACTTAATTACGTGAGCACAAGTGTACGAGTATGTACAACGGGTGGACAATTTCCTAATTAAAAATTCTGTTTAATACAGTAATATTTTTTTTTATTTATTGCAAGTAAAGTATTTAAATATGTTAATAGTTTTAAAAGGCAATTGCTGTGAATATGCAATTAGATCTGGTATTAATCCCAACAATAATTGAGGAGTATAAAAAACCTTAAAATCTTTCAACTGCCTTAAATAATGAGCTACTTAGAAGATTTAAAAAAGGGGGCACATATAAGTAGTAAAAGGTAAGAGCTGTAAAACCAGCAAAAAAGAGCATCTTATATAAACAGGGTGAAGCAGAAGTAATGTCTTGCATCAGGTAGTAATAAAGTAGTGAACAGTTTCCTCATTACAGGGGAACATCTTCGGCTCTTTCACCGAAATTCGATAATTGTGAGGCCACTCTCGGACATCCACTGCTATCCAAATCGCAGGTCTATGCGACTTTTATGATATAGTGCAAACTGCGCGAAATGCGTTACGAAATTTTTACTTTTTTCCATGATTTTCTATTTTGAAAGACGATGATACTATCTAAGTGCTAAGCACACCAAACCCAGATTTTTCGTGGTGGTAATTGTATGTTTTTGATGTTGCTTTCAAAGCTCGAATTTCAAAATGCAGTGAATAAAATGGCAATCTTCTTCTTCTTCTTAATTGGCGCTATAACCGCTTACGCGATTTTGGCCGAGTTTAACAAAGCGCGCCAGTCGTTTCTTTCTCGTGCTAACCGGCGCCAGTTGGATACACCAAGTGAAGCCAAGTCCTTCTCCACCTGATCTTTCCAACGCAGAGGAGGCAGCCCTCTTCCTCTGCTACCACCAGCTGGTACCGCATCGAATACTTTCAAAGCCGGAGCGTTTGTATCCATTCGGACGACATGACCCAGCCAACGTAGCCGCTGGATCTTTATTCGCTGCGCTATGTCTATGTCGTCGTAAAGCTCATCGTTCCATCGTCTGCAATATTCGCCGTTGCCAACGTGCAAAGGTCGTAAAAAATCTTACGCAGAATCTTTCTCTCGAACACTCTAAGCGTCGCTTCATCGGATGTTGTCATCGCCCAAGCTTCTGCGCCATACGTTAGGACGGGCATGATGAGAGTCTTGTAGAGTGTTAGTTTTGTTCGTCGAGAGAGGATTTTACTGCTCAGTTGCCTACTTAGTCCAAAGTAGCACTTGTTGGCAAGAGAGATTCTACGTTGGATTTCAAGGCTGACATTGTTATCGGTGTTAATGCTGGTTCCTAAATAGACGAAATCTTTTACAACTTCGAAATTATAACTGTCTACAGTGACGTGGGTTCCGATACGCGAGTACGCCGACTGTTTGTTTGAAGACAGGAGGTACTTCGTTTTGTCCTCGTTCACCACCAGACCCATTCGCTTTGCCTCTTTATCCAGTTTGAAAAGGCAGAACTAACAGCGCGGTTGTTAAGGCCGATGATGTCAATATCATCGGCATACGCCAACAATTGTACGCTCTTATAAAATATTTTGCTTGAGCGATTAAGTTCTGCGGCTCGTACGATGCTCTCCAACATCAGGTTAAAGAAGTCACACGACAGCGAGTCACCCTGTCTGAAACCTCGTTTGGTATCAAACGGCTCGGAGAGGTCCTTCCCAATTCTGACGGCGCTGCTGGTGTTGAGCAACGTCATCTTGCAAAGCCGTATTAGTTTTGCGGGGATACCAAATTCAGACATCGCAGCATACAGGTAACTCCTTTCCGTACTGTCGAATGCAGCTTTGAAGTCGACGAAAAGATGGTGTGTGTCGATTCTCCTTTCATGGGTCTTTTCCAAGATTTGGCGTATTGAAAATATTTGGTCGATGGTGGACTTTCCAGGTCTGAAGCCACACTGATAAGGTCCAATCAGTTGGTTGACGGTGGGCTTCAGCCTTTCATACAATACGCTCGCTAGAACCTTATAGGCGATATTTAGAAGACTAATCCCGCGGTAATTGGCACAAATTGCAGGATCGCCCTTCTTATGGATTGGGCAGAGCACACTTAAATTCCAATCGGCAGGCATGCTTTCATCCGACCATATTTTGCATAGGAGCTGATGCATGCACCTTACCAGCTCCTCGCCGCCATGTTTGAATAGCTCAGCCGGCAGTCCGTCGGCGCCCGCGGCTTTGTTATTCTTTAGCCGCGTTATCGCTATTCTCACCTCGTCATGATCGGGTAGCGGAACGACAATTACGTCGTCAACGATTGGGGTATCGGGATCTTCACTTTCTCGGTGACATGCGCAGCTGTCAAGGTTTAATAGGTTCGAGAAGTGTTCCCTCCATAATTTAAGATTGCTCTGTACGTCAGTCACCAGTTCGCCGGCAATCTTACGCTAACAATTTGTTGCTGCCTACATAAATTCCATAAGCAAGTTTACCCCATAGTCTGCAATGGTTCTTGGAAATATCACCCTTTAGTGAGCTTTCCATGGGTTAAAAGAAAATATGTATGTATCGATCGAACTAAGATTATTTTAATTAAGAAATTAACTTGCATTTATGTGGCTAATTGTTCAATGTAATATCGGGTGTTTTTTTAGATGCATGAGAACCATCGGTCTCTAAGGTCTATCGCGAGAGTTCGCCACCCTGAACGGACTCCGGCAAGGGGATGGGCTCTCATGTCTTCTCTTAAATATTGCGCTTGAAAGGGTTATCAGGGGCTCAGGCGTAAACACGAAGCGAACTATTTTTATGAAAATCAATTGCTGGCTTGCGCGCACGTCATAGACATTATTGCAACATCGGTGCCTAATTTGAGAGAAGCCTCCGAAAGTATAGAAAGAGGAGCGAAAAATATGGGCTTAAAAATATGAAGCCAAAATTAAAGCGTTTTTTTTTTCAACTTCTTCGGACTAAGTCAGACACAATGTAGCGTCTACGTAAATACTTAAAATCGTTGATTATGGATTCATAGTAGTGAAGGAAGTAGGAGTAACCAAAAATCATGACAACAAAATTTCTGCAGAAACTTATTCATTAAGCATAGTACTACAGCTCGGTGTGAGCCATAGCTTCCTCCACAATTTTTCCCCATGCATCTCGGTCTATAGCCGTACTATGGTAGTAGGTTGCTGCTCCTATGCTTCTTAGATCATCCTCAACGTCGTCTAACCATCTTTTCCGCAGTTGCCCTCTTCACTTTTCACTATACATGCGTGCATCATAAACTTTGCGAGGTATTCTTTCATTTGGCCTTCTGCAAACGAGTCCTAGGAACTGGATGCGCAGCGATTTAACAAACCGCACGACGTTTTCTCCTTGTAGAAATGCCTCTAGCTCGTTATCATATCCGATGCGATAGAGATCGTTTTCTTCTCGTACTGAACCCATTATTCTGCTTTCCAATAAGCTTTATTTTGTATTTGTATCTGCTTTCAGTGTTCACGTTTCACATCCATATGTTGCCACTGGTCAAATCTGTGCTTTGTATATTTTCGTTCTTCTACTCAAGAGCTTGCTTTTTAACTAACAGTTTAGGTGGCCAACTTACGCTCTGGTTGCTGCCTTCACACGGTTTGGATAGCAATTGTTGTACGACCCGTTCTACTGAGAAGCAGTCCTAGATATTTCCCTTGTGCAATCTCCTAAAGAGCCGTCTTCTAAACAGGAGAACGAAGATTTCACTTTACCGCTCAATTATAATTCCCACCTTGGTATGCAAAAGTAAATCCTGGTCCCTCAGATATGTGGTTGATCTTTGAAAGGAGAGTTCTGCGAAAAATCTTTGGCGCGAAATATGATAAACGCGATTGGTGAAAGCGCTACAATTATGAACTCCAAAAACTGCACGTGCGCCTGTCTGTAACAACCATAATAATGATCAACATACTGAGTTGGGCTGGTCACATACCGATTACCCACCCCAACAAATACTCTTTGGCAGGTTTTATCGGTTTATCGGACTGATTGAATGAGCCATGTATGAGCTCATAGCCGCGATGGACCTACGTCGTCTGTATGCCACGCATCATATTGGCGAGGGAGCTATTAATATTTTCTCCCTTTGGCCGCAGTACAATATACGAAGAACTCAGAAAGTCCTTTGGATTCCTCGCCATTCAATTTCCAAACTCGTTGCTGTGCTTACCGGTCATTGGACGATCGGTACACACGCAGATAAGCTAGGGTTACCATTTAACCCCCAATGCAGAAGCTGTGGGGACCTCTCAGAGCATTTTCTCTGTTCTCCCGGGTTTGGCAGCTAGCCGATTAAGTTCACTGGGTGCTCCTTTCTTCGACAGCCTGGGGCAGTGCGCCAACCTAAATCTCATCAATCTTCTCCATTATATCAACAGCTTAGGCTGGCTGTAGATATCTGCCTGTTGGAAGTCTCATAATTGTATCAAAGCGGCTCTTTAGTGCTACTTGACGATTGCTATAGTGCCACTTCAACCATTTCACCTACCTACCAATCTACCAGACTATATAAAAAAAAAATTCATTCCACCAATATTTCCTCTTTGTATTATCATTTAACGTTCTCTAGCTCTTAAAATTCACCCGATGGAATATTAGAAAAAATATACACAGAATGAGATACTTGCATATGTCTCAATTTTCAAAATTATTTTATTCTGTCCATACATAAATGCACAGTTAATAAAGAGAATAAATAAAAATCGCTTTGATGGCGCAATTAAACAAAAACTAGGCTGCAATTTGCATAACTGTTGCAAAAATATTAATATTAATGAAAGCGAGCATTTATCTACTTAAGCATTCGTCTTCTGCAATAAAATTAAAATCACAGGAAAACCTTTCTAATTCAAACTTTCTAGCTGAATATGCTGCCACAAAGAAAAGCTGGTATGGCATGGAAAGTACCGATTAGGAAGTGATATTGTTAAGGCAGATTAACGCGAATGTTATATACATAGATCATTCGAATTCCCAAAACATTGTCCGCCACATGGATGACAACTGTAGATATAAGGAAAAACAGTCAAATAATTCTGGTGCTGATCTGGATCTTATTGAATCTAGCGAAATTATTTTTATTTTACATTTTTTTTTTTGGCTATTTCCGTATTTTCGGAAATGAAAAAGTTTATTAATAATTATTAAAAATTAAAAAAACGGGAAAACACAGCCCTTAAATACCTGAAAACCAAGTTCCCAAGATTGTTAACAGAGAAAATCAAAGCGGGTATATTCGTCGGTCCACAGATAAAGAAATTGTTTACGGACACAGAATTTCAACAATGCCTTGACAGAGCTTGGAAAGCTTTCCAAAAAGTTGTTCATGGATTCTTGGGAAACAACAGGAGCAACAACGACCATCAATTGATTCATACAATGATGAAATACTTTAACACTATTGGTTGGTATTGTAAAACGTACATACTCCAAAATATATTGTATTTATCATATAAATTCATTGGAAAATTATTGGAAAATTTACAATTAACTTTGTTTTTGTTAACAGGTGCTCGCATGTCGTTAAAAATGCACCTACTTCACAGTCATTTGGATTTTTTTCCTCCGAATTTGGGGGCTGAAAGTGATGAACAAGGCGAGCGATTTCATCAAGATATTGCTACGATTGAAAAGCGTTATGAGAGCTTTTGGGATCAAGGAATGATGAGCGACTACTGCTGGATGCAACTTCGTGAAGATTCCGTGCAACATAAAAGAAGAAGTTTGAGAGTAAAAGCGTATTTTTGACCTCAAACATAGCCAAGTCAAAAGCTGCAAAATGACACGTGTTGACTTTATGGGTCATAACTTCTCCAATTTTTCGTCGAATCAGACAAACTAAGGCTTAAAATGTAGGTGACGAAATTGTCCGTCAGAAAACCTATCTTATGTCGATAAAAAAAATTTGTTCCAGAAAAAAGTTAATAAACTTTGATAATTTAGTAAAAAACGTCAAAAATGCCTTTTTTAACTTTCAACAGCTGTTTTGCGAAAACTACGACTTCCATTGACACGAATTATATATTGCGATGTAGGTTATATGTGTATTTTTTCAAGCATTTTTTTCCTTCAGCTGGTTATACTAATATTCAAAATTTATTGTTTTACCAGTTTGAAAATAATCCACGAACGAAATTTCACTTGCGTCCCAAAAAACTGATGCTAACACCTTCTTGGCCGATTTATGGACCCAAACTCGTTTCGGAACCGAATAACCAGTTTCTTACCACTCTTTAGCCTCTTGTTTTGATTTAGGATCACGCTGCTCGACGCACAAAATCCACAAACCCACTTTGTTTTTTCGAAAACGCTCTAAATGTTGCTAAGACAGTCGCATTCGAATGTGTTTTTGTTCCATTGTTAGCGAGTGCGGCACCCATTGTGCACACAGCTTTCTGAAACTCAATACTTAGGTCAAAATATTGCTTACACCGCCCTATGAGATGCCTACACCTTCTACTAAATCCCTTTCAGTCACTCTACTATTTTCCAATACGATATCTTGTATTTTTTCTACGATTTCTGGTGTTGTTGCTGTTTGGACGTCCTGGACGTGGATTGTCTTCAAGGCATATACGACCACGTTTAAATTCAGAAACCCACATTTCTACTGTACTAATGGATGGTGAAAAGTCCTTACACACTTTCATCATTCGCTCATAAATCCTCTTAGCTTTTAAACCTTCCAAAAATAAAAATTCAATCACTACGCGGTACTTCATTTTTTCCATTAAAGAAAAGACTGTCGATACTTGAAAAATCCTTCACTTGCCTGCGGTATGTAATTGGGAACATTCAGTCAAAATATTAATTCATTCGCCCAAAATTTGTTCGAATATGATTTCGGGCAACCGGAAAAAATTTAGTTTCGCTAAAAATCTGTTAAAGTTTCCAGTGCAAACTGAGAGGGGTTGCGCTAAAATTAAAAATAGAAGAATTAAGATATTTTGCTCACCCTAAGCCTTTGAGTTCGTCACTTTTAAGACATAGTCATTGTTGGTAAAAAATCGATATTTTTTTATTTCCTCAGCAGCCTAACACAAGAGGTGGCTTGTCAAATAAATATTACAATCGACATCATTACAGAGACTTGTAAGCGCATGCGTGTTAAAATTATGCAAAAATAGGCTTTTTGAACAATGAAATTTGAATTTTAATTGAACACAGCAAAAACAAATTGTGAATAATCTACGGTATTTTGTGGTCACTCAAAAGCTGCATTTTGTTATACTAAACTTCAATAGGCAATAAAACGTCATACCCAAAAACTCTAACAATTCTGGTTAAAAAAACTAAAAATAAATAATTGGTGCGAGCACTTCTGGTAGGTGACTGGCCAAATTTCTCATCATATATGTGGCGTGCGTCTTGATGTTGTTCCACAAATGAAGGGATCTACAATTTTAAGCCGACTCCGAACGGCAGATGATTTTTTTTATGAATAGTTTTTCATGACAGAAGTACACTCGGGGGTTTGCTATAGCCTGCCGAGGGGCGACCGAGATATGAAACAATTTTTTTGATCATTTTGCTGTCTCATTCCCGCACAATTCTGGCTGAAATGCAAACAGTTTTTTACAAAATCTGAAAATTCGCGTTCAAAGACTTTTGTTTTAGTACTGTGTTTCAAATTTGACGAAGAAAATTCAAATTAAAGCGGTATCACTGTATTTTGTAAATTTCCTACCACTACTCGTATATAAAGCCCTACCTTTTTGGATTGCATGAAAAATCTTTGAACAGGGTCGTCTCCTTCGATATCAACTTAACATTAGCAACATAACAATAAAAAAATGAAACTTGCAGACGGAAATCAGAGCGACTCTAAACTGTGCACAATCGATGATCTCTGCGCAATTTTGCATCCCTTGCAACGCTATCTACGCATAAATTTCATCGACTATACACGCATCAATGGACGCTTTGCAATTCCAAGCTCAAGGCTGTTGCAAGTAGCATTAGTTTTGTCGGTTTTAGATTGTGTTGGTAATGCAATCAAGTGTGCCGCCGCTATCCAATCAGGGAACGTCACCAAAGCGCAAGAAATCTTTGCCACTTTTGGCATGGCCATCGTGCTAACAATGCGTGGCTTTTCGTTGGAATTCAATCGTATCAAACTGTCCAAATTCTATAACGACATCGACTGTATATTTCCACGTACGGCATACCTGCAGAAGCATATGGAAGTGGATAAGTGTCATGGTTACATTAAGAAACGTTTCTTCTTCTTCCATATTATTATTTCCACTGCTTTGGCTGCGTTCTTATCCATGCCATTAATAAAGTTTTTTATATTTTATGATTTTGAGGAAGGAGGTCCGGTGGCAGATGATTTCCATGTGAATGCATCATGGCTACCATTTGGTGTCAAGGAAAACTTATCGTATTATCCGTTCATATATACCTATGAATTCGTTTTGGTCATAGTCTCCCTCAATATGGTAATCACATGGGATCAGGTGTTCGTCATAACTATTTCCCAACTCTGTATGTATTACGAATACTTGGCTAAACTTATGGAGCGGATGGATGTCCGAGCAGCAAAAGATCCGCAAACAGCGGGTGCATTCTTCGAACAATTGCACGTCTACATATACATTCATCAACATCTCAACAGGTGTGATATTAAAAATGAGAAATCATAAATCCTATAAATTCTTGTACACTTTTCTTTAGGCTCGCTGGCGATTTAAACGACATCTTTAATTTGTCGATATTGTTTTCGGATATGGGAATGGCTGCATCTATTTGCTTCAATTTATTTTTGGTTTCCGAAGCGTCGGACTATTTGGCTATTGCCACATATTTTTTAGCTTGCTCGACGGAGACTTTTATGCTCTACGATGTGTCCAAATGGGGAACACTGCTGGAGACTGTGGCAAGTATTACAAGTATCACCAAAATAGTGTCGTCATGACCTCGGTGACTGGCAGACAGACCGACTGAAAGCTGATCCATTTCATGATGAAAGGAATTTAGAATTGAGAATTCGACAGAATCGGTTGATTGTCTGGCGTAGCCGGGGTTATGAATTGATTTGTTTACGAAAAAACTAGGAATGTGTTAGTGATATGCGAAAAAATCCACACAACGACTGATTGTATGAGCGAGTAAATGCATGTGAAATGATTGTACAGAATTCGGCTGCCGAGTACCCCGTGACATGGTAGCCGAAGTTGCTCGAATCATTTTTTTTTAACCTGGTAATTCTACCGATCATCGTTATGATTTATCATGCCATAGATTTCATTGACCGTTTCTGGATTGGTGATCTCAATTCAGCAACTAAAATATTCGGCGCTCATTGTGTTGCTATGGTAGTGGATAGTTTAAATCAGGTATGCACATCATTTGAGCTCACGATGCAAACAACGTATGTGCTTTTACACATACATACCCTATGATCTGAAAGTACCGGGAATGCTTAGGTAAAACAAAATAGAGTTAAATTTCAGGCAAATTTATTTTATCTCCTTCAAAATATGACCCGTCTGAAGCAACACACATGTGCCAACGTTTAACCCAGTCCTCCATGCAGCCCTGGTAGGCCGACGAAGGGATGGCCTTCAGCTCCTTCGTCGCATTATCTTTGATCTCCTCTATGGACTGAAATCTCCTTAAACGAAGTGATAACTTCAACTTGGGATACAAAAAGAAGTCGCACGGGGTGAATGTGGTGCTTGTACGATGGTATTTACTTGGTGTTTGGTCAAATAATTCAGCACAATTTGGGCTCGGTGCGATGGCGCGTTATCATCATACAAAATCCAAGAATTGTTTGCCCACATTTCCGGCCGGCCAGGCAGACACTCATGATCCGATGGCGCTAAAAGCTGGCTGGCGTATGTCTTACAGTCCTACCAACATAAGAAAAAAATATGGACCGGCTCCCACGGTTCACGCGGTTCTTTTAAATTAAACATTCCTGGTACTTTCTGATCATAGGGTACATTCACAGCAGATCGTGCCACGCCAGAAAGCACTGGTGCAATGCTTGAAATTGGTTCGGTTTTGTGACCGCTGTTTACATTCTCATATTGACGTACGGCAAAGCTGATTTAAATTGGTGCTGCCATATTTATCGAACTTTTATTTGGTTCGCATGTGCAAAACATTATTAACGATATTCGCTTGTTTCTCTTTTTATGAAAATGCTGGAAATGAAAAGCAGATACCCGCTTTAAATGGCTGTTACAATAAAACTAAATCTTTCATAGCTTAGGCAGAAAATTAGGTTCACTGAGATGGTTACCCAAAGGATAAGTGTTCGAAAATTAAGATTCTTCACGACCTAATTTCCGATTTGGGATGTTAACGCCACCTCTCAGAGATTTATTGATTCATTTTTAGAGAACCTTCTTCTTGTAAAAAGATTTCTTCACTTTTTGGCGGGCTCTTACTAAATCATTAACTGGACCTTGAAAAGGTTTTAAGCATTTTAAAGCGAGTTTTGAATAATAGGCAGAAAATGCCATTAATTCATTCATTTTGGTAAAATCTTAATATGTAATATAAATGTAGCTGTATTAGATTAGGTTTTTGTGGCAGTCGGTTTAGAATAGCCAACTCACTTTGACCACTGCGTAACACGAAAACCTCAGTGTTTATTCATCATGGAACCATTAAGACGCTCTTATGAAGCGTATGATAAGTTTTATTCCAACACCTAAAATTTCCTAATTTCCTAACTCTACTCCTAGCTAAGGCTGGACTCTTACAGAGGAATTGTTCTACTGTTTCTTCCTGGCCTCCACAGGTAGGCACTCTTCACCTAACAGTCAATGACCAGTGACACAAGCCGCGACCTTCGAGATGTTCTCTCTTGAGAGTTTGAGCAATTCTCCTGAGCTTTGTTTTATCAATTTTTCCAAATTAGCCTGATTGTAACACAAATATTTTCTTCTCTCCATGACCGATTGGGCTCCTGGAGTATATAATTTTTTATCCTCAATTTGTAAGTTGCCATTCCAAAATTCATTCTGTTTTCAAGAAGTGAAAGATTGGTAACCTTCGGGCTATCTCTATGTCTCGAAACCCATATAAGACTCACCTCGAAGACAGTGCTGATGTCATTTAGAGCTGCCAGACATTCCTGAGCAACCTTTGATCTTAATAGCATTGCCACCATTGACTTGATGGCTGCCTGGCTATCCGAGAAGATATTTATCGCAGTTTTTGTTACGTTAATATAAACAGTTATCTCCTTTGTGGCTTAGACTTCTGCTTGGTAGTCCGCTACAGTCGACTGGAAGTCACTTTTTTTAAGTGTAAAATTTTATTTCCCTTCTTCGCCATGATCTTTTGTTCTTGTTGTTGTTGAAGTAGTTGAATATTTCTGCTGACTAGCACCGTTTTGGTTGGTTGGTTGGTTTAAGGGTGAAGCCGCATCGGAGTGCCACATAGACCACAAATTGGGTCCGTTGTGTTGCCCTAGAGCTCATTATATTGTATGATTTCCCCACCTAACCCAGATTTTTATTATAGATTTTGGTCAAAGATATTAATTGGTTTCGAGAATTTGATGAGAGCTTCGATTTTCAGGTCCGAGAGTACTGAAAGGTTGTCAATTTTTGGAGAGCCTAGAAGAGCGAGTCGACTTCTGGCTAGACCGGGACAACTGCACAGCAAATGCCTGCTCGATACTTCCTCATCTTCATCCTCGCAGTATCTGCACAGGTCGTTTTGAGGAACCCCGAGCCGACGTGCGTGAGTGCCCAAAAGGCAGTGGCCGGTGATAAGAGATATTATATGCCTTAGTTCGTGTTTCGAAAGACTTATAAGGGTTTTTGTCTGTTTCAACTGTTTTACTACCACTGTTCTTGTGTGATGATGTATTTTTTTCTAACTCTACATTTTGTGAGATCCAAGCAATTTGTTATCTCGCAAATTCTTTATCTCGATGTCTGAGATCTCATTAATTTGCTGTAAGAAAGGCTTACCGAAAGAGCGAAGTCTTGCCCTAGCTAGCCATGGACATTCACATAATTAGGGGAAAAGATTTCCTTCACCCATTCCGCTTGACAGCTTCTGCAGGTGGGACTGAAAGGAAGGTTTAGTCTAGCTGCATGGTTCCCTACCTTCCAATGACGTGTAAGGATTGCAGTGATGCATGAAATGTTTGGTCGAGAGCATCCTAATAGGTAATTGGATTTGCTTAATTGCTTCCACCTTCCTTCGGCTAAAACATGATAGTGTGAAGCAATGGATGCTTTTATTGTGTTGAGTGGAGTGGCGACTGCCACCGCCTCTGCTATGTCTAGTGCCGAAATTTTTCTTGCTAGCTCATCCTCTAGCTCATTACCCCGTATGTTCCTATGACCGGGAACCCATATCAGAGTAATTTCAAGCCAATTACTGAGTAATTCTCGTTCCTCTCTACACTGTAAGACTAGTTTGGATGAGGTGGTATTGGAATCTTGACTTTATGAAAAGATAGCTGCTCTTGCTTCAACTTCCTTGTGGAGTTTTAGTGGTTTACATGCTTTTCTAATCGCTAATAGTTCTGCCTGGAACACGCTGGCATAGTCAGGAAGACGAATTGACTGAGATAGGTTGAGCGGCCCCGAATGGAAGCCAGCTCCCACACCACAGCTCATCTTAGAACCGTCAGTGTAGATTTCGATATCTTATCTTCCAATCACCTTCCCTTTGCCCCATTCGGCTCTCGGCGGAAAACGTATCGTAAAGTCTTTCTTGATCTTTTAGATCGCCAGTATCTTCTCTAACATCCGAACATCTCTAACATAGTCTTGAAGAGCCTGTCGAAGTTGGACTTAGGGAAAGAGTAGTTAGTTTCTTGATTATAACTACTCATGGTATGTAGTATAGATGCGTATCCGAAACGCCTTTTCATAGCACCATACTTTTAAGTCTAAGCGCTGAAGCGGCGGCCACATCTGTTCCTACCAGATTTAGAGCAGGCAAGTTGACTGACACCTCGAGCGCTCTAGATGGGGGTAGTCCTTAAAGCGCCGGTGATGCAAAAGAACGCAGTTCTTTGGGCTTTGCTCAGCAGTTTCGCATAACTTGTCTTTTGAGTTGATGGCTACCACACGAGGACTCCATATAGCAAAATAGGCCGAACTACCGAAGTATACAGTGAATGTGTAATCAGAGGTGTTAATCGACATTTGATTCCGACCACTTTCTTGCATGTGCGCAATGCATTGTTGACCTTTTGAACCCCTTCCTCAATGCAAATCTATTGCTTATCTTCTTAGAGCTCCAGAATCAATGAAGTTTTGTACGAGCAAAAATGGTACGAAAGTTCAGTCGAATTTGGCAAGTATACAATGATGTGGATGCAGGGTTGCAACGAACCGTCAAGGCTGACCGCTTTCAACATTTTCAATGTCAATATGAAACATTTTCAGGATGTAAGTTAAAATGAAACTTATTTTGAAGTTTCTGTTTCTTAAATTTAATTAACATTTTTTTTTTAATTCTTTGCATGTAGATGATGATGTTGGCTTATCAAATGCTAACATTTATGAAATCGAAGAGTTAAGCAAACGATATGCGAGATATGTTCAGAGAGAGAGGGAGATTGACAAAAAGTGATAAGAACTGGCTAAACGAACTTTTGTAACTGATTGATGCTGATTTGCTGGCGAAACGAATAATTATTTTTATTAATTTACGTAGCTGTGTAAAATTGACCAAATAAAAATATTCACACATAGAAAATAGCTCTCTCTCTTTTACAAAAACTTTCATTTATAAAAAGGAATTTACTTTGATTTCAGTAGAAGTGAGCTGAAAAGCAAGTAACTACTCTTTTCACTAGACACCTCTAAAACTTGCACGCTTGGCATTTACCTGCGTTTTATAGCTACCGCCATACAATGCCCATAATCGACGCTGAAGAGTTAGTTGACCGGTTGGTTGGTTGGTTGGTTGGTTGGGCGAATGCCAGCTAGTTCGGGCCATCGAAATTGAAAACAAGTCACGTATTTGATTAAACATGGCCGCAGTCATGTTAGACAGCGAATTGAATTTCCGCTCAACATCATCATCCACTGGAGGAGGCCAAAAACTGCAGCGGACGACACAGAAGCCATAACGCCAACAACTAAAACTTCAACAGCAACGACATGAAGACGTCAAAATTGAGCGGAGAATCTATTCGGTTAGTACGTGTTTTCTTATACACTTATTTCTACATGCATGTATGTATGCATGTGAGCGTATGCTCGCATTTCTAAAAATATATACACCAACAAATATATGCACACACACATATATATACATATATGTATATGTATGTATGTATATATGGATTCATGAAGCACAGAATAGCGATAGAGTTCAGCATCCGACTTAGCTCGTACTTGTGTCCATCATAAAGATTTAATTGGAGTTATTATATTTATGCACTCACACAAGCACACGCACATGCAGACGAGTACATAAATATGCTCATACAGTACACTCTGAAAATACAGCTGAATAAAGTAGTTTTTGAAAAGTTGAAACATTTAGAGGTCTACACGTAAGTATGTTGTTAGGTAAGGTTAGGTTAGCCTGGTTGGCAATAAGCCACGCATAGACCTTTTGGTCCCTAGCGATACCAGATGGGCACCGACCTCTATGAATACCTAAAGTAGACATCATGTAGGATGTCAGCGCTTTTGGCGAATCTAGGTGTTCTAAAGTTTCCCCAACATCCTCTCTGCATTTCCTGCATTTGTCCGTGTTAGCAATCCATATCTTGTACGCATGTGCAGCCAATAGATTATGATCTGTTAGCATACCTATGATAGTTCTGCAGTCCTTTCGTGAGAGCGTAAGTACGAATTGAGTCTGTTTTTTGTCGTTAGTTCTGTACATAACTTTTGCTGTTTTGCATGTGGTCAGATTAGTCCACTTAGCTTCCACTAGAGTTTTCATGTAGTCGTCCATTTCATTGTATATTGTATTTAATGGTTTTGATATGTCGTTCTCTTGCTCAAAAAGTAGTCTAACAGCACTTTTTGCTATCTCATCTACTATTTCGTTCCCCATAATGCCTTAGTGACCAGGTACACAGTAGATATACAGCCTACTGGCTAGCCTTTCTATGGCCTCCCTGCTTCGGACTTAATACAATATGAGCTTATTGCTTTTATTGCTGCTAGACTGTCCACGTATATATTAATTGTTGTGCTTCCACAGCAATTTGCTGTCCACTATTACTCCGAGGTACCTCGCATGATCTTTGAGAAGTAGTTCGTTGTTGCCTAGCTTCGGGAGGTTCCACGCCGGGATCTTGTACTTCCTGGTAAAAAGTACCATATCCATTTTTCCCGCATTTATACCTAGCCCTGCGCGAGATGTCTATTGGTGTACCGTTTTAAGCGTGTTGTTTATCACATTACTGATGGTGTCCAGGGAAAGTAACAACTATAGCTATGTCATGTAAGTATGTTGTACTTTAAACTAAATTTTCCAGCTTAAAGAGAGTTCGTAGGATGAGATTTCAGAGGAGGGCCCAATTAGCTACTGCGTGTCAGGTGGTGTTCTGCAAGGATATGTTCTTGGATCAACCCTATGGAACGCTATGTACGACGGTATTCTTAAAATCGAAATGCCCGCTAATAAAACGATAGTGGAATATGTCGACGATATCGCACTAGCAGTGTTTGATAAACTTATCGATGGACTGAAACATGTATGGATCAGGAATTCAAAGGTGCCAGCTGGGAATTAACTGCCCAAAAAACCGAACTAGCGCTGATCAGTAGGGGCAAGCAGCAAGAAAAGCTGTCAATATCAATTGGTGGCTACGATAGGGAATCCCAGAAGTCCATAAAATATCTTGGCGTGTACATTGATTTCAGACAAACATTCAGGGAACATCTTCCGGCTGTTAGTGTGAAGGCGACAAAGTTTAACAACGCGCTCATTGGTATGCTACCGCACATAGGAGGACCACAGCGCGCCAGGAGAAAAATTCTTTCCACACTGACGGACTCAATCTGGGCTGTATCAAAAAAGTGTAATTTTAAAGAAATGGTGCAGATCAGTGGAACAAATGCGTTGAGAACCGCATGTGCCCATAGGACGATGTCGGTCGATACAATCTGCGTCATAGCTAGCAAAATGCTATAAACATCCGGACAGAATCAATGCAATGCAGAAGAGGTTGCACTGGTCAAAACATCCCAAGCCGACAGCGAAACTTAAACAAGCAAATCGTTCTACCTCGATAGCTGAGTGGCAATCAAAATGGGACAAGGCAGCAAAAGGTTAGTGGACACATAGGTTGATCCCACGGATTAACCAGTGGATCTGTCGAAAATACGGAGACGACGATTTTTTCCTGACGTAGCTTTTAAGCGGATACGGATGCTTCTAAAAATATCTGCATAGCCTAGACTTGGCTGGTAGTCCTTGCTGTCCAGAATGCTTGGACGATGAGAAGACCGACCGAATTTTTGCTTGCCTAATCACTATAGTGGCTTTCAGGCAGAAGTTATCGCCATAAGAAAGGGATTATTGCTCTTAAAGAAGAGATGCCTCACTACGTGGGAAGTATATATCTACTTGGATAGTCAGGCAGCTCTCACATCGTTAGAGTCAGTAAAGCACTAAAGCAGTAGTTGAATGCCACAAATTAATATGCGAAGTATCGCAATATTTTAAAATAAACCTGATCTGGGTGTCAAGCCATAGAAATATAGGAGGTAATTGCAAAGCAGGGGACCTTGGAAGGAGAGGTACAACACTAAATATTCACTCAGACGATATACTAATGTCGATTCCCTTATTGCTTATTGGAGGCAATCACCTTTTCCCCAAATAAGCAGACAAACTTGGCCTGAATGGAGCGACGGCCGCACAAAATCGCAACTGAATCTTAGAAGACTGGATATGAGAAACACGATAGTGGTACTAACAGCGCAATGTCTAATTGGAAGGCATGCAAATAGACTGGGGACACCACATAATGACTTTTGTCGAAGCTTTTAAAATATTGAAGAAGAGTAAACAATGAAATACCTCCTGTGTGCAAGCATTGCTCTATACCGGAAAAGTTTTCCAAGTTTGGATTCGCCTTTCTTGACCGCATTGAGGAGGTCTCTCAAACAGGGTTGCCGAAATTAAATAAATTCATTAAATTTGCAGGTTGGTTCAGAGCAGACTCAGGAGTGTAAGAGATGAGCTCCAGTAGTATCACAACTATTAACTATTATTTCTTAAATGTGTCGGATGACAGCCACTCAACCCAATCTAACTAAAATTTATCAAGATAAATAATTTAAAGAAAAATTGGTACTTTATATCGTAAAAAGTTTCCACTTCTTAAAAATATTCCATCGATTCATTGAAACTCAAGCAGATTTTTAACCATATTGAATTTTCTAAATTATTTTAGTAGACCTCTAAGAACAACAAAAGACACTCGTCAAATAGAATAAGGTAAAATTGTATGCACATACTCACACACCCACACATATCAGCATAAGAAATATCTGCTGCCTGAAGGTTTGCGTGCATTCTAAAGCTCCGTTGTATGCTATGATAAATCTACGTGTGGTAAATACAGTTGCGTCTGCATTTATGGAAACACTGAACTTCATGTTGTGAAGTTTCCAGTACAAAAAATTTAATAATAAAATTGTATTAAGAAAATTTCTTTGAATTTTACTCCCAAAAATTAATAAAAGTTGTTTGGATTAGTAATTCAAAGATTATGAAAAGGTTAATCAAATGGTTGGTTGGTCTTAAGCGTGCAATATGTATTGAAAGTAGTAGAAAATAAAGAAATATACATCAAAAGTAGATGATATTGGTAATTATTCTTCTTCTTCCTCACCTTGTTCTTCTTCTTCTCCTTTTTCTCTTCTCCCTCTTCTTTTCTTCTTCCCCTTCCCCTTCTCCTTCTTCTTCTTCTCTTACTCTTCTTAGATTAACAGTTCTTAGCATCTTCTTCCCCTTCTTCTATTCTCTTCTTCTCCTTCTTCTTTCTCTTTTCTTCTTCCTCTTCTCCTTCTCCTTCTTTTTCTTCTTCTCCCTCTTCTTCGTTATAGCATCACAGTTCTTAGTCTCTACTTCCACGTCTCCTTCTTCCCCTTCCTCTTCTCCCTCTTCTTTTCTCCTTCTACTTCTTCATATTCCTCTTCTCCTTCTTCTTATTCATCTTCCTCTTCTCTTTCCTCTCTTCTTCTTCTTGGCGTCACAGTTCTTAACATCTTCTTCCTCTTCTCCTTCTTCTCTTTTTCTTCCTCTTCTCCTTCTTCTTCTCCTTCTTCTTTTCTTCTCCCTCTTCTCCTTTTTCTTCTTCATCTTCCTCTTCTCTTTCTTCTTCTTAGCATCACAATTCTTGATGAACCACAACCATACGGCGTCTCTCCCTATTCAAAGCCACTTCCTTTAAACCCCTCACGTTTAGCTTTTAAGCTCGCTTCCACATCTTGGAGCCATCGTTTTCTTGGGTCTCCAACCTTGGATCTCCTTTTCTTCGAACTCCAATTGGGTGTTGATCGCTTTTCGTATTGTCCGCTATCTCGTGAATATCATAACGTGCCCGAGCCATCTTATCCTCTGGGACTTAATGAACTGTATCACGATTTCGTTTTTTATTAATAGCTCCAACTCATGCTTTTATCTAATTCTGAAGGAGCCATCTTGCTGTCTTACAGGTCCGACAAAGTTTCTTAATAATTTCCTTTCGAAACACATTAGCTGCTTAACGTCAGCAACTTTCAGCATCCAACTCAGGCCCACAGGTGAGCACGGGGCGGGTTAAGGGTAATTAAAGGCGTGCATTGGTAACCATCAAACTAAAAATCAGGAATTAATTGACAAAATACGGATATGTAAGATGTACAACGCAGTGGCCTTGGATTGGACTTAGAATAAGAAAGAAACCCTTAATATATTCGAAAATGTTAAAGTGCCTACGAGTTCTTCGCCAGCACGAGTGCACAAATCCAGACATACATAAGACTGGACCTTTCCCTGGAGAGCTGCAAAGTTCGTTTAAGCGACTTCTTTAGAAGTTGTAGAGGAGAAGACGAATAACCCCTTAACCTCTTTTTGAAAGCTTGATCGAGCTCCTCCTTTTACAAGTATTGTGTGCGTCTTGATGGTTTTCACAGTTTTAAGCCGACTCCGAACGGCAGATGGTTTTTATGAGGAGATTTTTCATGGCAGAAATACATTTGGAGGCGTACCATTGCCAGTAGCTGTTAGAAAACACTTTTCATTTCCTTTTGTATTTGTTGCACGGAACTTCGAACCTACGCGCTTCCGAATGGTACTCATGCACCAACTCATTCGGCTACGGCGACCGCCATTTATCTTTCTTTTAACCATAAAAAATGTAGGAACAAAAATAAAACTCATATCGTTTTCCTTCAGTATTATTATTATTCGATCAGTTTTTTTAGAAGTCCTTTTATTCAAAATTGAAAACGAGCAAAAACTATTTGCAACACAACTTTTTTCAAGGGTGGTCATATTAATAGGAACACAACTGTGCATATGCATGAATGTGTGGATGTGAAATTCGAAGTAAAAAATGCATGACACACCACAAGTGTGCATGTTTCCATAAAAATCTACACTCCATCCACTGTTGACTGCGAATACCTCGTGGTGCACCACCAAGTTGCGGCGCATAGCATTAAAAAAATGAAAGAAACGACACGCAGGAGTATAAAAAATTTAAATGCAAAATATGAAACAGAAATAAGTAAGGCAAGCAAATGGTAAAAAAAGCGCAAATCGCAAGTGCATATGAGTTGAGCAGCCATAGATATTCACATGCATACACGCATATATGCATACGTGCATATGTGTGCGTACACAAGTGTATTGTGGCCCGCCGCCATATTTAATAATACGCCATCGTTCATGCACGTTCTTTTTTCACTTTTTTCAAATTCATGCATTTTTTATATTCCTACGGTTTCTTTTTTCTCTTGTTTAGCGTTAGGCACTTGCACTCACATAGGGGCCGCGCCGCCTGGCCCTCTTCTTGTCCTCTTCTTGTTTAAAGCGTAGCAAGAAGAGTTAGTACGTATTTCTATTGAGAAGTGTACAGTGGAGTTTTTAGGAAGAAAATTTGAGCGACTCCACAAAGTCTCATCGCTTAAAGGGGTCAACGCAATAACAATGGGATTCTGATTCTGGTTCTACTCTTGTTGGGTAAGCTTCGAAAACGGTACCATAGCGCATGCTATGAAGGCCACCAAACAACCATCTTCAAAACTCCACGGGAAGAAACCAGTACCTTCTACGAAGCTCGTGTAAAGCATGCGAAGACAATGCAGCATTTGGTAATACGAGCTCCTAGTTATCGGGCGTGCCTTAACCCCACTTGAGAGATTAATTGCACAAGCATTTTTCGGGGTGCAACAGCATTTTTGGTGGCGTAATAATTAAAAAGCAGGACGAAGGGCCTAGACCAATATAAAAACACCTTGAAATTGTTTTGCTTTCTCTGGTCAAATTTCTTTGTCAACTCCATTTAAAATTTGCAATATTTTGCTTAAAAACGAAAAAGAGTTAGAATACTAAACCGAGAGAAAAATGTTCTTAAAATGCATATAGTAAAATTGTACGATGAATCATTTTGTAGAACATTTTATCCTATTAGCTCTCTAATGAAAGAGTAATTTGTAATTTTTTAGAAAACCAAATAAAATGGCATTTTTAAGGTCGCTAGAGGGGTGAAAGTCCTAGAAAATTATGCACCACAAGATTTCACTAGCGCCCCCTCAGACATAATCTATGCACAAAGAATCTTAGTAAAAATTCCCCAGCGATATCTTCGCCGTAGTCAGGTTTATGCGTGTTCAGCAGTCGGTGGATACGGCTTCGAAGCTCACTCCGTATGTACCTTAAAGCATCATTTGGGAATAGTTTTGCATAGCAGTGATACTACTGATTCCATTGGCAAACACTCGGGCCACTCTAAATTTATTACGTACTGACGCATTGACGAAGATGAGGTTTTGGGCATAAGGACATTTTCAACTCTCTGTGTACCTCAATACACTTACACAAATACTAAGCCAAATTTTGTGCGACAATTGGAACCATCCTTTCATTTGACTAACATTTTTCACTTTTATAATAAAGGTTGGCCAAAAAGTCTTGCGGTATTTCCCCAAGCTTGTTGTTTGCTTTTAGTCGTTCGTGAGTTATAGCGTCGCAAACATGGAGCAAAATAAAGAGAAAATACGGTATATTTTACAGTAATACTACGATAAAGGCAAAAATGCATCTCATGCTGCCAATAAAATTTGTGCAGTTTATGGACCCGATACAGTTTCCATTTCCACCGCACAACGATGGTTTCAACGTTTTCGTTCTGGTGCAGAGGTGATCGAAGTTGCGCCACGGTCCGGAAGGCCTGTCGTCGAAAATTGCGATAAAATCGCTGAATTGATCGAAAGAGACCGGCATAGCAGCAGCCGTAGCATCGGCCAAGAGCTGGGCATGAGTCATCAAACCGTTATAAACCATTTGAAGAAGCTTGGATTCAAAAAGAAGCTCGATGTATGGGTGCCACACGACTTGACGCAAAAAAACAGTTTTGCCCGTATGGATGCATGTGAATCGCTTCTGAATCGCAACAAAATCGACCCGTTTTTGAAACGGATGGTGACTGGCGATGAAAAGTGGGTCACTTACGACAACGTGAAGCGCAAACGGTCGTGGTCGAAAAGCGGTGAAGCTGCCCAGACGGTCGCCAAGTCTGGATTGACGGGCAGGAAGATTCTTCTGTGTGTTTGGTGGGATTGGCAGGGAATCATCCACTATGAGCTGCTCCCCTATGGCCAAACGCTCAATTCGGACCTGTACTGCCAACAACTGGACCGCTTGAATGCAGCACTCATGCAGAAAAGGCCATCTTTGATCAACAGAGGCCGAATTGTCTTCCATCAGGACAACGCCAGGCCACACACATCTTTGGTGACGCGCCAAAAGCTCCGGGAGCTCGATTGGGAGGTTCATTTGCATCCACCGTATAACGGCGCATATTTGACTTAAATCGCATTATTATAACCAATTTTATGAACAATTGAAAATTCAATAAAAATACCGCAAGACTTTTTGGCCAACCTTTATTATTGCTTCATTTCTCGATATATCTCAAGCCCTTGACCGCGCTTGGCATGACGGCTTACTCTGCAAAATAAAACTCACTCTACCCATAAATTGTTATACTTTTATCAAGTCCTACCTCAAAGACCGACATTTATTTGTTAAACAAAAGAAATAACAGTCTAAACTCTCTATAAAAGTTTAGCTGGCGTACCCCAAGACAGTAGAATGGGCCCAATACTTTACTTGATTTACACTCAAGAACTACCAATCACAGAAGAAACTATCGTCGCAACTTTTGCAGATGACACCGCCGTATTCACTTTAGAGACTCCCTCCCGGAAGTGACTTCTCTTAAACTCAGAAAGGACTTGATAAAATGCCTCAATGGCTAAAAGAATGGGAAATAAAAGGTAATGAGCCAAAATCTGCTCAAACTACTTTACAATCAAACGAACACTTGCCCATCCGTTAAATTTAATATGTAATAAATATCTTATCCGAAGCCTTTTACATCTTTTCATTAGAGGGGTTTTTAAGTGGCAGGTCCCAAGCCAGGCGCACAACCAGCTTTCCTAGGATGTTTCGCCTTCTCACGTTGCTTCACTCCCGAACGGGTGTTCGGAAGCTACCTAGAGGATACGTTGGCTAATCCCGGACGTTGTGAGCTGCTTGAATCATATGTAGAAGAATCGTCCTGGCCACTTCTAAGTGAATGGCGATCAGTAACTTTCCCCACTTGCATGGACAAAGCCTCAGATGAGTACTTCCTATACTGATGACGATCCCTGCAAACGAACACGGCCCAAATCGCGTAAGCGGTTATCGCGCCAATTAAGAAGAAGAATAAATATCTTGCCATGCACCTCGAAAGCAAAGTTACATGGAAAACGCATATTTTCACCAAAGGCAAAGCACTTGGAATTAAACCCCGAATCCTGTACTGGTTACTTAATAAAAATTCTCATGTTTCTCTCACAAGCAAGCTCTTACTCCACTCAACTACCTTAAAACGAATATGGATCTATGGTTGACATCTCTGAGGCACTGCAGATAACTTTAACATCGAAATACTCCAAAGATTCCATTCAAAACTCTAAGAATGATTGCAAACGCACCATCTACCATCGCAAATGCCCAAATACATCGTGATCTCAAATTTCTCACATTAGTTGAAGACATAGAAAACCTTGCCATATCTCTAACAAAAGACTGCAATCACTCGTAAACCCTTTAATCACAGAAGTAGCTCTCAATCCCATCTCCTTCAACAGACTATAAAGGAAGTCAACAATGGAATTATTAAGCTAATAAGCAAAGATTTTAGGAATGGTTGCACCACCGGGTGTTTTCCATACATGTCTAATAAAATGTCTTAGATTTAAATAACAAATATGGCTGAATGTTAGAAAAAAGGTTTCAGTAAATAAATGAAGTAAAAAAAAGTGATTCATCTCACTGTAGTTGTTTTCTTTTCTTTTCATTTTTTTTAACTGTCTTCTGAATTGTTGATGGTATAATTTTAGTGCTTTCAATGCGTTTTCCAAATGTTCTACTATCGCATTGGTGGCAATATTAACTGAGCAACATAATGTACAATAACATATACATATGTACATACTGACGGATTGAGTTCAAGAAATGGCATATGGGGCACACATTTCGCTTTCTTGAAACGTATTTTTTCCCGCAATGTAAAATCAGAAAGAAAAAAATGCGATAAATATAAATGCAACAACAATTTCATTTTACGTGAAAACCTTTTTGATGCAACAAAAAGCATGAAAATGCCACAACAACTTGGCAATATTATATTGTAGTCGTCGCTAGTGCGTTTGCCCCAAACACCGGCGAATGTTAGCTGTTCATAGAAGAGCGGACCAGCACGGTGGGGGATGCGTTGAGGGGTTCAAACCTCCCTTGCCAATACTACCCAAGGTTCTTGATTATTTTTATGCCATTTCGCCCAGGGGTTCGTATTTAATAATTAAAACTCTGTGAGACCTCAATCAATTTATTTTTCTTTGAAGTATGCCACAAAGTTGTTCAGAAACGCTATTATATAAGAGATTTTAATAAGGGGTGTTATTTTGATATTCAAAGAAAACTTCTATTTTTTAATATAAATTATCGGATGTTTATTTCATTATAAAGAGGAAGGTATGCCGTTAATAGTGGATAATAACATCAGGCAAATGACCACTATGACCACGCTTACAGGTCAATATCCTTTTCATGAAATTTTCCATAACCGAACTGCAAAGTGACTGCCCTATGTCCTCGATAGCCTCACGAATTCCATCTTTGAGGTCTTGACTCGACCCTGGGCTATTGACGTAGACCTTCTCTTTTACGTGGCTCCAAAGAAATAAGTCACAAGGTGTTAAATCACAAAATCTCAGTGGCCAATTGTGATCACCTCTTCGAGAGATAAGACGATCCGGAAACTTTTCCCGTAAAAGATCAAAGGTTTCGTTGCTTGTGTGGCACGTAGCGCCGTCTTGTTGAAAATAAACGTTGTCCAGATCAATACCATCCAATTCCGGCCATAAAAAATTGTTAATCATCTCTCGATAGCGCAATCCGTTCACCCGTAACACCTGCTATTCGAAAACCCTTTATTAATTCCTATTATCCCGCGGGGAGCACAGGGCCACAACAAGCTTCCTCCATTTGATTCTGTCAAGCGCCAACATCCTGATTTCACCCCAGCTATAGCCTCATCTAGTTATATATGACGACTTCTTCAAGTTGTATGTTCTTAATTTGGAATTTCTGCGTGTAGGTGGTGTTGACACGCATTACTTTTGTTTTGCCAATATCTGTATTGAGGCCGAATCTTGCTGCTGTTTCTTGTACCAGCGCTAATTTCTGGAGCATATCGACGAAAGTGCGTGACAATAAACAAATACCATCGGCATAGTCGAGATCATTAAAGCTTACATACAATTCACAAGTTATAGCTTTGAAACAAAAGCCTTTTTCATAACTTTGAACGCAGTTACAATATTAAAAAGCAGTGGCTGTGGGTTAGCCCACGAACGCCCGTCGTGAATTTTATACGACCACTCAGCTCTTTTTTGTGCACAATGCGGCGTTGCTCTGCAATGTTGCTGTAAGTACAGTGAGTTTTGATAGAACACCTATAGGTAATAATTTGCTCCAAATATAGAAAAAAACTTCAAAAAATGATGCCATCAAATGAAGATAATAAATAGAAACCCAGTGAAATAGAATTACGTCACTTTGGAAAGGAAAAATTCATTACTTCTTTGTCATTTGTCTGAGCAATCGGGTTTTATAAAAGTTTCTTATATGCAGGGTCTTTCTTTGGAATATAAAATGATAATGCAAAACAAAAATTTAGTTGGAATAACTTTTTTTTTATTATAATCTGGTATATAAATTCATTTTATAAGGCTCTCATCATGCCCGCCCTATTGTTTGGCGCAGAAGCTTGGACGAGGACAATATCCGATGAGACGTCACTTGCAGTGCTTGAAAGAAAGATTCTGCGGAATATTTTTGGACCTTCACACCTTGGCGATGACGAGTATCGCAGGCTACGGAACAATGAGCTGCATGAGCTTTACGACGACATAGATATACCGCAGCGAATAAAAATGTAGCAGCTTCGTTGGTTGGGTCATGTCGTCCGAATGGATACAAACGCTCCGGCCCTGATAGTGCTCCATGCGGTACTAGCTGATAGTAACAGAGGAAAAGGAACGCCTTCTTTGCGTCGAAAAGATCAGCTGGAGAGGGACTTGACTTCACTTAGTGTTTCTAACATTATTATGACGCGTTAGCCACTAAGTCTCGGCGGCTGATTCTTCGTAGTCTTCTTGTGCATATGGCTTCTCTAAGTGCTGAAGTTTCCGGATGTATATACTCTTCCAGCCTTTTTTTTATGTTTGTAATAAAGAAAGGTACTCGTATATTCTTTTTCAGCGGCAGATCGTTGTACAGAAATTGAACAGATTCGTTATATAACATACCAAGGATCACTGACCATGCCACTGAGCACCTTATTTTGCTGGGTTTGTATGATTTCGATGTACATCCCCTCAATTGAAGGCCGTATGTCCAACTGGCGCCAGTTAGCACGAGAAAGAAACAATTGACGCGCTTTGTTAAACTCGGCCAAAATCGCGTAAGCAATTTACGTGCCAATGAAGAAAAAGAAGAATATGATATTCGGCATATATCCGCCGCAGCTTCCAGCTTAATAGTCCATGCGATCAGTCCGGTTTTTTCTCACCTTCTCCAATAAATCCGGCCGCATAGCGTCAATGGTGGCTTGAATATTTCAATAAATCGATTGTGAAGCGGCTGTATGGCAATTTGCGCCAATTTGCTGGAGCAAAATCTCGTCGGTGTTCAGCTGATTAGTTTTTGGAAACGAAAATTCAATCAACATGGCTCGATAACGTTCGCCTTTCAGGGTAACGACAGCTCCTTCCTCATTTCGAAAGGAGTAAGGACCGATAATGCCACCAGTGATTTATGAACTTGACGAACAGATTTTTTTTTTTTTTTTTCAAAGTAAGTTTCCATAATTTGAAGCGTTGTTCTGGCGTTAAACGATGCAGTTTGACAAGTCATCAAACTTTACTGAACTGAAATGTCAAAAATGTCGTCTAAGTTATTTCTAAAACACAAAATATTACTATATTTTTATATTGTGTTTCATATAGATTTTCCAGGGCAAATCTATTAAAGGTGGTATTGGTAAATCAGCTGATTTTTGTTTTTTACTTTCGCCGTGTCCATGTGGCTGTCAACCCAGAATGAAACAAGGCGAATTCATTATTTGTTTTCTTCTTTGGCAAACAACAAAGCATTGTTGTTGGTCTAGTGACACCACCTTTAATGAATGCGCCTTGTAGATTTTCGCAATTGACATATATTGATTCTAATGTTGACTAATATTGAATTATTTATGTTTTTTTCTTCACAAGTACCGCAACACAAGAAACGCTCTAACCCCCCTTTGGCAACTTTCTGGTGGATGCCAATGTATTAATATGTTCGTACATATATTTCGGTTTGTATAAAAATAAATTCATTTGTATGTAATGCTGCTTGTAGTATTTCCATAGGCGCGCACACTCATACATCTTGCAAAAACTCGCAATGGCGTTCCTCAATTCTGACGTTCAACGTTCTTTGTTGCATACTGCCGCCACATCTCCTACCTTTCCCCGTTTCTGCCCATTGCCTACAAACATATGCATTTTTTATCATTTTTTTTTTTGCTTTTTTCTTTGCACTCGTTTTGTTGTGGTTATGCATTTTATGCAAGCTTCCATACCTCTTTCTTATTATTTCGCCTTCTCTACTTTTTATTATATGTAGGATGTATGTCCATATGTTTGTATGTATGTAGGTGCGCATGCAGTTTGAATTGTATTTCTTTCATATTTTTGCGTCCATGACTGCGCGTGTTCGTATTTTCCATTTTTTAAGGCCGCATTTCATATTTCCAACATGCCGCAACCATTTTTGCATGTTGGCAATTCGCTGTGCTCCAACGCAACCGTAACCGCATTCGCCATCTCATCGGTAATGCCACCGCCGCCGCATTGCTCCACGCATTGTGCTTCATACCAGCCACGCCTTTTTCGTCGAAGTTGCGTGCTGCCAAAATGCTTTGTGACGCGTTTAAAAAATTCATAATCGCTGAAGCGAATGAGCATAAGAACCAATGAACTATGAAAAATTGTTTGAAGGCAACCCATCGAAGAAGAAAAGGCCTAACTGAATGCCTACAAGTTTTTAGATGACGTTAACATCAACTTGGAGTCCGAGGTCATGAGAAATAACTTCGTTAGTTCCGTTTATATTTTAGAGGTTTATTACCAAAGTAAGCACAATAGTTGCATCGATGTCGAGATTAAGCTTAATTTGATTGGCCTTATACTATAGTTAAGGAGATTATTTCGACCTCATTGAAACCCACAGTCAAGAACAAAGTCGTAAGATCTTTGTAAAAGTACTTAATTTAAGCATAGTTCTTTATTGACTATCCTTTAACTAACAGGTGGCGCTAAAGTAATCCTCCAATCAGAAAATGCTATAAATTTTGCGATTGGCTCCTTATGTCAGTTCTGTTTTGACACTTCTGTAGTAAACACATGCGAAATACACGTTAATAAACAATGTTACGCTACACTGCTAAAGAACGCGGAATATTGCTGACTATTTCGTCGCAGATTTCCTCGCCGTCCAACGCCTACTGGTGAAACACTGCGACGTTTAGCCGCTCGCCTCGAAGAGACTGGCACAATACGAGATGCTGCCAGGCGTGGCAAACCCCGGAGTAGCCGTTCCGCAGAGAATATTTCTGGTGTAGCCGAGGATGTCATGGAAGCGCGGTCGACATCGACCAGACAACGTGCCACGCAAATGGGTATAAGTCGACGGTCTTTACAGCGAATTTTGGTACAAGATTTGAAGATGTTTCCGTACAAAGTCCAGACGGTGCATCAGCTGTTAGCTGCTGACCGCCAATCGCGTTTAACATACGCTCAAGCCATACTTAATCACCACCAAGAGGAAGATGATTTGTCATCAAAAATAATCATGAGTGATGAGGCCCATTTCCATCTCACAGAGCAATGATCAACGAGTTCTTTTTGCCGCAACTTGATGAATTGGGATTGGAAAACATGTGGTTCCAACAGGACGGTGCAACGGCTCACACTGCACGTGCCACAACCGATATGCTGAAGGATGCATTTCCCGGGCGCCTAATCTCCCGTTTTGGCGATTTGCACTGGTCAGCAAGATCGCCTGATTTGACCGCTCCAGGCTTCTTTTTGTGGGGCTTTTTGAAGTCGCGGGTTTATGGCAACAAGCCTCAGACTCTTGCAGCTCTTAAAGACAATATCCGTCAAGAATGTGAGGACCTATCGCCGTAAGTTTTGGCCAAAGTGATGGAAAATGCCATAAAAAGGGCTCAAATGGTAATCAACTGTGGCGGCGGCCATTTACATGACATCATATTCTCGACTTCATGTAAAAAAAAATTAAAAGACCAAATAAAAATAATCCACAAGAAGAATCAAAGTATTTCATTTTTTTTTTAAATTACAGCCATAAAACTTCTCAAGGTTACTTTTGCGCCACCTGTTATAAGCCAGAGCAATGATAACCCAAAAGCCATGCTTGAAACACCAGTAACATCCAGCAAGAGCCACGGCTAGTCGCTTGAGCGATTTGACTCCCTTAGAATATTTTCTCTTAGGATATATACAAAGTCACATACACACTTAAGTTTAGTAGAAAAAGTAAGTAAAAAATAGAATAAAGAAAAAGTAAGAAAAGTACTATAGTTACAATATTTTGTTAAACGTTAGGGATGCAATATGGACCTCAGCAAGACTTCTAATGTGGTTCAAAGTGATTTAACATTAAACATTTCTATCAATACTAACTAAGATTTCTAAAGACCTGTACAGTGGCAGGAAAAGTGTTAATAAAGAGAGTTTTTAATTATTCTACTGGAAACTTTGCAGGAAGCCAGATTTAATAAAAAAGGATTTTGAGATGTTTAAAATACTATAAATGCCCGCAGGAAGAAAAGCTACTCAGTCAATGAAGATTACGAAGCTACAAATGCCACGCCAAGTAAATCACGCAAGAGAAAATTGACACAGTAAAAGCCATGAATACGAAATCAGGGATATCTAATACTACTTGGGTCATCATTCAGGGCAGAAATGAGTTTAAAAGGCAACTTATCAGCAATGGTTCCCTTCGGTCAGCCTACAGAGAGGCGGCGAAGCAAGTAGAAAAATCGACCAGAAATGATAAGAGAAAGTTCATTGAATATGCTATGAGTTGCAAGAGAAATTAAAGGCGTCTTAGATTCACCACTTCTCTTCACTTGTTTGTGTTCTGCCCGCTTGATGAAAAGTTTGCATATGAAAGTAACAACAAAGTTATCGAGCAAACCACTAGGGAGTATGGTTATATCCCATGATGGAAAGAATAATGAGATGGCGCCTATCGTGGCACCGTTACTTTGCGCTCAGCGAATTTGACAATGAGTGATGTCGTTTTAGCACCAGTAAGGCCCGATTACCATTTTCGTAACTTGATCTAGCTTCTTTTTTTTTGTTATTTAGTCTCGGAGTCTTCGTTCTTTCTTCATGTCTTTCTTCTAACTAACATGTAATGTTTATAATTTTATAAAATATGCATTTTTTTAATTAGTTGAATATTCACTCAGTTTTATTTAGCTTTACTTTTCTTTAACATCTGGTCGCATTGCCCCCGATTGCGGTTATTGTTGGAGTTCTTCTGCTTTCAGCAGTCAAATCTCTCTTTCGCTCCTGCAGTGTTGCCCAGCTTTGGATATAAAAACGCACTAAAATGCCCACTTGAAGAAAATAAAACAACAAATTTTTATTGGATTCTTTAAAGGACTTTGTATGCGTGGCAAATTGTCTTTAAAATGTGCGTTTTTTTTTTTAAATAAATGTGTTATGGTTATGTACAATGAGTTTTTTGTTACGAGAAACTCTTCTGCTAAGAGGACGACTTTTTTTATATATTTCAGGTTATGTAATAAGATAAGGTACTCTTTTTGTAAAAATGCCGTTATAGTTTCTGCAGTAGTATTTTGTTGCTTATTTTTACTATGGATACACCTCTTGATGCCCAATGTCCCACTAAGGATTTAGGACCGGAAGAATCAATTTCGTTTAATTCGCATTCAGTAAATTCAAACGCCTTTTAAAATGTGTAAAAATGTTTTCAATGTTAAGAAGAGTTGAGAGTGGGGCATTTAATATTCTTCCATAACCTTAAAAGGAGCAAAAAATTAAATTTACACTTTTGAAATATCAAATTTAATAAGAAGCAACAAGTTTTCATTAGCACTAAAATCTTCTCAGAGTGACCTTTTTTAACATTCTTTTGCTTAATAATACAATTTTTTTTAATTTTGTTTAACTTATAGTTTCGATAACTTTAAATTAAGAACAAGAAACGAACACCAAACTTAAAAATGTTCGCATTTTCGGTATAAAAAAGCACTAAATTTATTGCGAAGAGCAAATAGTTGGTAACACTGCACAACTCGGCCAATGTGACGTCACGCATTCTCTGATGGGCGCAATCTTGTTTCTATCATTCTTGGTTATATCCCATAAAAGTGTTGTAACTCACTGAATTCAATGCTACCAACTCTCCTTTCTGATATTAGGTGAGTTTCATTAGACCGCGTTCATACAGGGCAACTTTTGTTGCTTCAACTTTACGAGCTCTCTTTTGACGTTGCTCGTCGTGTTCGCAATACGACAATTCCGTTGTTTAGTTTTTAGTCTACAGACAACAACAACATTGAGAAGAACTGTTGGCAGAGCACAAGCATCGCAAGTAACGAGTTGAAGCAACAAATTTTTGCCTTTATGAACGCAGTCGTACTAACACTCATTAAATTCTTCCAAAAAATATAATTTTTGGCAGGCCCTTTCCCTTGCTGCCAACATATGTTTATTTATGCCAGTTCCTTGATCTCTTAGCCTCTCGCTAACGCATGGCGAATCGAAGACGGCTTAATGTAAAATTAATTTTTTAGTGCTTTCAACCATTTCTGAATTTACAAGTGGTTATTTTAGTAATATTGTCTTAATAATTGGGCACTTCTTTTTATTATCCATACGGTTCTCATAATTTTTAATGCAAAATTTTGCAAAGCAGAAATTTCGCAATAAAGAATTTTATGAAATATATTTTTAAAATACAGAATTTTAACAGCCAGAATTTTGAATGCATTTCTTTGAATACAGAATATTGCACTGAACAATTTTTGTACCCCACATACCCAGCACACTTTGCGAATATTGACCATCATCCATCTGCAACTACGGGCAATCCCCTGCTCTCTGCGTATTTACTTGCGATTGCCTCCTACTGCTACATTTTATTCTGCGCAAGCGGAAGCAGTCTTGGTTTCGATTAGAAGTGAATGTCGTTGTGAAAAATAACCAATACAAAATTCTTTAACTTTAATACCAGACAAAAAACTCCACCCCATAAATTTTCACCTGTTGACTTCTTCTTTAAATAAATTCTAATATTTCTTGACTTCTTTAAGAATGAACCGAAAGAAGAATTCCAAAATTCACCAGAAATGCAAAGAATGTTTCTCATTTTGGCAAACATTTCAAAAAAGTTATGACGGGTTAATAAGCTGACTATCGTCAAATGGCCAACTACCTCAACATTCGTCAATCCGTCACTTACTATCGGACGATGGCTGACCGCCGCATAAAATGCAAGCGTGCAAAAATTTTGTCGCCATTAAATCGAATTTACTTCTAATTGGCCTGTTATGGTCCGACTCAAATTTAGTAGTTACATACAAATAAAAAATATTGGAACAAAGCACAAAAACTTCCGTTTTAACTCCATTCATTGCAACTCGACTCAAATACAATGTGAGTATATTTTTAAACAAACCGCAGTGGTCGCTGATTGTGACTCTTTGCAACTTAATATTTAATTTGTAATCAGCTGTGTGGACATCATTATGATTCATTTAGATTTTTGCGTTTATGTGTAGCTAGCACTCACTGCCATGAAGTCATAGCAAATCGGTAATGGGTAAACGCGTTGTCATTTATTTGGCGACTACCGAATAGAATATTGCCACACTGGTGACAAATTGGCAATTGGGCCATGCTATAAATATTTATAATACCTGCCTAGGCTAGCAGATAAATACATATACAAAATCATATATTTATGTACTGTCAGTGTGCATTTAATTTTTGGGCATTTGGTAGTAATTTTGCGAGGATTGAAATAAATGAAACAAACTAATTAATGAATGCGTTCTAGTAATAATAATAAATCGAACAGTTACTTGCCTCACGCCTTTCCGACACAAGTGGCACAGTCCGTTTAGTGTACTGACCATTTTTACCATTACTGTGGGCAAAAAATAAGGTGAATTTGGTTGTAAAATGAAAAATCTTTATTCTTGTAAATCAATTTCATCCCTTTCAAATTAAACCCCTCTCGATGAAATACACTTATGCCAACGATTTTTCCAATCCCCGAAACATGCCAAATAGTCCATTTCCGGTATAGCTATCAGCCAAATCAGACGAATACGGTAGTTGCGGAACGATATGCATGGAATTTTTGGCGAAATGGTCACGAAGAACGAGTGCAGTGTGAGACGGTGCATTATCGTGATGCAAAAACCAAGAGTTGTTGGCCCATAAATCTGGTCTTTTTAGACGAATTGCTTCACGTAAACGACGCATAACGATCAAATAATATTCCTTACTAACAGTTTGGCCAGGTGGAAGGAATTCATAGTGCACCACACTACGAAAATCGAAAAAAACTGTCATCATGACCTTTATTTTTGAACGACTTTGACGTGATCTTTTCGGTCTGGCCTCGCCTTTAGCACGATATTCGCTTGATTGGTCGGTTGTTTCAGGGTCGTAAGCATAAATCCAAGTTTTATCTCCCGTAATGATGCATTTGAGCTTGTCCTTATAGTCTGAAAGCATTGTTTCACACACATCAACGCGACGACTTTTTTCCAAGAAATTGAGAGTTTTCGGTACCAAACGAGATTTGACTTTTCGTAGGCCCAAATGGTCTTTCAAAATGGTTTCCACAGATCCTTCTGATATTCCGATCATATCAGTAAGGCCTTTAACAGTCAACCCGCCTTTAACAGTTGAGCACTAACTCCTTCACTTTATTGACGTGTTGGTCATCTGTTGACGTCGATGGTCGTCCGGAGCGCTCCAAGTCATCAACACGTTCTCGACCCTCTTTGAAGTCTTTGTACCACTTATAAACATTTTTCTGCGACAAACAAAATTTGATGGCACTTCTCCGCTCAATCAAATCAGACATTGTCAAGCTCTTTTTGCAGAAGCTGTCTGGAGGACGAGGTGGAA
Source organism: Anastrepha fraterculus (assembly GCA_037575425.1). Lineage (NCBI taxonomy): Eukaryota > Metazoa > Arthropoda > Insecta > Diptera > Tephritidae > Anastrepha > Anastrepha fraterculus. The sequence goes on along the minus strand of JAYXIM010000152.1, from coordinate 410,475 downwards.
TCAACTCCGTGCCTTCTTCTCAGCTGCCCTGCTCTCGTCAGGCCAAGGTTTAAACATCTGGGCTCTCACTTTTTCGCTACACCAGCTGATATTGCGGTCTTAAATATCACAAATCTAGTGAAATTCATCAGCAGGTTGAAGTGGTTAACGCAAACGTAATTTGCCACTCGTTGCTCGTCATCCTCAAATCCTCTAATCCAAGCCCTGGATTCTGTCTGGTTCCTCCCCTTTCTTGTTCCTCGCCCCTCCCCCTGTTGGAAAGTTGCCGAAATCACTGGAATACCTAAACCAAAACCAAAAAAGACAGCTCTGAAGCTTCTTCATGCAGATGAAATGGGTTGTTGCGTGGCTACCACTGCGAAGAGCATAGGTTCGATATCTCGGGCACGAAACACGAAATGGTAGAAAAAAATTGTTTCTAATAGCGGTCGCCCCTCGGAAGGTAATGGTAAACCTCCGAGCTCTTTTCTGCCATGAAAAAATCCCATAAAAACTCATTAAACCCTTCGGAGTCGGCTTAAAACTATAGGTTCCTTCATTTGTGGAAAAACATTAGGACGCATACCCTAAATGTACGAGTATATATATACATATATGTATTTATATGCCCACCTAATGCTCACACATATACATTGAGTAGCATAAACATATCTATACACCTATTACGTACATTTGTACTTATATTTTATATCAATTACTAACAGCTACTGGAATTACCACCGAGTACTTTCGGTGCATAGTAATTTTTCGCACCCATTCCAAAAAGGCTATGTTTAGGAGCTGTTAAAATAATAGGCATTTGTGGTTGTAACTGTGACCGCCGTTGTTGGCATTTCACATAACAGCGGTTGCTGTTGTTGGTACAGTTGTTGCGGCTTTTATTAATAATAGTCGTATTTAATAGTCATGCTTTGCATAGCAGCTTTAAAGCAACAATAATAAAAACAAACCTTTGTGATGCAATAGACTATATAACTGCACGTAAACAAAACGAAAAGGTCGTAACACCAACAACAACAATCATCTCATCACCTAACAACTTGCCGTTCAACGTATGCGCATTGCATACGTGCAAAATACTTGCACTAACAACAACAACATATGGCAAATGAATTGCAACAACAACAGCAGAAACCGCAATAGCAAATACATGCGTATGGGCATGTGAGTGTTGTATGTGTATTTTAGTAACAATGGCTGCCAAAGTCATTTAAAGTGCATCGAGCACGTCACAATGTTGGCCCAGAGGCCAATGCACAAACATTCATATATATGTATGTGTAAGTGTATGTGTGCAGGCACAAGTAGGCTGCATACTGGCGAGTAGATTCAATATGCCATATGGGCATGCTTGTACTATATACAGTACTGTGCAAAATATAAGTAACTGTCGTTCTGTAACTAACTTTATTTAATACTTGCATTTGCCTTACATCTTCTTCTTCTTAGCATCACAGTCTTTGGTGAACCAATGCTTCATTCACAACCCTGGACCATCCGTCTCTATCTAAGGCTAGCTCCTTCCACCACCGCACGTTTCAGGTTTTCAAGGTCAACCTGCACGTCTTCGAGCCATCTCTTTCTGGGACGTCCTCTTCTTCAGCCTCCAACAGGGGGTAATTGAATTGCCTTTCGAGTTGTTCTCTCTTCCCTGAGATTTTATAAGTCTTATCACAGTTTCGTTTTTTGCAAATAGTTCTAGTTCTTGATTATATCTAATTCGACAAGTACCGTATTGCAGTCTTACAGGTCCATATACTATTCGCAATACTTCGTTCAATTAGCTGATTAATGTCAGTAGTTTGAGCGTCCATAGTTTGCAACCATTGGTAAGCACGGGACGGATCACGGTTTTGTATATCCTTAACTTTTGGTCGCGAGATAAGAATTTACATTTAAGCACCTTCAAATTAGAAAAGTAAGACTATTTGCTGATATTTTAATACCCAGATAGGTTAATTCTTGTAGGCGTTACATATGCATTCTTTATATACAGTTAGTGTAAGGAATTTAATAGACGTAAAAGACACTCAATCAAAAATGTATATTGTCGGGTAAATTAGGGTATAGATTCTAAGCTCTTCTATCTAAGGGTTTCTAAAGAAGCATTTCTTGAAGCATTTTAAAGTGGCCTTAATACTAGGTTGTTCAAAAAGTTGACCGGTCCAATATTGTTGTTATGTCTGCACACTTTTCATATGAACGTTCATATGTGAAGTTTCATTTCAATCTGTCAATTCATTCTTTGCTTACAAGCCATTTGGTATCGACGCATCACAGTATTTTCTGCAATAGAAAAAATCAAGTATGCCGCTGTGATTGAATTTTTATTTTAGGAAGGTTTTCAGCAAAGGAAATTTATGAACGAATGTTAAAGGTGTATAAGGACTTCTCTCTATCAATTAGTACAGTAGAAAAATGGGTTGCTGAATTTACCTAAACGTGGTCGTATAAGTCTTGAAGACAATCCATGTCAAGAACGTCCAAAAACAACAACAGCAACAACATCAGAAATAGTAGAAAAAATGCAGGATTCGTATTGGAAAATCTTCAAGTAACTGAAAAAGATTTAGTAGAAGCATCTCATTGGGCAGTGTAAGCAATATTTTGAATGACCCAATACGTTTCAGAAAACTGTGTGCACAGCGTTTTCGACAGGACAAACTGAATGCTGTGCATCGATTCATAAACATGGATGAGATTTGGGTCTATAACCGAGATAGACCATTCAACAATAAATTCGGAATATGTTTGTAACCTTTTAGATTAGCTGAAGGAAAAAGATCGTAAAAAAAAAGTCCCAGTTTGTAAAAGAACAAAATTCACTTTGTCACAAGAGCATTTTTAAATGGCTAAAATCCTTCAATTAAAGTTCGAATTGTTGCAGCATCTACCGTATTCACCAGATTCACCAGAATTGACCCCTAGCGACTTCCACCTCTTTCCAGACCTAAAAAATTCATGCGTGGAAAGCGTTTGTAATCAAATAATGAGGTCATAAAAGCTGTGGAAGCGTATTTTGAAGATTTTTGATATTCAGGGAGACTATATTTGAACTAAAATAGACTAGAAATAAAATGTTCGCAATACATCCATCCGCGGGCCATCTAGCCGGTACAGAAGGATTTGTTTTCTACTAGTAATAATAGAAGAGCATTATTAACAGGATATAAATATCAATAAATTTCAGAAAATTCCTCTACTTTTCAGTGAAAGTCTCGTCAAAGGAAGAGTAAAACCGTGAAACGTTGCTCAGCGCTTACACAGTAACTTTTCCAGCCCTTTCGCTATATTAGAAAAAGTCTTTACTTCCTCTAAGAATATAATTTTTTAACTTTTACATTTGTGCTGACAAATAATAACAAATAACAACGTAATTTTTAACTAAAATTCTTCACTTTTTTCTAAAAGAAAAACCATATAATTCAAAGCTCCAAGCTTTGTACAAAATTCACAAAAATTTAACAAATTAAAACCAAAAATACAACAAAATTCAGTTTTTAGAAAAATTTTGGGCATGCAGTTTTATAGCCCATTCAATGTTGGCATAAAAAACTTCAAGTTGCAAGTGTTTAATTTTCTTTTTTTTTGAATTTTTTTCGCTGAGGTATTGAGCATTTCCTTCCAAATTGACTACCGAACATGCAAAAGTGCAACATCGTATGAATAAAAAATAGTTTAAAAAAACTAAAAAACACGCTTTTATTGCTAATCGAACTAAAAAGTAGAAAATAAATTTTAATGACAAAGGGACCTATAATGAAGTAATAGTACTTGAACGATCAGTCATAGTCAACTATGTACCTCAGAACAGAATTATAACAAAAATTAAGACACAAATAGAATAATTCAAATTAGAGTTGAAAGCGTGGGATGCATTTTGCTTCACTTTCATAACCCTCTGTACATAGGTAGTTGCCAATAGAATGATTGTAATATTTACTATATCAAGCATCCCACGCTTTTAACTCTAATTTGAATTACTCTATTTGTATCTTAATTTTTGTTATAATTCTGTTCTGAGGTAGTTGACTATGACTGATCGTTCGATTTGCTATTACTTCATTATAGATCTCTTTGTCATTAAAATTTATTTTCTACTTTTTAGTTCGATTAGCAATAAAAGCGTGTTTTTTAGTTTTTTTAAACTATATTTTATTTTCTACTTTTTAGTTCGATTAGCAAAAAATCGTGTTTTTTAGTTTCTTTAAACTATTTTTTGTTTATTATGAATGAAAATTATTGTTATCATTGCAGTCAGTGAATAAATGATTCGATATATTCGTGTTATATTTAATTCCTTTCTTATCGACTGTCAGTCTAAAGCTATGCAGTTATCGGCCGTGATAAAGAAGTAATCGGGATGAAGAACTTATTTCGTGGAGGGAGCTTGAGAAACTGATTTACAAGAATGAAAAAAGATTTTTCATTTTACAACCAAATTCACCTTACTTTTTGCCCACAGGTAAAAAAAAGAAAATATTAATCCTGGCAATCCTAATAAGGATAATGGAAAACTTTTATCAAATTATTGCATTGTCATCGGTCCTTGATAGGTGTGCAAAATTTCAAGTCGATCAGATGTTTAGAAGCCAGTGAAAATTAAGCTCAAAGATTCCGTTACATACATACATACATACATACATACATACATACAACCCGACCTAATAAAAGTGTGTTAAAAAAAAAATTCTACTAATCAACGCGATTATTGAGTGACTTCATACTTGTGCTTTATTACAATCTACTGAAGTCCTATGAGTTACAAAACAACTTTCCTGCAAGTTTGCTAAAGATTCTTATTAAAAAACTTAATATTTAAATGGCAATTCTTTGAAATTTGTTAAATTTTTGTGAAATACAAAAAAAGTGAAAAAAGTGATAGTACGTCGCGCTCCTATTATTTTGAACACATGTGTACATATAGTAACTAAGGAGTTTATTTGTTCTGTGTATTTTTTGAAGGAATAAAAATTTGGAAAATGTTTTAACGAATGAGGGATTCAAAATTCAGGAATAACACAGAAAAAAAATCCAAAAAAGCATTTTAATTAGTTGGCTTAACCACTACGTATGGGTTAAGAAACCTGGCTTAATATTATATTAAAGCATTTTTCAATAAAGCCGCGAACAAGATTCTGGTACAAATCCAAACAAGTCAACTGTTGCAAGGAGGAGATCAAATCTCTTGGGTGTGCAGGTAACATTCCTCTAATCTGGGTTCTAAGACATGGGAACATAGACGTAAATGGAATTGCTGATGAGCTTGCCAGGAAGAGGTCGACTGAATTGGTCTCAGAGATCGCCTACCCGGTCATTGGCATCCTCCCCTGACTGTTGTTAAAGGGGAATTGCACAACTTATTTTTCAGGAAAGCGCAGAAGTGATGGAGCTCCATTTATTTGTGTGCTATTTCGAAAACCTTTCGGCTCCAGTACAATAGATGAAGGACGCGGAAAGTTCTGGGGACTTCATGTCATTCAATTCCCACACACGTAGCTGTACCGGCCGTTGGACGGTCGGCACACACGCGAAAAGGCAGCGGTTTCCATTTAATCACCATTGCAGACACTGTGGGGAGCTTTCAGAGAAGGAGCCTATTGCGCACTTTTTTTGTAAATGTCCGGGTTCGGCATCTAGACGAGCAAGGTGCGTCTTTCTTTGACAGCCTGGAAGAAAATGCCAAACTAAATCCTATCAATCTTCTCCATGGAATCAACAGCTCTGGCTAGCTATATATATCTGCCCATTTCGGGTATCAGAATGGTATTAAAATGGCGCTTTGGAGCTATTTGTGGAGTGCCAGAGTGATACTTCAACCTACCTTCAATAAAGTGTTTCGAAGTAAAAGATTCTAGGTTTTTTTGTATAAAAATTGTTAAACGCATTTTACTTAACCAAAGAAAGAAAACACTGTTGAACAGTTTTGAATTAAGAAAATGGAAACAGCCTTACCTCTGACCTAGGAAATGGAATGGAAACATTTCCACGTTTTCCATGCCTTTTCTCTGACCCATACACGTCAAATTTCTCTATATAACAGCATCTAGATAAGTAAATGTAAAAACAATAGTTAAGGGGAGTACTCTTGTACGCAATTCTCATCTCTGCTCCCTTTTTTTGTCATGAGAAGCGCACACTTTTAGTGAGAAAAATTCAGTAAACAAAATAAACTCACAAGAGAAATCTGAAAACCAGAAGAAAAAAATAATATTGGGTTGGGGAAAAAGAAATGTCGTATTTGTGATCGAAATTTGACGCTTTATTTAACGAACTTAGAAATATCCGATTCAAGTCAAATATGCCCCGTTTTGTTCGCAAACTTGTTGCCATTTAGCAGGCAACTTCATTATCCCCCTTTATAAAACCCCCACTCCTTATTTGCAAAAAACTTAGACAACCAGTTTTCGCAAGGCTCTTTTGAGGCCAACTTGGTATCACCAAGGGCGTTTTGCATCGACCGGAAGAGATGATAGTCGCTTGGTGCCAGGTCCGGACGATATGGTGGGTACGATAGGGCATCCCATCCGAGCTCCCGTAGCTTTTGGCGGGTCATCAAAGATATGTCAGGACGAGCGTTGTCCTGGTGGAACACAACACCATTCCTATTGACCAATTCTGGCCGTTTCTGGTCAATCGCCTGCTTCAAACGGTCTAGTTGCTCACAGTAGAGGACCGAATTAATGGTCTGGCCATAGTTGAGCAGCTCATAGTGGATAATTCCCTTCCAATCCCACCAAACACAGCAAAACCTTCCTGGCGGTCAATCCGGGCTTGGCGATGGTTTGGGCCGGCTCGTCGCTTTTCGACCACGACCTTTTTCGCTTGACGTTGTCGTACGTGATCCACTTTTCATCGCCAGTCACCATCCGCTTCAAAAATGGGTCAAGTTCGTTCCGTTTTGGGAGAGAATCGCAAGCGTTGATTCGGTCCAAGAGATTTTTTTGCGTCAACACGTGTGGCACCCAAACATCCATCTTTTTTTGGAATCCAATCTTCTGCAAATGGTTCCAAATGGTTTTGTGGTCTACACCTAGTTCCTGACTAATCGAGCGAATGCTCACATGCCGGTCTCTTTGGTTAATTTCAACGATTTTATCAGTCTCTACGACGATTGGCCTACCAGTACGGGGTACATCGTCGACATCTACTACACCAGAACGAAATCGATCGAACCAACGCTGTGCTGTGCGAATCGTTACAGTATCAGGCCCATAAACTTCACAAATTTTTGCCGCCGCCTTCATTGCATTTTTACCTGTAAGGTAGTAAAAACGAAAAATATGACGAATTTCTTGCTTGGTGTACTCCATCTTTGACGCGCTATAACTTAAGACTGAAACTTATGATCAGAACACCGTCAAAGAGACACTTGTAGTACAGAATGTCGTCTTCAAATCGCCGAGTGTGATCCGATGCAATAAGTACAACGCAAGATATGTTTAATTGCCGCGCTCAATTGACAAAATACGACATTACTTTTCCCCCAACCCAATATAATGGTTAGTTCATCCATTTCAATCACAGAAGTGAGAGATTTATAGAAAAAATTACTGGTATCAGTAATAGTAAGCGCAGGGCTTTTTAAAACTTCATCTAAAAGAGTTTAACTATTTTTGATCTGTTTTGTTTATTTATGTATTTTAAATATCCTACAGCACAAGATACTCGTAAGTAACTACCATATCTTTTTACACCAAAATAACGTCATAATGTAAAAAAGGCTACATTTCCCACTAATACGGATACTGAGCTAAGAGGAAAACTAAGATTCCAATTCGTGTACTTGCAAATGTGTAGATGTGTGTGCTCACTTATGAAAGTATGTAAATATATGCGAATGTTGTGTGTGTGGAGAGTTAACGCGTTTGCATTTGACGATGTAATTTTGAGGTGCTAGCAATAATGCGGCTGCAGTACGAACCCACCTCGAGCCCAACGATTTGAGGGGGAAGTCGTGCACATATTCGTGTTTGACGAAACATATAATCTTCGCACATTTCTATGGAAATGAACGGATGAATGGATTGATATGCATGGCTAAAATGCAACTTAAATAAAATGTGAATTCGGTATCAGGCGGGGCGTGAGGAGACCAGCTTACTAGTAGTTGTGGTTGTGTGTGCGGTGTGCTGTGTTTTGCCTAAGCTCACATCCAATCAAGCATTGATAGATAGATTGATGGAAGTCAAATGATATTGGGTATGCCAAAGTGTTCGGGGAAAGGTGAGTGCAACAACAAGAATGGCGTGAGCGATTTGAAAATGCAAAATATGCCCGGTATAAGGAGCGAATATTATATTATTTACATGTATTGCAAGACATGACGCAAAGAAAAATGTTTTTCAATTACATTAAAGTGGCACTTTATTTGAAATTTAACGAAGAATTCTTAAAGGTCGCTTTTAAATTCTAACTAAAGTGACAGTTCCATAGATAGCACAGATATTTAGTAAATATACACAACATTTTTTTTAATTTAACTACAATAGTTTTCCCATATGACTTATGCCGATGTCATCCCACAAATCTCGTTTTCTACGGTAAAATAAAAATTTGAGTTCCAACTAAAACTGTTCTGACCTGTTTCTATCGGGTGCTTTTTAGCTGCATGGGAACTATCGATACCGATAACTAACATATGTCCACTAAACATTGAGACTAACTTCTGGCATACGCCATTTGAAAACAAACAATTGAATTAAAATTATTTTTATTTGGTACTTCAGTCGATTGGTTACATATCAAAACTACATTTAGATTACACTCAATAACGTTAGCACTGATGGTATCCAACGGGCGTTAATAGACTTAGGGGTGGAAAATTGTATCAGCAATTGGATCATCTCTATGCTAGAAACCAGGATAATTAGAGCTAATATGGGCAATATCAACATAACAAAAAGAGTGCACAGGGACACTCCACAGGGGGGAGTATTATCTCCACTCCTCTGTGTTATTAGTATGTGTTATTAGTAAAATCTTAACAAAACTTAATGGAGGAGGGGTAAAAGTGGTATCGTACGCTGATGACGTGGTGTTAATGGCATCAGGACTGTGTCCCAATACGATCAGTGGGATCATTCAAAGGGCGGTAAGCGAGCTTAACTCTTGGGCTACAGGCTGTGGCCTAAGTTTAAACGCGCGTAAAACAGAACTCATGCCATTTACGACCAGATATAAGGTACCAATTTTTACCAAGCATTAACGGACAAACCCACTCACTTTCACCCAGTGCAAAGTACTTAGGGGTAATTCTGGACTCCAAACTTAGCTGGAAATTAAACATTGAAAAACGGGTAAAGAAAGCAGAAATCGCTTTATATGCCTGTAAACGTATGCTGGGAAGAAGATGGGGTCTTCAACCAACATTATGGCTGTATAAGACGGTTATACGACCTATTCTATCGTATGGTTCGGTAGTTTGGTGGAAGGCTCTAGGGAGAGAGTTCAATACCAAACTACTCGGCAGAATACAAAGATCAGCATGTGCAATAACGGTCGCTGTAATCAGATCATGTCCTAGAGAGGCTCTCAATGCACTGACACACGTTATTCCAATAGACCTACATATTAAGAAGACGGCAACCATGAGTGCATTTAGGTTAAACGAAGCGGGTCGCTGGAGAGAAAAAACTTATGATCATGCTAGTCTATTATTGCGACAAACTCAGTTAATCTCGGTGAGAACTGACTACATCGTGCCGACGGTGGCATTCAGCAGAAATTTTGTCAATCTCTTTCCATCTGGGAAAGAATGGAATAAGGGATTCTCACTAAACAAGTTCGACTCTACATTCTATACAGATGGCAGTAAAATGGATTGTGGTGTTGGAGCTGGTATATATTCTCATAGACTTAAAATTGAAAGGTCTGTGCGTCTCCCTAATGCTTGCAGTGTCTTTCAGGCGGAAGTACTGGCAATTGGGGAAGCTTTTAGGCTACTAATCGCAGATCCCTCTTTTAAGGGCAGTATCGCTATTCTTTCGGATAGCCAAGCAGCAATCTAGGCACTGGGTCCAGCTACGACAACCTCTAAAGTGGTGGAGCAAAGTAGGAATAGCCTCATCACCTTGAGCAAAAACCATAAAGTTACCTTAATCTGGGTCCCGGGACATCGGAGCATCGAAGGTAATGAAAAAGCGGATGAACTGGCAAGAAGGGGATCTGCCATGAATAACGCTCTTGCAGAATCGGTATTCACACCACTAGATGCAGTTAAGAGTGCAAATTCCCTAAAATACCTTCGAATCGCAGATTGTAGATGCAGAGACCAGACAAAATGCAAAATTAGCAGAACGTTATGGCCCACCTACAACCTTAAGCAATCGTCAACATTAATCAACATGAAACGACGGGACGCCTGGAGGCTAACGGCAGTCATAACTGGCTTTTGGTCTGTGGGAGAACAAGCAGCCAAAATGGGCATCACTCACAACACATACTGTCAGAGTTGTAAACAACCGGAGAAAAAGGAAACAATCTTCCATTTCCTCTGCGAATGCGCTGCCCTATGGAAGGACAGAATGTTAACCCTGGGTAAACCGTCGTTCGAGAGTCTGAAACAGCTGTCTGGCTTAGATGTCAACAACCTTATAAGGTTCCTGAACCGCACAGACTGTATATAGTCATGCTGTAAATAACTGGTAAACAAGTTGGTAACGAGGATGTGGCAACAAAATGGTGCGGAAGCGCTATTTGGATTGTGGAAGAATCACCACTTAAACCAACCCAACACTCAATGGACGATTGTCTTCGATTTTTCGTAGAGTAGAGCGAATGTCCCAATTAAAGTTTTGGACGGTGCTTATATCGATATCTTTCAACTTTCGCTTGATTCGATTGATCAAATGTTGCTCAATTCGTGCCTCCCAGCCCTTTTCGTACACCATCCGTTTGAGAACTGCCCAGAATTTTCTATTGGACGTGCCTGTGGCACGTTTGAAGGATTATCCTTTTTGGAACAAATGGTATTTTTTGCTCAGTTAACCAATCCAATGTTTTTTTTTGCATAATGGCAGCTTGCAAGGTCTGGCCAAAACATGATTATGTCGCTATTGTGATATTTATCGATGGATTTCTTCAGTTTTGGCAAGCATTGACCGATATAAACGTCAGCATTAATCGCTTTGGCTTTGTTTTTGCGAATCAATGGTTCTGAAACACGCTTCGAAGAAATGGCCACCCACACTAGCTCCTTCAGCTCAAATTTTCATTTGCTGGCATATTTATGTTCGTTTGGTGTTGTTTCGATGTTGTCAGTGTAAAACCCGTCGTTGCCACTCAATTCATGATGAGAAAATGTGAAGTACGATTCATCATCAAAAATTATGAATTTTTCATTCGCAAAGTGCTCACGACGAAGTGCACGGCAGCAAATTGGTATTTTTTCTTGTGGGCGACCCGGTATAACCTTATTTTCCGGCTCTTTTCCATTCCGGCAATCTTTCAAGACACGAAAAATAGTCGCACAGGAGATTGGTTTATCTCCAAACACCTTTTGAATTTCACTTGTACTGAGTCTTCCAAACAGATTGGCGACAGATTTACGTAAATCCAGCTTGTACGGCATTTTGAATGGAAACTTTCGCGTAATATGAGTTTGACAGTTAAGTATAAGCACATTTGGGCATGACAAGCGTATGGAGCTACATCTGTGTGCTTCTTTATGCACTCAAATATATGTCTGAAGTTAGTCTCAATGCTTAGTGGACATATGTTCTGGTTCGACAGCTGAGAATGGCAAACTGTGTTGAAATTTCTGTTCAGTAAGGTTTGGCAAGCCACCGTAGCTAAATGGGTTGGTGCGTGACTACCATTCGGAAGTGCGAAAGTTTGAATCTCCCTTCATGAAACACCAAAATGATAGAAAAAATGTTATCTAATAGCGGGCGCCTCTCGTCAGGCAATGTATTTCATCCATGAAAAAGTTCCACATAAAAAATATCTGCCGCTCGGAGTCGGCTTAAACCTGTAGATCTCTCAATTTGTGGGACAACATCAAGATGCACATCGCAAATAGTGTACGCACCAATTATTTATTTTGTTTTTTTTTAGAAGCGGCCCAAGAATTAATACTCGGCTCGGAACTTTGGAATATAAGCTACGATGAAATCACTGCAGCTGTAATAATAGTCAGTGGAGTCTTGTGGAAGAAATTATCTTTAGAAAATAAATGTCAAGAATGGTTCTACACAAAAATTATAAAGATTGCCAAATAAATTTAAAACTTCGTTGATTTAATTCAATTTACAATCCGATACCTCTAAATTGATCACCCTTTATATATATACATATGTTTTTGCCACAATGTATTGATTTCGGAAAAAGCTAGAATTGGCTTACATTGCATTTGATGTGTTTCTCAGGTTGCCTAGCCCAACCAAAGTACAAAAGTAAGATTACCCCATTGAAAGTAACAAAGTAAACCATCCCAGCGAACTTTTGTGAGTCTCCCCAAATAAAAACTAACTCCGTTTACTGCATTCGATGGCTTGACGTGTTATGTCATGATGTACGCCATCATGAAATTCGCTTTCTTATCTAAAAATCTTACAAATGTCGACACACAGGCATGTACAGTGTTTGTATATAAATGCACACACACACACGCGCACACATGTAAGGTTCAGGCATTGGTAAAAACTGACTAAATAACTTTTCTTGCCGCACCAGTCGAATAAAGTCATGAAAAGTCAGAACTCCGCGTGGTATCCATGGCAAGACTGTGCGACGAGTGTACAAAAATATATTTACTTACACACATACATTCATACATACATTTATACAAGTCCAATATGTGCAAGGGCAGATCCTTTATATATTTTTTTGCGTTTGGAGTTTGCATGATTAAAAATCATAAAAATCGCCATATTTCGCCCCTATTGCGCGTTGGAAACGAACCTTAAGAAAGCGAATGCGCGATGTTTTAGCTGTGCCTCCTGCCGTTCGCTCCGTTGCTGTAGCCGCATCTGCTACTACTATCGACGCCATCACGTCGGCAACCGGTATCCCCATTTGTGCCAAATGCAAATATACATATTTATGAGCTTATGTACATACGTCCATATAAAACTCAAGCTCTTCGTGCATGGGTGTGTATGCCAGTGGGTTTCCCCCCTAAGCTTTTGCCGTTGTATTGTGTTAGCAGTTTTGCGTTGGCTCTCGCTTCTCCTCCTTTTTTCGCTTCGGCTTTCGGACAGTGGAGGTGAGCTGATTTCGCTGATAGCATAGCGAATATCCCAGTTGCCTTGGCTTTTGGGGCATAATGGCTGACTGTTCTTGTGTGTAGGTAGCTAAGGATTTTTATTTTTTCCTCTTTCCGTTTTCGGCAGTCATAATATTTGCCATCCGCTGGTGTGGCTTCTGGCAAACATATACACACGCACATATTTAGACGCAATACGCTAGTGAAACCTCAAAACATGCACATTATGTACTCGAGCAAAATTATAATCTTTAACCGTATTCGCAGACGCTTTTAGTGCCTTTCCTCCTGTGTCCGCCCGCCCCTTCTATCCAATCACACTTCGTCCTCGGTGCGCTAATGTTTCTGGCTCATTCGACATGGCCGCTTTCGCCACTTCATGGCGGTCACAATTGCTCTTAGCATTATTGTTGTAATTTGTGTTTGGTAGCAGTTGGCCTGGTGCGCAGGGAAGTCTTCATTTCATTGACCGCATTCGTTGCGGCTTCGATGTGCTTTTGCTGTTGTAGAGATTAATGCGAGTTGATAAGCGCGGCCGCAATCTGGGTAATGGTCGGCCGTGGCTGGTTTTCATCATTAGCAGAACAACGTAGTTTAGGTATTAATGAAGCTTTAAGCTCATACCGGTTTTTAGATTTTATGAAGTACATATTTTTCGGCCAAACTGTAAATCCCAAAAAAAATTGTCGAATATCCTCACACTCTAAAACGAAATAATTGAACCGCAAAGAATCGATAAGTTTCTGAGTTCGATCAAAGTTTCAGTGAGCTCAGAGCTTCACTGATTAGGGGCGCGGTAAAACTTCTTAGTAGATTTGTTTGTTGAATAGGAGTTATATCAGACGTGCTAGATTAGGTTAGGATAAGATGCCGGCGAAAAACTTAAGGTCCGAAGTGCCGTTTTGAAACCAGAGTCTCTAGATGACAAACCAAACCAAACGATGCAGTTGATAAAATTGATATCCATGTTTGGACCAATCCTGCAGAGAGTTGTACCTAAATAACCCAGAACTCGCATCCTAACCAAATCTAAACAGAGGATGCTCAGGATGCCTGTTTCTCATTTTCACCCTTACAGCTTCTGCGGTACTCATTACAGCCTACCCCCAGGGCTCCGATGTGAGTATCAATAAGCCACTGCCCCGTATGAGAAGTAAATATCCGCCAAGCGTTAAGCCTGAGCTTTGCTAAGGGAGTGAATGTTCCTTTAGTAATACTGCAGTCTGGTGGGACATTTCACCTACTTATGTATGTCCACGCTGCTGAAAATAGACAGGTAAATGCTAACTTTGTAAACCTTCTGGGGCTGGTATTCGCACTTGTCGTTTATTTCATTCTCTCATTTCCTAAGACCGAGAGCTGGTTGTAAAGATCACTAAGAATGGCAGAGCTAGAACGACAGCCCGACTCTCTGACTCTGGCTCGTTTTGAAGACATCGTAACTATACTTATTAAATTCCAAAAACAGGCAGCCTCGTTGGATATTTAGGGCCCATTGTGTATTCGCGTTGGCAGGAACTGCAAATAATGGCAATGAGAATTAGATCAATAACCTTCTGAATCCAAAACAAGTAGTAGCAGTCATCTATCCAGACGTCAGACTTCTGCTCCGACTCACAATCTTAATAGGATGCGTCTCCAGTAAGTATCCGGTTTATACATTCAGCCCTGTTCTCGCTATGCAGATATAAAATCATCCGTAATCACTCGTGGCGCGGTTTCTTCTGAAGTAATGTGAGCATTCTCGACGCCTATCTTGCGCTGACCTCGGATATACCAAAATGACGATAAAAATTGCTTTAGATTATACTCGAATCATTCCTGCAATTTGTTCCTTCTTCAAACTTTCATCCTTCGCAACAAGTTTCTGGATTTTTTCAACAATGACTGAGGATATCGCTCCAATCAATCGTTCTTAGCACTTTCAATTTGCTACCTATCTCACTTAAATACTCTATATATATACATACATATGTCGGTGTATGGCCGAGCTCGTCCTCCTATTTGTGGCGTGCGTCTTGATGTTGTTCCCCAAAATGCAGGGACCTACAGTTTTCAGCCGACTCCGAACGGCAAATATTTTTTATCAGGACCTTTTTCATGACAGAAATACACTCGGTGGCTTGCCATTGCTTGCCGAGGAGCGGCCATTATTATAAAAAACTTTTTCACCGAGATTCTAACCTACGTCTTCCGAATGGTAGTCACGGTCCAAACCATTCGGCTACTGCGGCCGCTCTTAAATACTCTATATAATTTATAAATTATTCTATTTCCTGCCAGAGCCGTAAACAGATGACATCTTTCTCAAAATCCTTTTTTTTTCTTACCACGACACACAATTCCACATTCTACAAGGTCGAGGTTTCCGTCCCGATTGGTTTGTTTATATTATGGCGATATCTCAAAATTGTAACTTAATTTTTGGACTTTCCGATGGTTCTAAGTAAACCACAAAAAAACCTTCGCTCTCAAATCTCAAATCCCTCCAATCCGCGGGTTTTTCAACCTTACTTCGCCACTAAACATTACTGCCATTGGCGCTTTCTCCCGTTTTGGGTGTTTAGTCCAGCTCACCCTCCGATTTTTGGTGTACGTCTTGATGTTTTTCCACAAATGGAGTTTTACGCCCATCACTATCACCACTTTTTCCATCATTTGGTGTTTCATGTCCAGGGTTTCGAACCAGTGCAATTCCGAGTGGTAGTCACGCACCAATTCATTCGGCTACGGCGACCAAGATAGACAAGATATGATGAACTTAAAAATTTTATGGATGGTGTGCTGGGGTGGGTCTGGATATAACCCCGTTCAAAACAGTCATCATTCCCTTCACCAGGAAGAGAGTCTTACCAGAAATGAGCATGGGCGGGGTTACTATAATATTAGATTGGT
This sequence comes from Anastrepha fraterculus, assembly GCA_037575425.1. Lineage (NCBI taxonomy): Eukaryota > Metazoa > Arthropoda > Insecta > Diptera > Tephritidae > Anastrepha > Anastrepha fraterculus. The sequence goes on along the minus strand of JAYXIM010000152.1, from coordinate 394,373 downwards.
TGGTGAAGTTAAGTATCTTGGTATTGTTATAGAAGTCAAACTTAACTGGAAAAGACATTCTGACGCAGCCTAGTCTAAAGCCACAAGGGCTCTCATGATCGGCACACGTCTAGCAGTAAAATCTTGTGGTTGAAGCCCAAGAATCCTAAGATGGATGTATCAGATCAGTCCATAAGTTAGTGCGTTTTTAAAGGTGGTTTTAAAATTAATAAAAAACTTGTTCAAAGTATTTATTAATCAATAATATACTTTCCATATGGGCCGGTTACTTGAGCATCGAGAGCCGCTCTCTCTATAGCACGGGCTGCACTAACTAAGCTCCAGTGAGCATCACGGGAGCGATGCGGACCTGCGTCATATAGTTATCCAGCAATCAACTAAGCGTAAATAAACATTAGTAGAGAAGGCTTTGGTAAAGGAAAAGAAGTTCTGAATTGAATTGGGCGACAGGTAAACTGGAGTACACCTGCATTTGAAAGTAAGATCCAGAAGTGTTCCCTGCACTAGTACACAGATAGCTCGAAGACCCAAGAAGACATAGGCGCTGGAATATATGGCCCCAGAACCAAGCGTTCTGAGCCGATGGGTAGTTTTCCCAGCATCTTCCAAGCGGAGTTGTATACCATCTGCCTATGTGCAGAGACAGGAATTTACGGAATGAGCGAATTGCCATTCTGAGCGACAGTCAGCCGGCACTCAAGGTTTTGTCATCCTGTGAGATTAAGTACTCACTGCTTCTTGAGTGTATCAAGAAACTGAATCTGTTAAGTACGGACAATTGCATCCGGCTAATTTGTGTCCCAGGGCAGAGGGTTATAACTGGGAACGAAGTAGCGGACGCATTGGCAGGAGAACCTGCGGACCCGTCATTGAGAGAACCCGAGCCCTTCCTTGCTATGGGACAACACACCATTAAAGAGAAGTTTGGAGGGAAGAGCTAAATTTAAAGGAGGTTAGGTCACACCAAACTGTGGGGTTACGCCAAGCGAAATCCTAACTGAGGTATACAACCAAAAGAGGTTTAAAAATCTCATAGGTCTCCCCAAGGATAAACTGAGAATGCTCACGGGCATTATCACAGGCCATTGCAGACTTCGTAGTCTTCTGCACAAGATCGGGATATGGTCCACTGTCTCTTGTCATTTCTGTGATGAATAGCAGGAGACTACAATGCACCTTCTCCTTGAATGCGGTGCTATAGTGCGGAGAAGGTTGAGGCATCTCGACCATTTGCAGCCAGAAGTAAGGCGCATACGCGGAGTCCAACCCAGATCTATTTAAAGTTTAATAAAGGAATTGGGTCTGGATGAGGTGCTGCGATGAGTAGAGGTCGCAACCTCCAATAAATCTTAATCTAAAAACAAAATTAAATTACAACTTATCCATTCAGCGACTTCCACCGCTTACTTTGTTTTATCTACTATCAACTAACATGCCAAGCCTTCCAAACGCTGGCGAAGATTAAAAATTGTTATTGACGGCGAACAATCGCCAGCAGGAGCGGAACTGGCACTTGTATCGTTGAGGAAATAACTAGGAGGAAAATGTAGCAAACAAAACGGAACACATGTTTATGCTGTACCGTACAACGCGTGATCTTAATGACGGCCTTGCAGTGCCCAGGCAGGAATGCCGATTCAAATTGGTTGATGATACGATGCACAGCATAGCGTTTTTCATACACACGCACACACACACACGTACGTTGTTAAGCTCGTGCAGTGATATCCGCTGCGGCATCTAACCAAACGTTTACAAGCAAAACAGAGAAGCGCATGCAAAAATGTATGTTGGGCGCAATGTTTTGGTGGCGCTAGTGTTTTGTTTCTGCATATGTTGTTATATTTAATTGTTCTTGTTACCAGCATGCGCTGGCGAAGTGACAACCTGTAACAAACGAGCGGCGTCGCGGCGGCTCGCAGCGGCTTTCTAGCCATACAATTTTGTACTTTTAATCAATTTCGCTTAATTAGAGGCTGCCGTCAACAAATACAAAAACAAAAAAAAACTAACACATGCGCATGTACGCGTTTTTATAGGAATATTAAAATTAAAATTATATATTCGAGGCCATATCCGATGAGCCACACAGCCTGCTTAGTGTGGACTTCCGCTGCGTGCGCCAATTTCTCTGTTTGAAGTTGTAGTTTTCTCTTTGCCAAGTGCGTTTTTTTTATTTTTATTCGTTTACATGTGTATTTGCATTGCCGCCAACAGCTCGTAGTTGATGCCACTCCTAAATAGCTTCCTCTTAATGCTGATAATAAAATATGTAAAGCTGCCAAAGGCCATTCACCAATCAAGCGCCGCTCTGAAATGCGTAGTTGGTGGCGCGATTATAATCGAGTTATTACGGTTTTGCATTAATGCCACATTGTTTTGTTGGCTAATGGCGCGCACGGGTCATATACACAAATATTTTCATGTAAACATATGTACGTATGGGCGTATGTATGTATTGCCGCGCATGCGCTGCTTGTACACGCTTTCACATCCTGCCATTGGCATACGTTCACACAATCCCTGCTCTTTATCTTAATTTCAGGATATTAAAATTGAAATAATTAAGAAATTAAAGTCACTTTAGCGCACTCTCAGTGTCATTCATACGCCAATGTCGGTGTCAGTGACAAACGGGGGTTTGCTGGCGCTGCGCTGCGGTGCGGCCTAATCACCTGTGGCGTTTAACTGCGTTAATTACTATTTTAACGGATTTGTTTTCTTAATTGAGTCAAATGTCAATTAATCTAACGTAGAAGTCTTTGGAAATTGTGCCTGTAAAGCTTTCATTTCGAAATCATTATTTTACTGGACGCGTTTTAGCATTTAGTTACGCACAGTTATTTCAAGTTGTTGCTCTTACATCCGCTGGCTAATAATTAATACCGTTTACAATATACCGTTAAATATTACTACTGTTTAACAAATGGTATTAAATTTAAACTTTCAGTTCCTGGTGCCAACCACAGATGACAAAACTTAAAAAAAAATATTTCTTAACGGAAAGTGATTTTTTGATGGAATAGGAGTTTTTTATTATTACTTTTTTTTTTTGGTTTCTCTTTTTTATTAAAACCGTATGTACAAAAAAAATTATTGAAACAGATTTAATTTCATGGCCAATGTTTCAAAACAAAAAAAGGAAATACTTAATTTCAAATAAATTCTTCTTCTCGATTGACGCAAAAAATAATTGTCGCGTGTTTGGCCGCGCCCCTCCTCCTATTTGTGGCGTTCGACTTGATGTTGTTTCACATTTTTGTTTTTTGTTTTTAGAAATAAATTATTATTATAAAATTGTATGAAAACTGAATCGAATTTTCTCCGTCAAAAGTAGACGATGTCGAATGGCCCTCATGATACTTCTGCTGCTATGACAATTTCTTCAGTAAATCGTGATTTTGCTTCAAGTAGCCGTGGTCATAGCCGACTTTGATCCCACAGTCGGAAAATTAATTCAGCCTGCACAACGAAACATTCGGTATCGGACAGAGGCTGATCGACTTCGCCGGGGCCCGAAACATGGTAGTCTGAAGCACCAGATTCCAGCATAAGAAAATACACCAAGCAACATGGCTGTCTTCTGATCGGAAAACGCGAAACCAGATCGATCATGTTGTAATAGATGGAAGACACGCTTCTAGTGTATTAGATGTACGTACGATCCGAGGACCCAACAACGGGCGCAACGCGAGCCATGTGGGATCGCTACCGAGAGCTAAAAACGGAAGAGAGACGTATTATCCGACTGAAGAAACGAGAGGCCGAAATACGTGAGTACGAGGAGCTTAAGATGCTGGCCAATAGGAATAATGTCCGAAAATTCGACCAGAAAGTTCGGTGGCTCTCAGAAGGTTTTAAGACCGGGGCGTTTTCCTGTAAGAACAAAGACGGCGACCTGGTGACTGACACCCAGAGCATACTTAAATTATGGAGGGAACACTTCTCGAACCTGTTAAATAGTGATAGCTACGCATGTCAGAGAGAATGTGAAGATCCCGATACCCCAATCGTTGACGACGGAATTGTCGTTCTGTTACCCCACCATGACGAGGTGAAAATAGCGATAACGCGGCTAAAGAACAACAAAGCCATTGGCGCCGCACAATAGGCCAAATCTTGGAAAAGACCCATGAAAGGAGAATCGAGACACACCATCTTTTCGTAGATTTCAAAGCTGCATTCGACAGTACGAAAAGGAGTTTCCTGTATGCCGCGATGTCTGAATTTGGTATTTCCGCAATAATAATACGGCTATGCAAGATAACGTTGCTCAACACAAGCAGCGCCGTCAGAATTGAGAAGGATCTCTCCGAGCCGTTTCATACCAAATGAGGTTTTAGACAGGGTGACTCGCTGTCGTGTGAATTTTTTAACCTGATGTTGGAAAGGATCGTACGAGCCAGAGAAGTTAATCGTTCAGGCACAATCTATATATATAAAAATGAATGCCATTTTTCGTTGAGACTTTATAACTCAAGAACGGGCTCACCTAACCAAACCAAATTTTTAGGCTTTGTGTGGACTATTCAGTAGATGGTTTGTGTTTTGAAATTTTAAGAATCGGATACCAGGGTCTTGAGAAATAGGCCAAAACGTGAACCCGGGTAACCCTAGAATGTGTTTGTACAATATGGGTAGCAAATGGAAGCTGTTGATGATTTCTATAGTATAGAGTATTTTTCATACCGTTCCGTGACTAGGGTCTCGAGATATAGGCCAAAACGTAGACCCGGGTAACCCTAGGATGTGTTTGTACAATATGGGTAGCAAATGGAAGCTGTTGATGATTGCTATAGTATAGAGTATTTTTCATACCGTTCCGTGACTAGGGTCTCGAGATATAGGCCAAAACGTAGACCCGGGTAACCCTAGGATGTGTTTGTACAATATGGGTAGCAAATGGAAGCTGTTGATGATTGCTATAGTATAGAGTATTTTTCATACCGTTCCGTGACTAGGGTCTCGAGATATAGGCCAAAACGTGGACCCGGGTAAAGCTAGGATGTGTTTGTACAATATGGGTAGCAAATGGAAGCTGCTGATGATTGCTATAGTATAGAGTATTTTTCATACCGTTCCGTGGCTAGGGTCTCGAGATGTATTGACAGTGCTATGAATCAAGATGAGGCAATGAATTATCCAACTGAATTTTTAAATTCATTAGAACCGGCTGGTATGCCACCGCATTGCTTGAATCTGAAAGTGGGTTCTTTGATTATATTATTGCGAAATATTAATCCACCAAAACTGTGTAATGGCACCAGATTGGCAGTGAAAAATTTATTGTTTATTGTATTTATTGTCAAATTTGATTGAAGCTACGATCTTAACAGGTAAATCAAAAGGAGAAGTTTGTTTAATACCGCCTATCCCTATGATTCCAACTGATATGCCATTGCATTCAAACGATTACAATATCCTGTGCGTTTATCATTTGCGATGTCCATCAACAAAGCTCAAGGGCAAACACTTAACGTTTGTGGTGTGAATTTGGAGGAGTCATGTTTTTCACATGGCCAACTTTATGTTGTCTGTTCCAGAGTCGGTACCCCCAGCCGTTTGTTTATTCATGCTCAAAATGGAAAAACAAAAAATATTGTTTATCCAAATATTTTGGATTAAGTTTTAAAATAGCTAGCAAATAATTCAATATATTTTTTTTTTATAAATGAGTTTGATTTAATATTTCACTTTATACGTAGCGAAGCACGTACCGGGCCGCTAGTATTTTATAAGAGCGTACAATTGTTGGCGTATGCCGAGGATATTGACATTATCAGCCTTAGTTCTGCCTCCTCCAAACTGGATAAAGAGGCAAAGCGAATGGGTCTGGTGGTGAACGAGGACAAAACGAAGTACCTCCTGTCTTCAAACAAACAGTCGGCGCACTCGCGTATCGGCACCCACGTCACTGTTGACAGTTATGATTTCGAGTTTGTAAAAGACTTGGTATATTTAGGAACCAGTATTAACACCGATAACAATGTCAGCCTAGAAATCCAACGTAGAATCTGTCTTGCCAACAAGTGCTACTTTGGACTAAGTGGGCAATTGAGTAGTAAAATCCTCTCTCGACGAACAAAACCAACACTCTACAAGACTCTCATCATGCCCGTCCTAACGTATGGCGCAGAAGCGTGAACGATGACAACATCCGATGAGACGACGCTAGGAGTGTTTGAGAGAAAGATTCTGCGCAAGATTTTTGGACCTTTGCACATAGCTAATATCACAGGCGATGGGGCAATGAGCTGCATGAGCCTTACTACGACGGAGACATAGCTCAACGAATAAAGATCCATGTCGACCGAATGGATACAAACGCTCCGGCTCTTAAAGTATTCGCTGCGGTACCAGCTGGTGGCAACAAAGGAAGAGGAAGGCCTCCTCTGCGTAGGAATTTTCAGGTGGAGAAGGACTTGGCTTCACTTGGTGTGTCCAATTGGCGCCGGTTAGCACGAGAAAGAAATGACTGGCGCGCTTTGTTAAACTCGGTGAAAATCGCGTAAGCGGTTATGGCGTCAATTAAGAAGAAACAGAATCGTGGAATTTTAATCCGCTTTGTACAAAATTCCCGCCTTGATCAAAAAGTGCTCGGAACAACCACCCGGTGGCGCTCTATATCAACTGATTTGAGTTATATTTTTCTTTTGTTAGGTTGCCACATCTGTGATTAACATTCCTACCAATATTGTAATGCCACTGCTTGACATTTGATGAAGTTACGCCGTCCTGAGTAAATCTACCTCTGCAAGTGTTTTCGATTTTTTACTGTTTTAAAAACAGGTTTGAGTTCGAATCAACGAGTTTGTATTAAATTTTGCGTTAAAGATGGATTTGGCAATAATACTCTAAAGTACTACCATCGAGGACGACGAAAATAGTAATAGGCTGTTTCTTTATTTGCGGCTGCCTCCGCTTGGAAAACACTACATTGGTCCGGAAACCTAAAAGGTTATTGCAACTAATGGACATTTTATTGAATAATTTATGGTATATGTCTATAAACATTATAAGTTAATGGTGTGTAAAAAGTTTGTGAAGTTAATTAAATTCTGTTCAAAATAAAAGCTAATTAGTGTTGCTCTCAAGTAGTCGTCAAATAGCCTTTGTGATATTCTTATACAATCGAGCAAAATTATGACACCCTTGGGCACAAGTGCGCGGGTGTAAAAATACTTGACCGACATAATTGTCGCAGTTATGAATGGCTGTGAGAAAAATCACAACTTCGACAATAGGAGCATGGAAGGGTCCCTTCGTTTTGATTTTGGCGCTAATATACAATAATGGAGTTCTGCATAGACAAATGGTGGATTATGAAGATATCGATAGGACAGCAATGCACCATTGCGCTATGGCCTATGACAGTCATCCAAGTGTGATGGTCCCTTTTATTCTTTAGTTGAGGATTTATTTATGAAATTTCGTTTTAGAAAATAAGAAAACGAGTATAAATAAGCAGCATTTGAAATTTCAATATTTTCAAATAAAATATTTTGCAAGCGAGGGCCTGCTTCGATAATACTTATGTTTGTATGTATGTATATATATCCCTGCATAATATATGTATATTTAAAACTATTATAATTAAAAATTAGTTAAAACAACCATGCCGTTTACTCGAGAAAAAACTACTTTGGTCACATTTTTTTTTCGTAATAGATGCACCGTCGTGTACTATTCAATTAGCAAACGTTACCATTCCATTTAGCAAAATTTGCTTCCAAAAGTTTAATTTTTCTTAAAAAATCCGTGTTTGGTTTAACCAAGGCTCCTTAGATGGAAACCATGACAAACTATGCAAACGAAGGGGCATTCGACAAATTTCCTCTAAATTTAAGCTTTAGGCTGATATTGTCGACGGCATTTGGACAAATGGTTACACGCCTTAGGTCCAGCCGAATGCAATGCTCCAGCCGATGCGATATCGTTCCATGTCCATTGATGACTTTCCCATTATTCTTTAATTTTATGACTTTTCCTTCTGTGAAAATTGAACCGACATCGGACTTCAATTTCTTCAATTTCATTACTCGTGCATTGGGCCTATTCAAGAGTTTTTCTTTTTCAAAAGTTGCAATTCGGCAATCAGAGTTTGTTCGAAATTATACGTTTTTACATATTTTTTTATATTATTAATTAAAAGCTGTTTTTACATAATCAGTCTGAGTACAAGCGTGCGAGCGAACTTTTTTTCGAAATTCCAATCGGGGTTTCGTAAGCATCGTTCATGTGAAACAGCAATAATTTATCGCTAGATGAAACTCGTGAAAAAATAAAATAAATTAGATTAGATTTTTTAGATTTAAAGAGGACGTAGAGAGATTTTGTTACAAAAAATGTACAAATATGGGATTCGCAACGTGGAACTCGAACGGTTTAAGTCGTATTTAGAAGATGGCCACCAAAGACTAAAAAAGGAGTACAATTTTGGGAGCTATTAAAAGATTAATGATTTATAAACCGTTATAAGGAAAGGAAAAATGGTACTATATGCTTATAACACCCTTATGCTGAAGGAGAAAGTGAGGAAGAATGTTAAAATAAAATATTAGCTGATATAGACGAGGTCACTAAATGGTTAAAAATGAACAAATTTAAATTAAATGAAAAATGACAAAAATGCTAGAACTTAAGATTACTGGACATTTGAATTACAAATAAAAAACAACAAAATGATAAATTTTTAAAAAATTTCGATTTTTTTTTAACAATTAATTGTGGGTTTTTTTCTCGAAAACCTGAAAAATATTTCCTGAGGCCGCCATATTGTTAATTTTGAAAAAAAAAGCTTCGATCAGCCAGAAGATTATCTATTAATAAAACTAATTTCTCTTGTCCGATTGATTTTAGATGAATCTCTAAGGACTTGTGGGACTTCTGATGATCGCCGCAAGGGACTTCTGGAGAAATGGGCTCCACACAAACAGCGATAACTTTTACAATTATTAATTTTTTTTTTTGAAATTTTGCTAAAGTCAAGTCGAAACATGATGTATTAATGCTATGTTTTTATTTTTGTAAAATAAAGTAGTTGACTAGCAAAAAATAAAAATAATGAAAATCATTATTTTCTCGATCAAATCTATAGGAGTAACTATTAAGAATTAAAATTTAAGGACCATATTGAATATATATGCAAGCAGATTGGTAAAAAATTAGTATACTTCAGAATAATTCTCAACAATGTCATGTTTAAACCCCAAATCAAACTCAAAGGGAAAGATTGCAAACATTGCAGAAGAAGAGCATGCGACATATACTGAAATGTAGTAGGTTTACATAAATTAAGGTAATGCTAGAATCTCTAAAGTGCCTTAATATAAAAGAAAAACTAAAAAAAATACCCTTATAACAGTTCCCGAAATTAAAAATAAAAATGCATCAGCGCATTCAGCGGAACGATTGAATACGTAAGAGAAGTACAAACATTTGAGTCAAGAAACAAAGATGATTTTAGAATTAGGTATGGACAAAACAATAAAGCACAAAATTAAATGTTTTATTTTGGTATGAAGTTGTATAATGCATTACCAATGGAAACCAAAAACTAGACAAAGTAAATAGCACTTAAACAAAAATGTGTAGAATTCATTAGGAATAATACAATGTATGCAATGTAAAATATATTTAATAATAAATAATAATAGTTCACGACTTTTTTTTTTGTTATACATTTCCTTTGAAGAAAAAGTGAAAGATTTTTTTTGCTAATTTTTTAATTTTTTTTTTTGCTAAAAGAGTTTTCCTTTTTCATCACGCTTTACATAGAGTCAGCATTATTTACTAATGAGAAAAGTTGAATTGCAGATGTTAACAAATCATTTAAAAATATTTTTCAATCCTTCAATTGCGCTTGGGGTCTCACCACAAGCTAATATTCATAATAGACCGCAGCAACAAGGCATTTGTGGTCGCCACACCGTAACTTTTCAAAACTCTACGCCCACCAAAAGCCAGTACCGCAACAGGGTATTACAGGGTATGGAATACGAGCAATCGACTCGCACATTCATACACACACATACATACATGCACACGCATACATACTCACATTATGTGTACTTAGCAAATTCGAAAGTTGTGGGTGTTTTTATATAGAATTTGGGGTTGTTGTAGCGCTTTTGCCTTTCACTTGCTGCGCAGTTACTCTTCGCTTGACTGGCCACCAGACTGGTTGTCTATGCGGCTGGTTGGTTGGTAAAACGGCTGTCGTCCTGTTTCTTGTCACTATGGCCGTTGCCATACGTTTGTCCCCCCTTCTGGCCCGCACTACTCCCGTTCTCGTCACACTTTCATTTACCTTTCCTCCCTCACACTCATTTCATTTCGCTTTATGACAATATTTATTCGGCATGCAACTTGTACTACGCGGGCGTGGACAAATACGTTTTCCTGCCGCACGTCATCGGCGTAAGTTGGCCGGCATTTGCATGTATCGCATGTACGGTTCATTGAGGGGGTGAAATGAGTGGCTTGGCCTTTCAACCAGACGGCAGTCGGTAGTCGACAGGCGGACAGCAGCTGCTACACAATAGGCGCTTATTAGATTTATTTGTTAAACTAGTATCCTCACCAGCTCTACTCCTGTGCACTTACAACTTTCATATTGGGCTTCCAATGAACGCCACCACCGACCAACCACCTCAATCAGCGTCCAATGCGTTTCGATTATTGGGTGTCTTAATTTGTGTTGGCAGAGATTTTTTTGTTGTTGTCATGAACTGGTAAGAAGTAAATTGCTCACTAACTGAATTTAATTAGCCACGACGAACCAGTATAAATATTTTTATTATTATAATTTTATTTTGGCGTGCATTGTTTGGATTATTGCATTTGTTGATTTGTCGGTTTATCAGTAAGCCAGGCAAAGTAACACTTAACGCAGGCTGTAGGCGTGCATGTATGAGTGTATAAGTATATATGTATGTCTGTACGTATCTTTGAAGTCAACTATCAACTTGCAGGCAATCGACTCCGATTCGGTTCCTTTGCGCACGTAGGTGTTTAATTGCAGCTGTTCGAGCCTCTCAATATGATCCCCTCTGCTCTCTAATCAACGCTTTATAATTGCATTTATTGGTTTTCCCAGCAAAAAAAAAACAAAAATTATATAATATATTGGGTAAAAATGTATTGGTTGGCCTATGGCGTATGTATGCATGGACATCTAATCAGTTGCATATGTAATTGCTGCTAATTACAATTCTATTGCTGTAAATTGTCACTTCGTTATTTGTTACTCGCATTATCTTTAGCATTAATCCTTTTTTGTTGTTGTAAAATTTTGTGTGCATTATTTAATTATTTGAGTTGTTAATTTTGTAACTGTATATTAAGCTAAGTACTATGCATTTGTATGAGCAGCGTGTTTGTTGCCACGCTTGAATGGCTGACAAGCAAATTAATTGTATATTTCGAATTAAGGAACGACAAAGGAGCAACAACCAATAAGCATTTGAAGTAAAGGGTGGCCCATATTGCGAGACACATACATATGCATATAGGCCTGCTAATAGGCCGACTGCTAACTACGAGTGTAACGCACAACCAACATATAAAAAAGATGTTTTTTTGTTCTGCCAGGTAATATACTCGTAAGAGCACTCGAACTTTAAAATAAAATAGAATGCCGTTGAATTGGCCAACTGCGGATCAGCGATTACCACACAGAGACCAGAGCCAATAATCGGAATCAGCTCCGCAGGAATCATGAATTGAATCAGCGATTACGCATGGAATTTACATAAAGAGCGATGGCCTAGTCGAGAAAGCTGCAGAACTGCGAAGTGTTTTGTGATAAGCCCGAACAGAAAACTGTCAAACTTCCTTCGAAAACTTGGTAGAAAAGACGTTCGGTTGATGGTTCTGTTGTTACAGCACACAACACATGAAGTCAGCATATGACCAACATTGGAATCATCGAGGACCGGATATGCCTGTCTTGCTCAGAGGAGGCGGATAGCACTGAGCAGCTTATCTGTGAGTATCCTGTCTTTGCTAGAGCAAGGCTACGAATTTTGGTTTCCATTGTCATGAGAATGAGTAAAATTCGTTCTCTCAAACTGGAGGATAGTTTCAGATGTACCAAAGAATCTGGAAAATTCTCACAGGACTGTCTCTGTCTCTGCCTCTATTCTATCTTATCTCTTCCTCTCTGTCAATTCTCTCCTTTCCTCCTGCCTTGACTATCTATCCGTTTGTTTACAAGCATGCGAAAGCCCGAAAGTAAGCCCGAAAAAAGAAAATCAGTAATGGATTTCAAACGTAATAATGTGATTGCATATATTTGGCTGGAAAGTTACAACCAGCGATTATTCGTGAGCTCAATCTCCTTAAAGTAAATAAAGTTTTTGTTTATCGCCCCATTACTCGTTTCAAGGATACAGGTAGTATCACGAAACGTGGTGGAAGTGGTCAACAAAAGACTACAACGTCACGTGAAATGGTTCAAAAAGTATAGAAGTGACTTGAGCGAAATCATCGACGAAGTGCCAATCAAATGGCGGAAAAACTAAAAATATCTGACTGCATCATCCGCCGCGAACTGAAAAATGATCTCACCGCTAAGCCTTCCAACATCCAAAGCAGCAACAAGTCAGACTTGAGTGAGCGAAGGAGTTTCTTCGCTTGGCCGAAAGCAGCCAATTTCCGAGCATTGAGTTTTCTGACGAGAAAATTTTTCAAAAAGAGTATTTTGTAAGCTCCCAAAACGACAGGCTTTATTTGACCGGCCGTTCATACGAGAATTTGAATCATCAATCACCACAGGTAATGGTTAGGGCCGCTGTAACCGCAGATGTGCGCTCTCTCAAGTTTGAAACCATGAGTAGATAAAGATTTCGGTGGCAGACCATGGACGTTTCAACAGGACTCAGCACCGATTTGCTTGCAGATTGCGATTCGTTTCTGAACCGTCTCAAGACCTTGGTTGGTTAGGTTGGTTAGAGTGGTGATTCATCCAGAATTCAACTAGCGCTTCCGCACCATTTTGTTGCCACATCCTCGTTACCAAATTGTTTAACAGTTATTTACAGCAGGACTATATCCAGTCTGTGCGGTTTAGGAACCTTATTAGGTTGTTGACGTCTAAGCCAGACAGCTGCTCGAGACTCTCGAACAGCGGTTTGCCCAGGGTTAACATTCTGTCCTTCCATAGGGCAGGGCATTCACAGAGGAAATGGAAGATTGTTTCTTTTTTCTCCGGTTGCTCAAGACCATAGTCATGGCCAAAGGTGGTTATATCAAGCAAAAGTAAATTGATTCTTAATTTTGTATTATTTTTACACATTTTTTACTTTGAATTGAATAAAAATAATTTTCCAAACTAAATTTATGGCCTTTTTAATTGGTATACATCAATGGCGGCCGCTGTAGCCGAATGGGTTGGTGCGCGACTACCATTCGAATTCAGAGCGAATGGAGATTCGAATCTCGGTGAAACACCAAAATGAAGAAAAAGTTTTTTCTAATAGTGGTCACCCCTCGGCAGGCAATGGCAAACCTCCGAGTGTATTTCTGCCATGCAGATCCCTCAAGCACTGTTTCGTTATCTAAATTATTTTCATTGAAATGCGTTTCTTGGTCGCCCAACGTCGACAAAGTCAAGGAAATGGAGCTGGAAAACAATCATTTAAGTTTGAGGGAGGTAGCTCGTGTCTCACGAATCAATTCGCAGCATTTTACACCATCAATTGAATTTCTTTCAAAAAAGGCATCGGAAGAAGGTGGCTGAAGACATGCTTGAGCAAGTGAATCCGGACCCAAACTTTATCCAGCGCATCATAACAGGTGATAAGACGTGGGTATATGAGTTTGACATGCAAACCAGTCAACAGGCGGCTGAATGGCGCTATCCACATGAGCCGAAACCCAAAAAACCACGTCAAAATCGGTCAAAAGTAATTCTACTCGTTTTCGTTGATTATCATGGCATTGTGCACTCGGAACTCATTCCAAATGGTTCTAGGGTAAATAAAGAATATTATTTCGAAGTTATGCGACGTTTAAGAGAGAAGGTGCGTAGGAAACGGCTCAATTTGTGGAAAGAAAACTCATGAATCTGTGCCATAATAACGCACCGTCTCGCAAAGCTCATATTGTGAACACTTTTTTGACCAAAAACTCGACAAATATCATCGAGCAACCTCCGTGTTCATCGGATTTAGCCCCCTGTGACTTTTTCCTTTTCCCAAAACTTAAATTGCCACTTAATAGGTACTTTGATACAAATCGTTGGCATATATGTAGTGCTTCGAATGGAGCCTATATTGAAGGCGATTTGATGATTAAACAATTCTTTTGCGTTTTATAGAACGATTCCCGGTACTTTTTTGACAGAATGTATGTCCGTTTACATCCCTGTTAGTTACTTGCGTTTGGAAGGCAAATTCAGTTGTATATTTTATGACTGCCAATATCCCAATTTGTTATTTATATACACTGGCCATTGCTTACTTGTATAATGATGGTTGTCATGTAGGCCCAAATTAAATTCTTCATTTGCTCTGACCCAATTGATGCATTTATTTTTCAGGTCTACTTTGCGCTCGCTTGTCCTATGTTTTCCAAAGCATCTGCTGCGCTTTCACCGTTTTTGCATTCCTTTGATTTGTTATTGTATTCTTTGCATTTGAAGCACATCGTCACGTCGACTCCGATACTAATAAGGCTGTTAAAAGGTTTGCTGATTATAGTTAGGTGGGGTGGCGCCGAAAATGCACACTAATGTAGCACCTACATTCAAGGTGGATGGATTAAAAAACTTACTTACTAATTGCTAAAAATTTCTAATTTTTATTATATAAAAGTAATGAGTTAATGAAGTTTACAAAAGCTCAAGCAAATAACGGATTTTCCGGTAACAGCGCCTATTTCAAATTGTTGCCTGAAATTATTCACGAATATTTGATGAGACGGATAGAAATAATGAAAATCGAATACCAATGAAGGAATATTTTGCGCATTTTCTGCCGCGGAAATATAAATTGGCTGCCAAGATCCTATTGAATTATTTCTTTGCGTTTTTTAGTGGAAATTGAGTGCTGCCAACTCGCGAACTGAAAGAAGATATTCGATGCGTTATTGAAGAAATTGAACTGGCATTGTGCCAAAAAGGCATTCAAATTTTGTATAAAGAACTAGCGCCACGAGGGCGTCGTTTATCCAGTATTCTGCTGCATAGATAACTCCATTTCGACACAATAATTTTGCTACAATAAAAAGAAAATATACGAATATTCAAGCAGTGTATTTGTTTTCATATCGGGTGTTTTTTTAGCTGCATGCGAACTATCGATATCGATAACTATGGCTTGACAGCTGAGAATAGCAAACTGTGTTGGCATTTGCCAGCTGGGAAAATCATTGCGAATCGTTTCACGCAAGAACAACCATTTCAAATTGAGAAAATTTACTTTAAAAAAATAAATTTGTTCGCGAAGTTCCTGGAGCACTTCGTCCATTTAAGGTGCGTTTTACAATCCGGCGGCATCATCTGTCCTCATTTCCTTCGAAATGAAAAAAGAGCGGCCGTTTCGGTGGATGGCGAGCGTTATCGAGCCATATTAACTGAATGTTTGTTTTCAAAAACTAATCAGCCACATTTGGTTCCAGCAAGTCGGCGCAACTTGCCATTCAGCGCGCTTAACAATCATTTTATTGCAATATTCAAGCCACCATTGACGCCATACGGCCAGATTTATTCGAAAAAGTAATCAAAAATTCAACTGATCGAATGGACTTTGTAACTCGTAGCCGCGGCAGACACATGCCGGATTTCATATTCAAAAATTAATCCCATGAAATTATGTGCCACAATATAATAAAAAAAAATCGTTTCAAAAATATTTGTGTTTTGTTTCAACATTTTAAGTTCTCAAGCTCTTAAAAATGGCTCGATAGTGGTGGTCTTAATGGAACAACCCATTTTATTCAAAATTCTATTACATAGCAAGCAAATTATATTACAAGCCCACATTTACGATATGTTAACTCACACCATAGTATAAAATTTTTATGTGCTTACATTTTTCTTGGTTCGTTTGGCTGTTTCACAACGGAAATACTTATGCATACGTACCTATTTTGATAGGGTCAAAATGGCTTAAAGTGTTACCTAAAACATAATGGCTAAAATGAGGGAGGGAAAAGTGCCGCATGTCCTTGTTGGGAACGAAGCATATGCATACATATAAGTATGTTTGTAAGTACTTATGCTTGGTCGAGGGCGCCACTACTTGCATCAAATATTCATATACACTTAAATGTATATTCATGTACGTAAGTACGTATATCTAATACATCCATATGCTATATAGGAACGTAAATAAGTTTGTATGTATGTTTGAACTTCATATGTATCCTGTCCGTTGCGTGTTGGCCATTTTATTTACAAGCATTGAGGCGACATAATGTCCTCTGTTCTTATGACAGTTTTTCCCACTTCTGCTTACAATCAAATTCCATTCTTAACATTGTTAAAGGAAGAAGGGGAAACTTGCGCCAAACTTTTGGTAATTTTAAATACTTAATACGAGCGGAGAAGGCGATATACAGGGTGCTTCATGGTTAGTACGATTGACTAAACCGGGAGTACGAAATTTGAGTAGAAGGAAGTATCAGGCCTACATAGAATGTTCAATAACTTATTTTTTGAAAGTATTTCAGAGAGAAAGAGAGGGGGAGAGAGAGAGAGAGAGAGATAGAGTGGAGAGAGTAAGTATGAGAAGAGCTAAAAAAATCTTAGCTAAGTGTAGCGAGTTATATCTCTTTGTAAAATTGATAAATCTTCAGACTTGGACGGTCTTCGAGACAATGTTTGCTATAATGAATTTCCAAGGCGTTGAGAGTTCTTATTTTTCTTTAAAGATTAGCACAAATAATCTGTCTAGATCAGAGTACCCTTATTTCCCACATTATAAGGGGGCGTCCATAAATTACGTGAGATGTTTAAGGGGGAGGGGGTCGAGTCAAATCTCATCTAATCTTACGTTGGAGAGAGGGGGGTCTCGGCAAATATCACGCAATTTTTTTTTCTGATTGAAACAAAAAAATTGTACATGCTTAAGATTTAATCTCAAGCGTAATCGTAGTATGATTAAGATCATTCACTAATTCGTTCGAAAGAAAATAATTTCATTCATACTTCGACGTTATACATTACTACTGTCAAACCACCATATTTGTTTTATACCAAATAGCTCAATTTAATCTGAATTTGCGGTACAGTGTAGCCCGTCGGTTGTTTTCGCGCCACTATGAGCCGAACGCCCTATCACTCAGGTTGACGTTTGGCAATTCCGGACTTTAAAGAACATGACGGAAAATCATTTGCTCCATTTCTAATACGCGTACCGATTCAACCGCTGAATGCCTTCATCAGCACGCCTATTGATCTCTATTGCCCAAGTATACGTGATGATTTAGAGAAAATATGCTGCAGTGCATGCGGTATTTACTTCGCATCTATCACAAGAGCTGCAGAGCACAGGAGAGCAGCTCACATTGCACCAGCTAAGCAAGCGCGTATGTTCCGCAAAGTGCGACCCTCACGGATTGTCACAAGACGAGCTAATGAGTTACAGTGCATAAGCGTCAACGGCTTAGAGTGGCTAGATTAGAACGAAGTTGAAGGAGCACATGATTTTACTGAAAATCATATGGACATGTTGGTCCCAATAGTCTCTCTTGAAACCGCGCATGATTCTCCATGGACTGAATTAGAGTAGATATTCTTTTTTTAATCGCAGTAGTTACGATTTAAGTCTTCTATTGTTAAATTTTTATTACACTTATAACTCTCAGCAATATTGATTACTAGTCTTAACTAGTCGTAAATAAAAGCACGAAACAATTTTTTTTTCTTTTTACAATAACAATCGAACGCGTTTACATAAGAAACCCACATTTTGAAAAATCTCACGTGAGATTGGGGGATGGGGGAGGGGGTTGAATAAAATCTCACGACATCTCACCAGGGGGGGAGGGAGGTTCAGAAAATTGAAAAAAAACACCTCACGTAATTTATGGACGCCCCCTAATAAAAATATTAAATCTATACTGAAACTTTCATTTCAGTTATTAGTAATTTGTTTCACCCTTTACTTCTGATGCCACCCAACTGGTTTATCGAAGGGAAACTTTTTCGTCCACAATACTCAAACAAAATGGTCGAACTTCCTACATCATCAGTGTGGCAATTCAAAGAACAAATGAAACTTAATACAAACATTTCAATAGAGCACTAACCGCGGGGATTTTAGTGACTAGCCGCCACATACGGCCATCTTGAATTATTTACGACGAAAACTTTGACATGTGCCGCCCTCTTACGGTTTTCGTTTTCTTTTCTTTTTGGGACTTGGCAGTAGAAAGGAAAAATGATAGAAAGACTGCATGCGGCTCTAATCAAGAAATTCAAACAATCACCAAAGAAATACTTGCCAAGTGAATATGCGGACGCGCAGCAACAAAAACATGGGAATTCCGAAAAGGAAATTTCTATTGAAATGCTGACAACAAATGGTTAGAATGGACAGTTTCCTTGATTGCACTCGAAAGTTGGTTATTCGTTAGCGAGAAAAAGACATTGGAACGCGTTGAAAACTTGAAATAATAAGAAACTTTTCAATAAGTTTTATGGACGGGGCATAATTGACATGTGTACAGTAAAGGGCTAAACTATGCAGACAGTACATACAGTGCGTTTAATAACTGTAGCACAGTGACTTATGGACAAGTTTTGGCGATTTTTTTTTAATTTTATTTTAATACTTTTTTATGATAATAAAATTCATACTCGGGCAAAACTCAAACTTTCTTCGCAAATTCAAGAAATAGAAAATGCGTTAATAAATTTTCACCAAACTTTTTAATAAGAAGATTTAGAAAATTTTCGAGCATGCAGCTTTTACAAGGTGAAGTCCAAAATAAATAAGACTAAGCTAAAAAAGAAACGACAGGAGCTTTGTTCTGATAAATTCGAGTTTATTTATTCAAAATAGTCCCCTCTGGCCTCGGTACACTGTTTTGCGATATCTAAAAGCTTTTCGAAAGAGTGTTTCAGGTCATTGACCGAAATGTCCTTCAGGATGTCTGTACAAGCCTTTTGGATGTCCCCTACGGACGCAAAACGCTTTCCTTTCATGACCAAATGCAATTTTTCGAATAGGTAGAAGTCACAGGGAGCCATATTAGACGAATACGGTGAGTGGTTGATGGTTAAAATGCGATTTCCAGTCAAAACATCAGTCACAAGAGTAGATCGATGAGATGGTGCATTATCATGCAATAAGCGCCAGTTTCCTCCTTCGCGGTATTCAGGGCGAAATCGACGAATGCGATGCAACAGACACATCAAAACGCCAAGATAGAAAACTGCATCGACGGTTTGGCCTGTTGGCATGAACTCCTTGCGGACAATTCCCTTGGAATCGTAAAAACAAATGAGCATCGACTAGATTTTTGACTTCTACAAACGCGATTTTTGGGTGGTTGCGCGTCTGGGGCCTTCCATTCGGCACTTTGACGCTTAGTTTCATGTTCACGTTGGAAACACTACGTTTCATCACCCATTACAATGTCGTGAAGGAAGATCTCGCCTTTTCTCGCCTCTTTAATGAGGTTTTCGAATGTTGAATTCTGAGCAGTTTTTGGCCCTCAGTTAACTTGTGCGGAATAAAACGTGCACAGCCTCTCGATGCCCAAATGATCAGTTGAAACTCGATAAATCGATGTTTTGAAGATATTAAACTCCGATTCCATGAATTTCACGATGAGTTCGGTTCAATTTTGATAAATTTACGAACAATTTCGATGGAGTTTTCGGTGATTACTGAATAGGGGCCTATGTTCACTGTTTTTTATGTCCTCACAACCATCTTTGAAGCATGTGAACCCGTCATGAACTCTGTAACGAGACAGTCAATCATCGCCATACACCTTTTTCATCAATTCAATTGTTTCAGTAAACGTTTGCCGATTTTAAAACAAAATTTGAAATTAGCTCTTTGTTCGAAACTCAGTTTCGACCCAATGATCCAAACATACTGACACTTTAGACACAATAACTTCACTTCCACTGAACCGAATGTCACCAAGCTTTCACTGGAAGTCAGCTAGGGACTTAACTACCATCGCACTACCTCATTAAAAAGATGGCGCCATCAAAAACGATATTATGACGCCAGTTTTGTTTATTTTGGACTTCACCTTGTAGGCCAAAGAATTTTGGTAGAATAAAGGATAAGTTTTAAGTGACTCAAAAATCGCGTTGATTTTTGACAATTTTTTTTTCTTTTTGTTGCTAGCAATCTTGCGAATTTTCTTCATATGGCAAGCGATCGCCATTTTTTTATATGGAAGAAAACACACCACTATCCAACGTGACCTCGAAGGCTATAAAATTGAGAAACAAGATATCTTAATTAAGATTCACGTCGATGAGCTGCGGAACGGACAAAGGCAGATGAATTCCTCTCATAAACCGTTTTTTTTTTTTTAATGCAGACATACACAGGTGTATAAGTATGTATATCGTATTTAAAGGTCAGTGATGATATGCTGTACGAGTGCAGGTAAGACCATAAAAGGCCTTAAAATATAGGGTACCTCAGCAGGCTTTGCACAATAGATCTCTTTTCGTTGAAGTGCGCAGTAGCCTTGTAATAATAATAAGGCCATGAAAATAGAATGATTGCTTTGGCTGAGGTTTTTCGGAAATAATAATCCGGTAAAACGATCTGACGTATCTTTTTGGTGGCGGCCCAATCCGGCAAACGGTTATAGTTCCAATAAAAAAGGAATTGTAGTCATCTATATCTTCGATAGTGCCAATACACCCACAACACTTCCACTGGTTGTTCTATACCCCAGTGTACGATGATTTCTTCGGTTTCTGTAAACTGATACTTCAAAAATTTTGCTCTCCCAGTTGATTGGGTTTCAACATTACTGCGTGCTAATTTTCGCTGAGTTTCTCTTTCCCAAAGAAGAAAAGTAGAAATAACTACATTCATGTTCATGTAGTCTAGCGGTCTCGGTAGTCCAGAGGTTGTGATTTCGAATCCCACGTAAAGCACGGTCCTCGCACTTTTCCAAATATACCTACTTTCCCTGTCTCTAAAACTTATCATTTCCCTCCTTACTCCCGCACAATAGTCTGCGCGCATGGTGGCTGCTAAAACAAGCAAAAAAAAAAAACAACAAAGATAAAAACACAGTTACACAATGCATCAGTGGCGCCAGCAAGAGGAAGCGGGCAATCGCGATAATAGCGTTGGTACACCAAATTAAGCGAAGTCCTCAACCATCTGTGCGATCCTTCTGCCAGAAAAATGTGAGACACAGATGGCGCTCCAAGCAGTGAGAAGGCGTTGTTCCTAAGCGACGACAGGTGGGCATTCCCACTACTTAGGACTGGTAGCGGCAGGCAAATCACCTACCCTCTCAGAAAAAAAAAAAACAGATTAAAGAAACCAACGTAAGACTGAGACTTGTCGAGGCCCTATGCTCCCGAGAGGAGTGAAGAAGAAAAAAAATTTTTTCATATACATACTAAGTTTTATTCTTTCAAAACCTTACTCGGTCCTAAGCTTCATTCATCACAATACACTCGAATTTTCTGATTCGTATACCCACAAACTGCTTCACTTCCATTAGAGCTCTTATTATTTGGAGACCTTACGACCAACTTTCGTTAAATAGAATGCAGCGCGTTCAAAAAATATTTTTTAAGCAAACATTACGTTCCCTACGATATAAGTCGCCTGTTCCATCCAGTCATTCTTAGCTAAAGCTAATTAGTTCATAATTTCTAAATTTCTTTTGCTCTTTAGTATTGTTAATGGCGTCCAGTTCTACTTGAGCTTTAATGTTCCACAAAGAAGTTGCAATTTTACTCCTTTTACGGAGAAAAATTTAAGACTACATTTGCGAGTAATGAACCTATTGCACGCGCACTTCGATATTATAATTCATTATCCAATTCCGGCCTGCTTGATACCGGCGGAACTTTCTCCACCCATATTTCCTCGCGGAGGAACTTTTTCTGCTCTACAAAACTATTTAAACTATGTTTGCTATTAGAAATGAAAGACTCAGGAGGCAAAAGTCAACATTTGCCTCATCTGCTCTTCTTTGCTTTTCATCGAGGTCAAAAAGCTGCCGAATCAGCCCAAGACATATACAACGTGTATGGAGAAGGTGTCATAGGCGAGTCTATGCGCGGAAATGGTTTGCAAAGTTCAAAAATGGCGACTTTGGTGTCGATGGCACGTCCCGCAGCGGAAGGACTTCTGAATTCGATGAAGAACGGCTCAAATCACTTTTGGAGGAAAACGTGAATTGGCCAAACTAGTCGTGAATTGGAGGAAAAAATGAACTGCGATCATAAAACGTTTCTCAATCTCCTTCATTCAATGGGATTTACCGAAAAATTGGAAGCCGGGTTGCCTCACGAGCTCAACAAAGAATGTCGCCTTCAAATTGCTTCTCAGCATCTCGTCAAACATCGAGCAACGTCCCTACATCAATTTGAAGCAAAGAAAGAAGTGAGTGGCTCCAGGAGATACGCCAAAGCCAAGAATCAAGCCGGATCTTCATCCAAAGAATTCATGATAGATGGGTCTAGGAGGGCATGGTGCACTGGAAAATGCTCGAAAAGAATTCCCCGATCAACGAGGAGCCCAGCTATACCGCGTGAACGAGGCTGTTCGGCTGAAAGGACCTGATCGACATAGTCAAACCATACTCCTTCACGACAATGCCAGGCCCCATGTTGCACAAGTCGTCAAAGCCGCACTTCAAGAGCTCGAATGGGAGGCCCTTCAGCATCCGTCGTATTCTCCGGACTTCCGCTCCCTGTCAATTCATAGGAAGGGTGTTACCTCCGATACCAAAGAGGTTTTTAAAAACTGGCTCAAGAAATTCTTTGACATCAGACCAAGCGATTTTTGTCGGAACTGCATCAACAAATTGATCGAGAGGTTGGAAGAGGTTGTAAACAGCAACGGCGAATATATAACTGATTAACTTATTACTTTTTTATTTTATATGAGAGTATTCGGTAAAAACGCCACCTACCTTATATATACATTTCGCTCATTTGTTGTAAGGGTTCCAAAATCCGAAACAAAAAATTTTAGATAAGTTTGCGGAAATGGTCACAGGCTCTTCTTTTATAATATCTCACTAAATAAAAATATTTATTTAGGGGGCCGTAGTAATTTGAAAACTCTGAAGCTGTTTTTATTTTCAACATTCAGATTTTTTTGGATTATGACGCTCAGGCAGCAAGTCACATTAGGGAATCATCTTCCGTTTGCGCCTGGAGCACCTTGAAGTTGGCTGTGTTCGATTCTTAATGGCTTGTACTGAAGTAAAAGGAGAGAGAAGAATGGTTTAGAAATCAATAATACACACAGAAGGGTTGAAAGTTCAGCGGAGAGGTCCCATTACTTTGTTGGCCGACAAAATCAAGGATGGTCATTTAGCGAAAGGATGCAACGTATAGCAACAGAGGAAATAAATCAATATTTATTTACTGCAGGAAAAATCAGTAGCTATTCACACATTGCGGCTCGTTAAAATGACATTAAAGCTTTTGCCAGAAAAAGAAACAGCAGCACAAAACACATCCAATTGGGATTGAAAACCTAACACCGGCACACGCACATGAACACTTGTCAAACACGCGCACAACACACACCCAAACACTTCTTCTCGCACACCCACACGCACAAACATAGTGGGAAAATCGCATCAGATACCCATTAGTCCACATTCAAATGCGCTCATGTGTTAAACAAGCCGCATTCAGATGCAATCGGAGCAACAATGAAACTAGCAGAGGGAGGTGAAAGAATCCCGAAAAGGACACGGACGTTGGTTTCATCAGCGCGGTTGTATGGATTTGCTACACTAAGTGAGCGTTGCTGGGCAATGGCAAGTTGACTATTGAGGCGGCCCTGATTGGTTAACACCGGCCAGCAGAGAAAAATGTGGTGGGATGATGGAATGTAGTTCGAGTGATGAAAATTTGATGAAATGTAGATGTTGGCTTTGAAGAGGTCAGAAAGTTACAGCGGCGCAAGATTGAAATGGTTAGCAGAGTGCAAGTGAAGATAACATGAAAAGTGAACCGATAGATGAGATTAAATGGGGAGAAGTATGAAAATTAGGAAAGATATGGGAAAAGTCTTTTTGTGAATTCTAAATTTTGCATTCAGTGAGCTGGATTATTAGTTGATGTGTTCATTGTAAATCAGCTAACTTAAAAGCTAATAAATTTATAGCTAACGATAGTTTTTTCTTATAGTTTATTATGAATAAAAATTTGCTTAGGCAACTTTAATCCTCGGCAGTCGTATACTTGTCTTTATTTGTTTATTTATTTGTGAAAAAAAAGGAATGTTGATCTGTAGTCAAGCAACTTGCGCTCCCTGATGTATGCTACAATAAATTACCGCGAGAAAAGAAGTTGATGAGATGCATTTATCTCAGCATCAGTCTCTGCACAATGCCTTTTCGTTCACACAAACACATACATACATGTGTATGTATGTGCTACCGCATCCACCACGCCGTGCTCAAGAAACTAAGCAAATGTATACACATTTTTTGCAGCTCTCTCACCAGAAGGGGTGGTGCCCTTGATTAGAAACCGACTGTCGTTTGTTGTTGATCTGCGTGTTAATATTCTCTATTATTATTGTCAACAATATAGTTTTTGTTGTATTTGCCGTATTGCTAAGGCGCTTTGAAGTGTGCGAGTTAATGTGTGGAAGTAAAAATGTAAGCTGTTGTTTTTGCTGCTGTTGTTGTAGTCGCGCTGTGCCATGTCTCACACTGGGACTTAATTAAGCGACAATGGTTGCAAATTGAATCAAAGATCGCTCAAGTAGAGCTGTCACAAAGCATAACTTCACTCACACATACATATGCACATTGAGTGCCAAACGAATATACATATATTGCTTCTACATACACATACATACGCAATTTAGAATGAGTGTTTGTATCATCGTACGTTGCGGCATAAAAGGCCACAATTTGCCAAAGTCGGCGAGTCATTGAAACGTGTAATCTGAAGCACGTGCTTCGCCGCGCCAGCACAAAAAATGCACATACAACTACACCAACAACAATAGCTACCAAAAATGTGGAATTTGTGGTACATTATATAGGATGTTCTCAGCTGTACACAGCGAATGGAGTTCGCGGTGGAAAAGACTGCACACATTTTGAAGACTCAATATTTTTTTTTACAAACACAGCAAAATAAAATATTTTTTAACCGTAGTCTGACTTCCAGGTGCAGTTCCGCATACAAAACCGTGAAATAGTGTGCCATGGCGGGAAGGGATCAAAATGAGACTTACTTGAAGTTATGTTAGTAATGAGAAGCTTTACTATTATAAATATCAGGTGTCAAAAAGCAAACCCTATATGGAGATTTGATTAAAAGGCCTTGAAACAGACATTGCGTGTTTAAAAAAAAATGTTAAGTGTGGCACAAATAAAAAAAAGTGCGTGTGGCGTAGAACAGAAGTGAAACTTTCACGGCAGACAAAGACAGAGGGAGAGACCCGAGAGAGAATGAGAGAGAGAGAGAGAGAGAGAGAGAGAGAGAGAGAAAGAGAGAGAAAGGATAAATATCTAAATAAATTCACAACATTTGCAGAGAATACAAATAGACAAAATTTACACAAAAAGGAGAAGGGTCGACCGGCGTAGGTAAATGCCGGACACAAACCGTGACAGCAACGCGCACTACTCCGAGCGTTTATCTCCCGCACAAACGCAGCGATTCCAGGACCGCAGCAACCGCACAAATTACCTCAAGGCAATACCAATAAATCCGACGCCGGAATGGATATCACTTTATAGTACGTACAAGCACTCAGGAAACGTAAATAAGCGCCAAAAAGTAGGCACCAAACAAACGCCAAAAAAATTGGGACCAAAAAACGCTCCAAACAGTAGGCACAAAGGAAATATAACGCCAAAAAGTAGGCACCAAAAATATATTTCTTACAAGTTTGCACCAACAAACAAGCGCCAAAAAGTAGGCAGTGTTATTTTTCACTAGAAATTAGCAACCACAAGGAAAAACTCAGGAAAAATAGCCTAAAGTGTATCTAAGATATATATAAGGTATAGCTCTCTCTCTCTCTCTCTCCTTTTCCTCTACGTTATATCTTTTTTCTCTCTCGCGTAACGAAAATGCCCAAAACGTTGCATGGCCTTGAAATTTTACTCTCCATTCTCGCTCGTTCATCGACGCCTAAGAAATTTCACTTCAAAATTTAATTTAAACAAACTACAATGGAAAAAATCAAGGATCGAAGGTTTAAAAGCAAAGGAAATTTATGAACTATTGCTGAAAGTGTACAGTGTGCGCCATCTTTTATGTCGGTATGAAAACATTGAATAACTTTGAAAAAAGCAACTTATTTGTATAAGTGAGGTATTTTTATTTGGTTTGGTTATTTACAATTTATTAAAACTATTTTTTGAATACAATATCAATCAAGTCTCTACCTTTATTAGCAATCACAAACTGCGATCTTTTTTCTGCGTTAGTCATCATCGGGTTTTATAGCGTCGATTTCGGCACGAATTTTTGCCTTAAGCTGGTCAATAGTCTGCTGCTTTTTGGCATAAGCCTTACTTTTCAGACAACCCCACAAAAAGAAGTCCGGGGCAGTTAAGTCAGGTTATCTGGGGGGCCAGTCGATGTCGCCTCTTTTTGACACTAGACGTCCCGGGAATTTTCGTTGCAGAAATTCAATTGTTGCATTCGCCTTCTAAATTTTTTCATGCATTTGCGGGTAGACATAATGAACCAACATCCATCGATATCGGTTTCCATCGACCCACAGTGCGGCCGATTCCCAAAAAGCTGGCCAAAAGTCGAAAAAAAAAGTTTCTAGATAGAGTTTTTTTGTCTTTGGGTTGGCTACAGTAATGCCTTGAGTAGTGAAAACCGTTCATAGCAACGTCCTGTACCCTAAGTATCCTCTGTATTTTCAGTCGCAACGTGGCCTTCGTTTGAGCATCGTATTACTGTCGATGAATAGTGAAAGTTGTACACATTTGAAAGATTTTGTAATGGAGTAAATTGAACAA
Organism: Anastrepha fraterculus; assembly: GCA_037575425.1. Classification (NCBI taxonomy): domain Eukaryota; kingdom Metazoa; phylum Arthropoda; class Insecta; order Diptera; family Tephritidae; genus Anastrepha; species Anastrepha fraterculus. Next base: position 367,238 of record JAYXIM010000152.1, on the reverse strand, counting down.
AACCAAATGGAATCATCTTCGGGAGGTTAGTAAAATACGAGAAATCTTTAGTACATATCAATACCTCGACACAAAATTTTTAGCTGCAGCAATACGTAGATACATTTTTTGCAATTTTTTTTATAAAATTTGAGTTTTCAAACTGTATAGTAATACAACGCCGTCATATGCTGCTTGAAACCTATTAAAGGTTACTCAAAAAAGTAATGGTTACTGAATAAAACAAGATTCAGCTGCTACCACTTGCTACCTTGCGACCCCGAAAACATATAAATTAACATGCATCTTGATTATGTTCTAGAATATACGCTATTTCACGTGAGGGGGTGGCCAATAGGGGTGGAAAGGGGTGGATTTTCAAAATTTTAAGATCAAATTCGTAATCAGCGACCCCGACAACCCCCGAGTAAGAAATTTTGAATCAATTACTTAATTTTTTGAGTTTTGGCCAGCTTTTCGGGAATCGGCCGCACTGTGCGACCGTTTCTTTCTCTCGGTAAAAATATGGCCCAAAGATGGTTTTGGCGCAAATGCCGGCTCAAACAGTTACTTTCCGATCATGCAATGGCGTTTCATGGATCTCGTGTGGTTTCTCAGTTCAGTCATTAAAATTTGCTTCCAAAAATTGGATTCGGTGTCAACCATTCGAGCGACTGTTTCGCCGTATTCCAAGCGACGTGAATGGTCTGTCGGCAATATTCTATGTATCAATTGCACTTTATAGGAAAACAAATTTAAATCATCCTTTAAAACGCGCCGCATTGTGATTTCACGGACGCCAAAATGCAGAGTGCGACGACGATAAGACACTGTAGGCTCGTGGGCAACGCTCTTCCTCACCGCTTCAACATGTTTATTGGAATGTCTTGGTCGTTGATAAGCGGCATGTTGATGATCTGCTACTGCTCAAAAAAATTCGACACCAAACGACGAATAGTATTGTCAGACGGTGCCTCATGCCGCAATACTTTTTGCGATATGCGCGTTGATTTAGAACAATTGAACGACTATTTTCGATGTATAGCGTCACTACTTCAGCGCGTTGTTTCGGTGTGAAGCAATCCATGGTTGAAATTGTACTGAATTGACGTATCGAAAACATGTATGTTGAAGTTGATCGGTTGGTAAATGACAAAGTTATTCAGCGTTTACATACCGACATAAAAGATGGCGCACCCTATAGAAGGACTTTTCGTCATCAATTAGTACAGCAGAAAGATGGGTTGCTGAATGAAACACATTCGAATCCGACTTTTTCAGCAACATTTAGAGCGTTTTCGAAAAGATAAAGTAGATTTTGTGCGTCGATTCATAACTGTGGATGAGACTTGGGTATATCACCATACGAGTGGTGTGAACCTGGTTCTTCGGCTCTGAAAGATTGCACTGCAGCCTTAAGTTGTTTTTGGTGAGTTTTTTTTTTCAAGTGAACCTAGGGCGTGCTTTTTTTCAACTGCCTTGCGTGTTGTAATCGAGTGTTTTGCTGCATATTTCTGTGGGATCATTTCGAAGAGTATGGCCAAACCACCTCCATTTGCTCTGCTTTATCTCAGTCTGGATAGGTAACTGCTTACAATTCGCCCGAAGCTCTCTGTTGGTGGAAATAAAAAAACCCTTTTTTGGTACCATTTTTACTAAAAAGGATTAAATATTTTCCATTTTCTTCACCTGCGGAAATGGAACCTTTTGTAAGGAAGTGTCAAAACTCTAATGCCAACTGCGTTTTCTCAGTGTAATAATGCATTTCACAATTCTTTCTTAAGTAAAGGGTTCTCCAATAACATGTGTTAGGTGTTAAGCAGGAGAGATGATTAACGGGTTTTTATGGACGGAATTTGATGATATTGATTTGGACAACGTTTACTTTCAACAAGATGGCGCTACGTGCCACACAAGCAACGAAACCATTGATCTTTTACGGGAAAAGTTTCCGGACCGTGTTATCTCTCGAAAAGGTGATCACAATTAGCCACCAAGATCTTGTAATTTAACACCTTGCGACCTTTTTCTTTGGGGCCACGTGAAAGAGAAGGTCTACGCCAACAGCCCAGGGTCGATTCAAAACCTCAAAGATGGTATTCGTGAGGCTATCGAAGACATAGGGCAGCCACTTTGCAATTCGGTTATGGAAAATTTCATGAAAAGGATATTGTCCTGCAAGCGTGGGCGTGGTGGTCATTTGTCTGATGTTATTTTCCACTATTAGCGGCATACCTTCCTCTTTATAATGAAGTAAACATCCGATCATTTATATTAAAAAATAGCATTTTTCTTTGACCTCTTATTGGAAACCCCTTTATTATATCAACCTCTCGCAACTCTGGGTGGCCTATGGTCAGCTGTATGCCAAAAACGAAAAACAAAAAAAAAAAAAACAGGAAATAAATTGAATATATTTGCGTGATTAATTCCCATTGCCACTAAAATTCACTTAAATCCCATAATTTATTAAAAGAGATACAGAAGACCGACCGAGCATTTGAACTTCCGCCAACAAATTTTTCAAAGATAGAAAGAAACAACGTTCAGTGGACCAGAGAAGAGACGACGAAGCACATGTTTTATTTTGTACCGAAAATGTGCCAACAAACACAACAACAATTTTGGAAATCGTATAATTAGTGTCAGCGCCGAAGTCACATTTGGCTGTAGCCAAGCAACGCCTACAAGGAAAGCCAACTGACTGGCTAGATGACTGGTTGGCCGTCACGTTGACGGATGGATGAGTGCCTGACAAAGGACAACAGCGGCTCGATAGCTTACCGGCTTACATGCATGCTTAGGTGTACATTTGCACGCACTTGCTCGTACACATAACGTAATTACACATACATACACACACATATGGATCGACTATACATGGCGTCGTCCCAATTCTTTTCGATACTACTCAGCTTCTCTATGATTCGCAGCCGCAAACGTAGAGACGGACAATTGTTGTAAGAGGGGAAACCGGAAAGTCGCATGCACGTCTGTGTGAGTAAATGCGATTGCTGTCCATTCATGCATCCGTAAGATAATTATTATAATTACCTGCGTGAGTTTAGGTTTCTACATTTCAATGGTATAAAAAAATAAAAGTTAGACAAAATACCCAAAAAGACGGGACTCGAAATAAAGCAATGGGAATGAATGAGTGAAGAAAATGGTAATGGGGAATGGCAAATTGTGAAAAGCGGGAAATGTCTGTGCGTGTGCAACTAACCACAAGTATCGCCGCATATACTAGCATACTTCATATATGCATATGTGGGTGTGTGTGTGCATGTAGTAGACATATATTAAGTAGGTGAGGGCGCAAGCTGCGCTGCTGTGAGATAAATTCATTTGTTGTTTATAGCGCACAGAAAACAAATATTCGCTTTTAATCAGGAAATATTTGACTGCCAGCAAAATACACACAAATATATGTGTTTGTATGCACATATGTGTTAGCACGCCTGTATATATTTATAGGTGAATACGAGTATCGATGCATTTATGCATTCACATTTTCATGGTCAGTGGTCAGTCGAGTGGGATGAGTGGACAACAAAGTTTCTAATGCGAGTATTAGAAGGGTGGGCACAAAGTTTAAATTGGAAAATATTTTATTAAATGCAGTGTATAGGTGTATAGGTGCTCACTATTGGCCGAGTTTAACAATGCGCACCAATCATTTCCTTCTCCTGCCAACCGGCGCCAGTTGGAAACACCAAGTGAGGACAAGTCCTTCTTCACCTGAACTTTGCAACGTAGGGGAAGTCTTTCTCTTCATCTGCCTCCACCAGCTGGTACCGAATCGGATACTATCAGAACCGGAGCGTTTGTATCCATTCGGATGACTTGACCCAGCCAAAGTAGCCGCAGGATCTTTATTCGCTGCGCTATGTCTATGTCGTCGTAAAGCTCACACAGCTCATCGTTCCATCGCCTGCGATACTCGCCGTTACCAACGTGCAAAGGTCCTCATATCTTGCGCAGAATCTTTCTCTCAAACACTCTAAGTGACGCCTCATCGGTTGCTAAATCGTCCAGGCTTCTACGCCATGCGTTACGACGAGCATTCTGAGAGCCTTATAGAGTGTTAGTTCTGTTCGTCGAGAGAGGACTTTACTACTCAGTCGCCTACTTAGACCAAAATGGCACTTGTTGGCACGAGAGATTCTCCGTTGGATTTCAAGGTTGACATTGTTGTCGGTGATGCTTGTCCGAGACTACTTATACATAATTGTTATTGTATTATTCACAGCTACACTTCGTATCTGAAGGTCATATAACTTTCCGCAACCTATGAACCGTCCGGTAGCCTGTAGCTCGGCTTACGCGAATCTCCACAATTCCAGCATACCGAACAATGTTGATTTGCGTGGCTTAAATTATTTCCAGTAAAAAAATGTCATTCAATTACAAGGTGAAGTCTAAAATAAGCAAGACTGGGGTCATAAAAATGTTTTTAATGAGCTATGAAATGACATTGAACACCAAAAACTCCATCGAAATTGTTCGTAAATTTATCACAAATGAATCGAAATCATGAAATTCATGGAATCGGAGTTGAATATCTCCAAAACATCGATATATCGCATTTCAACTGATCATTTGGGCTTACGAAAGGTCTGTGCACGTTTCAATCCGCACAAGTTAACTGAGGTCCGAATTAACCATTCGAAAGACCTCATTAAAGAGGCGAGAAAAGACGAGAACTTCCTTTGCAGCATTGTAAAGTGTGATGAATCGAGGTGTTTCCACCATGAACCTAAAACTAAGCGTCAAAGTGCTGAATGGAAAGCTCCAGACGAGCCACCAACCAAAAAATCGCGTTTGAAGAAGTCAAAAATCAAGTCGTTGCTCATTTGCTTTTACGTTTCCAAGGGAATTGTCCACAAGGAGTTCGTGCCAATGGGCCAAACCGTCAATGCAATTTTCGATCTTGGCGTTTTAAAGCGGTTGTTGCATCGCATTCGTCGAGTTCGCCCTGAACACCGCGAAGGAGGAAGATGGCGCTTATTGAATGATAATGCACCATCTCATCGATCCACTCTTGTGACTGATTTTTTGACTAGAAATAGCATTTTAAACATCAACCACTCACCGTGTTCGCCTGATATGGCTCGCTGTGACTTCTACCTATTCGGAAAATTGCAATTAGCCATGAAAGGAAAGCGTTTTGCGTCCGTAGAGGACATCCAAACGGCCAAAGACAAGGACATCCTGAAGGACATGCCACTCAATGACCTGAAACACTCTTTTGAAAAGCTTTTAGATCGCGCAAAACATTGTGTCGAGGCCAGAGGGGACTATTTTGAATAAATAAACTCGAACTTATCAGAAGTAAGCTCCTGTCGTTTCTATTTTAGCTCAATCTTGTTTATTTTGGACTTCAGCTTGTATAACGTTTCGATCTCGTGGCTTTTGAAGAAATTCGAAAGTGGCATGGCTTACGCCAAATCAGCAATTAGCATAATGGCGCAGGGGCACCATTTTTTCTTCTTTTGGTTTTTTTTTTTGGGAGAAGAATGCGTTCCTAATCGTGAAACTTACCCCCTAATATTAGTATGCATTTCTGTGTTTCTCGGCGCATCTTTAAAGTATTATAATATTTTTTCGGAGAGAGGGTGGTCCGATTAGTGCGTGTGCTATGTAATTATGTGCAGTTAATAATAATCGAAATATGACATAAATAGACGCACCCTCACTTCGCAGCCGAGAAAAACATTAGATATTCAAAACAGCATTTGCTCACGTCGGGACGCACTTGTATGCTTATGTATGTATATACGCACACATCCACACACCCCCTCTGGCATATGCACATCTCTGATAAAGGAAACAATTGTGCGGAATAATTGCGGCGAGTTGGCCACCTTTCACTCGCCGATGGAAGTCCAGGAGTATTTCCTAAGCACTTATGTGTGTATGTATGTTTATGTACCTATATGTGCATATGTATTCCATGACATATTATGTGAATGCAGTGAATTTGGGTGAAAGGTTAATGATTGTCTTTATATACTTTGCACGTTTGGCCACTCGTGTGCACCCAATAATGCCACTTTTTATTTGGGCCTATTAAATAATGAGCCACAGGTACAGACATTGGCGGTACGAGTACTGCTCTAAGTCGACTATTTATTTGTGGTTTTGATTATCATTGCTGATAAGCTGTGGGGAAGATAGAGACACACTTTTTATTGGCCTATTAATTGAGCCATATCGGGAATAGCACCGCATTTACATAATTAAAATTGATAATTTATTAATGGATATGAAGGGTTTCCTCTTCATGCAGACTACCAAAGCTACACCATATAAAGCATAATCGGAGATTAAAAAAAGTTCTATGATTTAAGTAAAATTATTTTCCCCAAAGAGCTTGTAAAATCCTAGTGTTGAATATGATTAATGGCCACTTTAGACTTCCCAGATTAAATAACTGCGTTCTCCCGTTTTCATTCAAAGGCCTATAAAGGACTTAAGACACCTTAAATACAACCTGGGAATGGTATAAGAAGGAGGAACTATCAATAGACCCTTCCAAAACTACTATTGCCTTTTTACCAAGAAAAGGGTTTTAAATATGCCCACTCTGTAAATAAATGGATTAGAGGTACCTCTAGTGAGAGAGGTTAAATATCTAGGAATTATCCGGGATAAAAATTCAACTGGGAGGCTCACCTCAACTCAGTAATAAAAAAGTTAGCGAAAAACCTTTGGACAACAAAACAACTTTTGGGTAAATCCTGGGGCTTGAGCCCTAAAATGATCTCTTTGATCTACACCCAATGGCTTTAACAAACAACCTAAAGCAAGCTACCAAAAAACGGATCCAAAACCAAGGTGTACTGGAACGGCACAAACGGTCTTAATCACTGCAAAAAGTTCTTGAACTTTAGTATCGAGGGAGCAAAATCTCAGCTAACCCTGGAACAAAAATGGGTAACTGTAAATAGCCGTTAAACAACTTGGTATCGAGGAAGCGCTAGTTGGATTCTGGATGAATCACCACTTCAAACGATCAACCGATCAACCTACTAGAGGATGAAGACTTCCAAATGCTCCCTCTTAAGGAGCTGGTTCAAAAAATGGGGACTCAAACCAGAGGTCGTGCTTTGGATGTACAACGTAGTGATTCTGGAAATTTAATTTATGGACTGGTTTGGTGTGAAGCTCTTTGGTCGAAGTAAAATATCACTAAGCTGGGAAGGATGCAAAGGACTGCTCGTATTGGCATCACCAGAGCATGCAGAAGTTGTCCCAATGCTGTCCTTAATGTTGTTTTGCACTCACTTCCATCCCATCGACTTTCACGTTATTTCCATGGCTGCTCAAAGTGGTCTCTGGAGGTAATCTTTTAGGGGATATGGTGGCATTTTTAGGAAGTTAACACCGCATTTCTCTGAACTTCGTACAGATTTCTCTATCCGCAAATTGGAGTTTGTTGTGCCAGGGCAAGCTTTCCAAGTCGGCAGGATGGGAACGAGGAGGGAAATATGTGCCTATGCTGGTATCTCTGTTTTCACTGACGGCTCGGAGCAGGGGTTTTCCCTAAATCAGGAGCTTTCTGGAAATAACAAGCACTTGAAACTACTAGACTTAACTAAGGTAATGCCATAGTGTGATCAAGTAGGTTAAGGAAAGTGACTTTTTCGTCGTCAATGGACTCACGAATATCTTCGACAACGTCAATAAGAGCACTTCTACAAGTATATCCTTTTCGGATTGCCGGATTCAAGGACGTCGGACTGATCAGAACATTTGGTAGAGGGCAAGAAACATCTAAGTTAGTGTTCGTAACTCAAGCTGCCCAAATATTTAGAAATTTTTCATTTATTAGGGTCAAGATCTACCAAGTTTTGACAATATTTTGTATCTTTTCTAACGGTCATACATTTTATTCGGCCCCTCTATAGCTTTTTAATTTCTGAGTTGAACCGAAACGTGAGTGTTAAATAGATTTAATAAATTCTTCTGCAAATATTGCATTTGAAACTCAAAAGATGGCAGCACTGACTGTTGCCCCTGACTGACCTCAAAGAGCTTCATTCTAAAAATGTTTCATCGGCTTATGCTGACATGTGAAGCAGGTGCTGAATCGCAAATCCAACCATCTAAAGCAAGAAATACAAAAGTGAATCGCATACAAAATTGAAACGAACATATGAAGATGGACCTGCCAAGTTTCTATGAGCCATACTTAGTATTGTTAACGAAACCACTTCACTTCCTTCGATGTCAATTATTTGCATAGACGCTTTTACTCGTTCCCATATTCTGAACGACTGCATTTGCTTGTTAGCAGATACCAGCAACCGAACTTCTTGCAACATTCCCACTCTTCAATGAATGTGGCGACACCAACATCCACGCCATAAAAAGTGTCCTCCCAAATGAGGATCGATGCCTTGCATTTCATGGGAAGCTAAGCATCAGCAGCAGCACAATTGCCATGCACGCAAACGAGTGCTAGCGAATTCCAGTCTATTCAAATGAAATGTTCAATTAATTTGAATAAACCGCCACAAATCCTTCAATGCGTCACATCACTCCTAACACACACACACACACACACACATGCACATGCAGAAGCGCAAAGCCCGATCAAAACGATCGTTAGCGGTTTTCCTACCCGCGCCGAATGACATTTGCTGCCGGACATACCATACAAGCGGGGTGAACCGCATTCATTCTTGTTGTTGTGGCAGCCAGTTTTTATGGCCCAGTGCATAGAAGGAAGCAAATGCGTTGCTGTGCATAACTGCGCGCAGTATTCAATAAATTCGCACAAAACCGCTAACAAACAAGCCGCAACGAATGTGGCAGCACAGCAGAGGTACGATACACTCAATACACCCAACAACAAAGCCAAGCAGCCAACCAGCCAGCACACAAACAGCAGGCAGCGTGCGATCGCGCGAAATGCACCGGCCAAAAAATTCTTATCATACCGCTTGCGGTTGCATAGTGAGTGGTGCCACCATTGCCAACCCCTGCAACGAGCGTCACATGCGCTGGTTGGTTGCTTGGTAGGTTCATTGGCTGGCTGGTTTGTTTGTTTGTTGAGTAGCGGATGCACTCACCTGACTGGCGGTTTTCGGGTCTTTTGAAGTATCGCCGCTAGTCGCACTCATCAAAGAGAAATTGTCACAACTGAACTAAACTGCGAACTCAGCAGCGACGATTGCCCGCGCAAACGCGACTGCAAATTCGACTTCAGCGTTGGAAGGTGGAAGTTGTTTCTGTACGACGACATTCTCCCGCGCCATTGCGATTGCGCTTTGGCAGCAACGAGCATGACTTTGTCAATCGCTACGCAAACTTGGAGTGATGATTTTGAACTGTTGGACAGTTGAACGCTGGGATACTGTCATCAAAATGACTTTGTTGATGGTTTCTTTTTCTTCGCTCCGCATGAGACGCTCGAGGACCGTGACGTTGTGCTACTATGGCGGACTTCTGCATATGAATATGTATGTATGTATGTGCATGCACATAGTAAGTAGGTGAATACGAACACCATCGACACCGCTGCTTCAGCTGAGTAGTAGCGCGCAATGAATGTTACGAAAAACTCTGCATTCTTCTTCTAGCGAATGCGTCTCTTGGCGAACTGCAAGCACTTGTACACACACAGTTCCACACAACCACAAAGCGGATTAACGAAAAGGAAATTCCCACAATTCCCCATGGTCGGTGTCAAGCTATGTAGCCACGAAAGCGCTTACGTGTGCAGGTCCCCCGTCCGTCCGCCCGTCCGTCCGTGCGTGCGTTTGCCTTGCAGGCCGTATGAGAAGCGGGCGGACTACGCTTATAGCTGCAATGTCGGTGAGCTTTGAAGACATGTTCTCAACACAACTGCACTCGCGCTTCCTCCGCACTACCACCGCTGTACGGCCTGCTTGTTGGCGAAACTGATCGCGTCCCTGTTTGATTGCCTTCACTCCGAAAGATGGATGGATGATGGCTGTGCGGCTTGGTGGATATAAACAACACGTTGAATGCTCGTCGCAGTAGCTGCCGAATACCACTGGTTTTGAATGAAACGCCAACTGTCAAATAACTTTAGACATTCGTGAGTGCGCGACGAAGCTGATGGCGATTCCTGTACGTTACTCGAATTGTTGCATTCGTCTACTGGGCATTTAGTCATGGCCTTTCTCAAGTGCAACAGTTTGCAACTCAACTAGCCAAATTATTTCTTTAATCGCTATACCATTCGGCGCATTTGGTTCACTGGTTGCATTGGCTCAGCCAAGTATCGTCTATCTGTCTGTCATGCTCATCGCTTAGCTTGGAATTCGTAAGCAGCATGTCCCATTCAGACCAAAGACTTCCAGCCTCGGCACTGCCATTGTAATAGTCTTTGTCTTCGCTCTTAACAACGTTTGCATTCTCAATACGTTGCGCTCTCCTTCTTCCACAGTGTTCAGCTGGGTACAACTACATTACAAGCTGGCAGAATTTTTACGAATGCCACGTCCTAGCCGGGCTATTAAATTGCGTTACGTGATTGTAAATTCATTGATATAATCCCCAAGCCAATGCAGCAAGTTATTCACGCGATTCGAAGGGAGGGCTGCACTCGTACTACAAATAGTTCCTTGATTCATGCTTACTACTTCCAACTATTCGCTTCATAAGTGCAAGGTTGCGCATGGGAAGACGATCTAGGAAAATTCGTAAGCTAAATAGGTTCGCCTGCAATTTCCAATTTAGTACTTTTCACTTACAGTTTCGGTTAAAAAAAAAATAATTAAAAAAATGCTTATTTACAAACGGGAACTAATAATACAATTATTCTCACACGTAAATAAAGCAGCACTGGCTGTCAGGGCTTTCGGCTTGCTGATGCATAAATAAAAGATGGTTAGCCTAAAAGTTTTTCATGTAAAAGTGAGACTAGAAAAATTATGTAATTAGGACTATGGTAAAAATAGAGTGCGCTCTGCCCAGAATGTGGAGAGGAGGATGAGACCGCGCACCACTTTCTGTGCGTCTGCTCGGCCTTCGCTTGAATCAGGCTTGAGGTCTTTGGCACTGATGTGTTAAGAAGAGACCAACTTGGCTTCTTGGCACCACAAGATCTACTCAGATTTATTCGCAGATCGGGTAGTTTTTAAGAAGATTAAAAAGGCAACCCGAGTGCAGTACAAGGGAATGCTGTACTTGCTAGTTGTCCCGGCAACAACAAAAATGGTAAAAATATAATAACTACGTAAGAGAAGAAGGAAGAAAACATCAAAGCAATTCAATCCTAATTGAACTAGAAATTCGGGCATTTTTGATATACAGGGTTTGATTGAAAAGTAATGAGCCTTATTTTTGTTATGCAGTTTTATTAAAACTTTTGGCTTATACAACTAATATTCTTCAAAATAGGACCCTTGAGCGTCAATACACCGCTGGTAGCGGCCCTTCTACTGCAGGAAACATTTTTTAATAGTGTTCAATTCAGCTGTCGCAGTTTTTTGGATAGCTTCGATGGAGTCGAAACGCCTCCTCTTCAGCTTTCTTTTCAGGCGCGGGAACAAGAAAGAAGTCCGAAGGGGACAAGTCTGGGCTGTAGGGAGGGTGGGGAAGCACCGGAACTCCCATCTTGGCCAATGCAGAGGTGCAGATGAAGGCGGTTCACATCTTCGTCTGTTTGCGTCGTCGAAGGCCTTCCAAATCGCTATTCGTCTTCGACGTCCTCCCGGCCTTTCTTGAACGACTTGTGCCACCGTTTTACCTGTGCACTGGACAGAGACTGGTCCCCGTAAGCCTTCTTGAGTAGCCCGATGGTTTCGGTACTCGTTTTGTTTAGCTTTACGCAAAATTTGATCGAGTAACGTTGCTCCAACGGCCACTGCAAAATCCTAGCACACTTTTAAACGCGCGGAGCGATCTTGACTGCACCGCTGTTGCCAGCGAACTGGGACCGGTTTCTAGTGGAAGGGGAAGGTCCAACAATCAAGGCTAATTACTTTTCAATCAAACCCTATGATCAAAAAGTACCAGGAATGTTTAATTGACTATTTTCTTCGATTGCCAAGGCGTAGTGCACCATGAGTACCTTTCATCGGGTCAGACCGTGCGACTTCTTTTTGTTTCCCAAGTTGAAGTTACCACTTCGTGGAAGGAGATTTCAGTCGAAAGAGGATATTAAAGAGAATGCGACAAAGGAGCTGAAGACCATCCCTTCGTCGGCCTACCAGGGTTGCATGGAGGACTGGGTTAAATGTTGGCACATGGCTGTTGCTTCAGACGGGTTATATTTTGAAGGAGATAAATCAAAATTTGCCTGAAATTTAACGCTATTTTATTTTGTTTAAACATTCCCGGTACTTTTTGATCATAGGGTATAATATTTTCTGAGGAAGTAGTTCTCAACAGTGCAGAAGGTATTCGATTACGGAAGATAATTTTTCTGATTGGTGAAAAATGTGGGCAGTCGTTGAGTAGATGGCAGACCGTTAAAGGCGCTGAGTGCCAGTGTTGGCAAGAAGGAGGGCTGGAACCATTGCAAACGTATGAATGGGTGGCGATAGTGTGTCATACTCGTAGACAGACAAATACTTTACTATCGTTGCAACAGAGTCGTTCCGGTTACGTAGAACCGACTGCCGGGTGAATGCCATGGGAGAAATCGCACACCCCGCTTCAATGCATGTCACAAGTTTTCTGTAGGGTTTAGATTGGTGATTGGAGAGGGGTAGCAATAATTTTTGACTAACTGTAGAGCAGCCATTCTCGCACAATATGGGATTTATGCATAGGGTCATTATCTTGGTACAGTTTAAAACTAGGCATAATGCCCATTTTCTCGGCTAACTTTTTCAACTTCTGCCTTAAGGGGTCCCGGTGGTCTAGAATTTTAAAAAAATCGATTTTTTTTTTTGATATTTCGAAAGTAGAGACTTTTAGGAATATACTGCCAAATTTTTTGAAGGATATTCCCACGGTATTTTCGATTCTACAGCCGTTTTAGCAGGTAGAGTCAGATTCGTCACGCGGCGGCATCAATGGAAAATCCACTCTCAAAACTTTAAACTTGTAAAAAAAACTATTTAATCGAATCAACTGAATTTTTAATATGTTATTCACAACATCAATGGCTATCGCCCGTACTAGAATCGTTTTATTATTTCAATTATTTCGTATCTTTTTTTATGAAAAAACTGAAAAAAAACCCGGTTTTTAGAGTGTCGAATTCAAAACCGCGCCATTTCGTCAAATTTTGTTTTTTGGTTTTTTATTCTAGTAGCGGGGCATAGCTCCAATCGTACTGATTAATAATTTTTTTGGTGTTTGTGTTTCAGATAAATAGAGGAGCCAAAATGGACAACACCGTCCTAGTGCAATTTTTCGGGAAGCTCAACTTCAGCGCTGTTTTTAAAATTACTAAAATTAAAAAAAAAAAAATTTATTTTTTGTGTGTAAAATAAGTTAAAAAAAAGCCTAAAAAATTTAATTACCGTTTTTCATTTTTTTACTGTAAAAAAATTCCTGCAAATACCCTACATTTTCGAGCTCTAGACCTCCGGGACCCTTTAATAGATACAAATATGTTTCAATATTCATATTTGTTTCTATAAAAACAAAATTGCCGGTTATTTTTACCGGATGAAACACACCCCAAACCATCACTACTACCGAATAAGTTAAATTTGCTCTCATCCAGGAAAATAACATCAACCCACCAAGTTTTATGTGTTCCTTAACAAAATTCAACCGCAGCTTCCTAGTTTGTTCATTTACATAGGATTTTTTCTAGCTACTCGGCGATTACAGGCCTCTGATTTCAGAACACGAAGAATGGTTTGGGGGTGTTTATAGTTACATTAGTAGAACTGTTGGTAAATAATAGGAAATTTATTTCAAATATCAAATTTTTTATTTTTTTTTTTTTTATTACTATTTTTTTTTACAGCTAATATATTTCATCAATACATCAAAGCAATCTAGAATCTAATTTTAATTCAAAAAAAAGCATTTGAGTTTTAAAAAATACCGCTGCACACATAATGTACATACATACATACATACAACCATCCGTATGTAGTATGTACACATGAACAAAAGTATGCTAAGAATTATCACCAAAGCTGGCCATGCAAATTTGAAATCAGAACGTCTATGAAATTCAATTTGGAAATTTGAAAAACTAAATGAATGAAAGTGCGATTTTTTGTTTTTTTTTAATTTTAGTTCAAATTACTGTAGGTACTTCATTCAAATCAATTTCTGAAATCGAAGTCAGTTGCCACTCGGATAGCATCCGATGCGGTTGTTAAATTTTCTCTTCTTGTTCGATTTTCTTACAAATTCATTTTTTTTGTTTTTTTTTTTCAAATGTATTACGTATGTTTGTGTATGTATATATACATTGTCTATCTATTGGTCACGCATCAAATCAGGAGTATCACCTTTAGGACCTGCAGTATCGCAGTAACTAATGAAAACTTTCCTCAATGGCTGAGTGTGAATAGATGCATATTCGTTGCCGCTTGTTTTAGTAAACCGCGATTTTAGTAAATCGTTTTTTTTTTATTTTTTTTATTTGAGGATAATGAATATTATGAATATTTTCAATTCTCAAAAGTCTTGCTGAAGGCAAGAATGTGTGTAGGTGCATATTCTTGTCGCCTTCAACAAAGCATCTGCCTAAGAAGATGGAGTTTTTGCTAAAATCGCTTAACGATTTTAATTAGTCGGTTTGAAACTGAAACCCGTGTAATAATGATCCTTGATGAACACAAAACGATGATGTTGCGGCAAAATTCCAAAATTAAAGAACTCGTTTTTCAATGTAAATTACAATTTTTTCTCACAATTTATTTCAAACTATTCCCTATATATACACAACTAGCATTCCCCAGTGGGCTTCGCACCACCATACATAAAATGTTTTTTTTATATCGCAAAAAATTTTTCATATTAAGTTTTCTTTATAGAACTCGTAAAATGTTTAAACAGTTGAATTAGTTGATTTTTTTCATTCAACATACTTTCTAAAGATGTCACAATAGCCTTTTCTGTACTTTTTTAAAATTTGATTGTGGTGGTCACCTATAGACAGGTAAGGTGAAAGAGCCGATAAAAACTTGTAATTAAACTTTGATTATTTAATTTCCATTTAAATTTTTTATGCTAAATAAATTATGCTAAAATAAATAAAGTTAAAAATGTTTTTCCAGTTCCTTGAATGCTCCAGTTTTTATTATATTTTCGCCCAAAATTAATATTAACATAATACACTTACAACCACAACAGTACAACAGAAACGCTCATAAGCGGCTGTGTATTTGTTACTGTTTTCCCCATACAGGCATTTCGTATGAGAGGAAACCATTACTCACATAAAATATCATAACTCAGGAACGGCTGCTCCCCCTTTTCTGCCATTCGATGGAGTACATATGGCAACGCACCTCCCCAAATACATATAATTTCACAATTAAATCCATTATTGCTTTACATTTTTGCCGAAATGGATACTCATGTGGTTCAAACACATCCTAGGGTTATCCAGGTCCACGTTTTGGTCTATATCTCGAGACCCTAGTTACGGAGGGGCATTAAAAATACTCTATACTATAGAATCATCAGCAGCTTCCATTTGCTACCCATATTGTACAAACACATCCTAGGGTTACCCGGGCCCACGTTTTGGATTATATCTCGAGACCCTAGTCACGGAACGGTATGAAAAATACTCTATACTATAGAAATCATCAACAGCTTCCATTTGATACCCATATTGTACGAACACATCCTTAAGTTATCGGGGTCCACATTTTGGGCGATATCTCGAGACCCTAGTTACGGAGGGGCATTAAAAATACTCTATACTATAGAATCATCAGCAGCTTCCATTTGCTACCCATATTGTACAAACACATCCTAGGGTTACCCGGGTCCACGTTTTGGATTATATCTCGAGACCCTAGTCACGGAACGGTATGAAAAAATACTATAGAAATCATCAACAGCTCCCATTTGCTACCCATATTGTACGAACACATCCTTAAGTTATCGGGGTCCACATTTTGGGCGATATCTCGAGACCCTAGTCACGGAGCGGCATCAAAAATACTCTATACTATAGAATCATCAACAGCTTCCATTTGCTACCCATATTGTACAAACACATCCTAGGGTTACCCGGGTTCACGTTTTGGCCTATTTCTCGAGACCCTGGTATCCGATTCTTAAAATTTTAAAACACAAACCATCTACTGAATAGTCCAAACAAAGCCTAAAAATTTGGTGTGGATAGGTGAGCCCGTTCTTGAGTTATAAGATTACCAAGGAAATGTAACTTCTTTTTATATATATAGATTATTTCAAAAAACAGGATATTATAGGCATTTCGTATGAGAGGAAACCATTACTCACATAAAATGTCAGGAACGGCTGCACCGATTTCAATTAAGCTTCACACAAACCACCTCCAAAGATAGAAAAGAACTCTAAAATTCTTGTGTTAATCGGTTCGGCGGCTCTTGAGTTATAATATTAGCAAGGGAATGTAGTAACTTATTTTTATGTATATAGAATGTTTGCTCGTCTTGCGCGTGGCATTCTTTCAGTACAATATATTACTAATTAAATGTAATAGCGAAATATTGAAAATTATTTAAAAAAACAGGATATTACAGGCATTTCGTATGAGAGGAAACCATTACTCACATAAAATGTCAGGAACGGCTGCACCGATTTCAATCAAATTGATCGTAGACTACACTGTTGTTGTTGGTCTTGAGGTTAAGCGGTTTTCTGCTGCACGTCTATACGGCGTACACTTTAGCGTTTACAAACATAAAACAAACAATTCACTTTTGCGGTACGTCCATAGCATTGGCATGTGCTAACAAATTCACAACAAATTAACGTCGTTTGCTATTATTATTTCAAAAAACAGTATATTACAGGCATTTCGTAACTCACATAAAATGTCAGGAACGGCTGCACCGATTTTCTTGCACGTGGTATTCTTTTAATACAATATATTAGTATTTGAATGTAACAGCAAAAGATTCAAAATTTTTTCAAAAAACAGTATATTATTATTTGAATGTAAAAGCAAAATATTGAAAATTATTTCAAGAAACAGTATATTACAGGCATTTTGTATGAGAGGAAACCATTACTCACATAAAATGTCAGGAACGGCTGCACCGATTTCAATCAAACTTCACACAAACCACCTCCTCAAAGATAGAAAGGAACTCTGAAATTTTTGTGTTAATCGGTTCGGCGGTTCTTGAGTTATAAGATTACCAAGGAAATGTAACTTCTTTTTATATATATAGATTATTTCAAACAAGTCAGAATTTTCAAAAAATCGATTTTGTTTTTTTTGCATATTCTTAAAGTATAATGTTTTAAAAATATTGTGTAAAAATTTGAAGTGAATCCGACAAATACTTTTCAAGTTATTCAACAATTAACAAAGGGCGCTCGGCCGCTCCGGAGCCGATAGCAAAACTTTAAATGCGTTTTTCTCAAAACTATGTTTTTCAAACTGGTGAACACTGTAACTTAAAAACCGCTACGTAGATTTCAATAAAATTTATACAGCTTTTGAAAAACATAAAAAACTTGTGCCTGATCGAAGGATTTTTTTTTTTCAAAAATTTCGATTTTTTTTAACAATTAACTGTTGGTTTTTCTTTCTAAAATCTGGAAAAAATTTTCTGAGGCCGCCATTTTGTTCATTTTGAAAAAAAAAAAAAGCTTCGATCAGGCACAAGATTATCTATTAATAAAACTAATTTTTCTTGTCCGATTGGTTTTAGATGAATCTGCAAGGACTTGTGATGTTCACCGCAAGGGACTTCTGGAGAAACGGGCTTCACACAAACAGCCATAACTTTTGCAATTATTAATTTTTTTTTTTTTAAATTTTGGTGAAGTCAAGTTAAAACTTGATGTTTTTATGCTATGTTTTTATTTTTGTTAAATAAATTAATTAAGTAGCAAAAAAAAATTCGTGAAAATCATCATTTTTTCGGGCCTCTGACTACCCCTAACCCCTTAAATCCTAAGTGATTTTTCTCTTTTTTTTTTTGTTTATTCTTGAAATTGTTTAAATCCTAAGTGATTTTTCTTAAATTGTTTTTTTTTTATTTTTTAAATTATTTGAATCCTGAGTGATTTTTCTTGAATATTTTTGGTTTATTTTTGAAAAAGTTGTGCTTATTTCAAACTCCTTGTTTTTGAATATAAACTTTTTACTAAAAGGTTGTCTAGGGTTCATACAGGTATTTAAGACATAAATTTTCTGATAATGAGGCTGGTAGGCCACGATTGAGGTAGACCGATTTAACATCAATAATCCATGGTGTCCCAAACATTATGCGCCCATATTCTCAACACTACTTTTTATACTTCCTCCTGCCCTAAGTTATGTTAATAGTTTTGTTTAATCATGTAAATATGGATATGGGAATAAGTTTCCGTCCTTCCTTACCCAAGTTACGAATTATTTAAACAATTAAATAATACCTGATATTATGTGAAGTATGTGCCATTTGAAGCTACAACTTTACTCCATCTTTCAGGCAGCATACGGATTCCTCTGACGAAAAATTCAAGTTCTTTTGACTCGATCCATTCATTGAGAGCGGAGCAAAACTACACTTCGCTCTTGGAATGCACGCTTCTGTGTTTCAAGCGGAGGTGTATGCTGTTCAAGAAGCTGTGAACTCTTTTATGGAAAACAGATGGAGAGGCAGATCTGTATGTGTAAGCAGCGACAGCCAAGGTGCGCTAATGACCATAGACAGCCTCCCAACCACATCTGGGGTAGTCGAGTCCTGTAAATCCAGGCTGAACAATGTCGCTAGACATAATAGTCTGACTCCTTAGTTAGGATGGGCCCAACTTCTTCAGCCATCAAAACCACGGTTAGCAAACAGGTTACTGTAACCCTCAAACGAGCTTGGCAGGCTGAGAGAAGCTGCAGATGGACAAAACTGATGCTACCTGTCATGTCCGACCGATTGTCGCAGTTCCTCCTATCACTAAGCAGAAGGGACTGTAGGCAGCTGGTTGGACTGATGACTCGCCACTTTCTATGAGCAAAGCACATAGAAAAGGTGGGCATCTCAGACAGTGCACCCTGCCCAGCATAAGGAGAGGAGGATGAGACGCGGACCACTTTCTGTGCATCTGCCCGGCCTTCGCTCGAATCAGGCTTGAGGTCTTTGGTACTGATGTCTTAAGAAGAGACCAACTTGGCTCCTTTCCACCACAATATCTACTCAGATTTATTCGAAGGTCGAGTAGATAGAAAGAAAATTAAAAAGGTAACCCGAGTGCAGTACAATGGACTTAATTGTGTCTGAGTGCTGTACTTGCTAGTTTGAGACCGAAAAAAAAATATTGCAGCACGCACAGTTCCCGTGGATATTGACGTCGCTACTCAAACTAAAAATTGTTTGAGACTCCAAATTTCTGCGAGGTCTTCGATAGGTCATGTTTTCCAATTCTGACCACAAACTGTATTCGAATGGATTCAGATCTGGACTTCCAGATGGTCAATCTTCTGCGGTTATGACCCCAGGAATATTGTTTTTTAGCCAAGCTTGGTGGTTTTTGCCTTATGGGCTGGCGCGGAATCTTGCTGGAAGATCCAAAGCTGTCCATTGGTAAGAGTACTGCTCAACTGCTTCACCACACCTACTAAGGCATCCTTCTTGTACATTTTTGTCCCTGTCTTAACCTCTTTTATCGCAGAAATCAAGAGATGTAACGCCTTTGCAAACCACTCCCCACCAAACTATTACGGAAGCTGGATGGTGGTCACGATAAACCCTTGAAACAACATTTTTTGCGGCTTTAGAAGTTTTAGCATAGATTCTGTCGTTTTGTTTATTAAAATTTTCTTCAGCAGTGGAAATTTTCTCATCCGTGAAAAGAATAATTCATGGCCTTCGACCGCGTGTCACCGAAGAAACTGGTTGCATCTGTCGAGTCTTATTTTCTTCAAGCGCGTTGTCAGAAAATAAGCAGTTGAGCGACGGAAGGGTTTCATGTGGAGTTTGCCTCTAATTAGACTTGACATGGATCCGGTCGATACATTCATTTCCCTGGACATGATTTTCTGGAAATTCTTTCTCGAACGGCTTTTACGGGTGGACTGGTTCGAACTACGAGAGCACCATCACTTCTTTTTCTGTGTGTCACTTCAGACGTTTGGGAAAAACGATAGGTCGTGCGGTAAACACACATTCTCGAAATATTAAATTTTTTCAGCTTTTTCGTAAATCTCACTTGCACTTTTACCTCACTTTTGTAGTGCAATCAGTGCAATGCGATTTTTCTTAGCTCCCCACTTCATTGTTAACAAGCGAAATTTGCCACGAAACTGAGTGCGTTTTATGAGCAGACAATGCCTAGGAACAAAAGCAAAAATAACGGACCGTTTAATGCGAATTTGTGCTCGCGATTTACGGAAATAATTACGAATGGTAAAAGTGAGTAACTGAGATGGTCACTGGGTTTGTCTCATAGACTTCACTTTGGGGGTACCCCTACAGAAAAAAGTCCATAGTGGTAAGATCAGGCAACCTGGGTGGCCCGGAAATGTCACCGAAACGGCTTATCGGTTTGTAGCCAAGTGTTCTGGCTTGGCGGCAGGTATTCCGAGTAGGCCCCACACGACTGAAAGAAAACGGTCAACAAGACTTTGATTTTGGATAGATAATTGTTGGTTCGTTTCAATGTGAAATTCATATACTCAGACCTCGTCCCCGATAAAATACCACGACAGCAATAGTGGATATTTGTTTTTGCAAAGACCTTAATATAATTTTCCTAACTTGTTTGATGCTTTTGTCAGTCACAGAAGTGGGGTGACGATCGGGCAAGATAAATCATCAACCAGAGTTTTGCTCACTTTAAACTCCATGTAACACCCGAGTGTTGTGTTTTCGCATAGACAGATGTGCCAACCTAGAAAATAATTCAAATTTTCCGGTATTTTTTCAAGAGAATCTAGATATTCGGGTAAAAATTTAATACTGACGAAAATGCTTTAGGTCCTGCCTGCTTCGATTAATAAAATTGTTCTCCACAAATCGAGTTATTTTTTGTGTTTAGTATCCTAGCAATGGCATTATTTTAATTTCAGTTTTGCCTTTAGGTCCTGTTGGAGCATAGGGCGTCAATGATACGATACTCGTATTTATTAATATAATTAAAAAAGCTATTATCTGAATTAAAATTCACCACCAAATGAACCTAGATATACAGACATATGTATGTATGTGTGCCCATATGTATATTAATAACATTTTTCTTGTCGAGTAATTTAGCTGAGTGAGCGTTTAGAAGTGCAATACCCGCATTTTACCGTCGATATGTGGCGAATTAGCTTATCAAAATTACTCATTTAAAGCAGCGTACAAAGAGAAACACCAACAAACGCGAAAGGAGGTGAGTATGGCATTAAGTGCATTATATGCATGCATGTATGTGTGTATGTACGTAGCTAATTGAGAAACTCGCAAGTTCACACAATGACAGTGAACAATATCAACGATATCACTACCACCAATCGCAACAACAAATGCTCACAGTAAATACTGGAAAATTGCGCGCAAATTAATTACACTGAGCACCATTTATCGTTAATTAAATTGTAAGCAAACTGATTTTGACACTTAAATTGTAGTTGACAGTTTGAGCGTAAAGCAAAAGAGCAAAGTAGCATTTGGATAAGAGATTCAGCGACGCTTGCTGGTAGCAAATGATTTTTGAGAAAATCGATTAAATGACTTAATCTTGCAAATGAACTAGTTTTAAAAATAATAAATAAGTTTCAACATAAAATTATAATTTATTGCCACATGCGGCCGGTATGCTTTGAATGCAGTAGACTTTGTCACTGCCGGCGCCATCTAGCGGTGGTGAGCAAGCATTTGAAAGGATGCTTGTTGGTAATGCAGTGCGCGCGTACAGTGCCAGTGATTGTGGCAATGCGGTTTATAAACTACATAATTATTGTACGGCTGGTTGTGAGCAATGCCTACAGTAGTTTAACTGAATTGATGGAATAGAATGCATTAAAGGCTAACACTTCAGGTAAACGATTGATCGATTAAAAAAGCATTGCTGGTGCTGGTGATGATTGTTATTTGTGTTTTTTTACTTCTTTGGTTAATAAGAATTGTATGGGAAATTTTTTCGAATTTAAAAGATAAATTAAAAGTACGTTCCTATAAGCAGTGATTAGCAATAAATCTACAAAAATGAGCTACCCGTTCACATATGGCAGATTAGCTGCAAAATTGACAATCGGCTGTCCAGATTGTTTTGAGAGGTTTTTCCTCATATAAATTGGTTTGGTGCCATATTTTGGCGTTTTTGGTTTGTTCAAATTATTATCAACGATATGAAGCAAGGACAAAGATTTAATTGCGCAATTTGCTACTAGTTTTTTTAGAGTTTTCCAAAAGGAGTTGTTATTTTGATATTCAAAGAAAAATGTTATTTTTTAATATAAATGATCGGATGTTTATTTAATTATAAAGAGGAAGGAATGCCGTTAATAGCGGAAAATAACATCAGGCAAATGACCACCACGACCACGCTTACAGGACAATATCCTTTTCATGAAATTTTCCACAACCGAATTGCAAAGTGGCTGCCCCAGCCCTATGCCCTCGATAGCCTCACGAACTTCGTCTTTGAGGTCTTGAATGGACCCTGAGCTGTTGGCGTAGACCTTCTCTTTCATATAGTCCCAAAGAAAAAAGTCACAAGGTGTTAAATCACAAAATCTCGGTGGCCAATTGTGATCAACTCTTCGAGAGATAACACGGTCCGAAAACTTTCCCCGTAAACATCGTTGCTTGTGTGGCACGTAGTGCCGTCTTGTTGAAAATAAACGTTGTCCAGAATACCATCCAATTTCGGCCATAAAAAATCGTTAATTATCTCTTGATAGCGCAATCCATTCACCAATAACAAATGTTATTGGAAAACCTTTAGACAGTTGAAGGAAATCCGTAAACGAAGTCCACTGAGGTTACAAAAAATTAAGGCAGCATGCAATTGCATGCATTTTATAATAAGCAATAACAGGCAGCCGCCGTAGCCGAATGAGTTGAGGCGTAACTACCATGAAATATGAAGCATTCGAAAGTTTTTTCTAATAGCCGTCGCCCGTCGGCAGGCAATGGCAAACCTCCGGAAGTGTTTCTGCTTTCCTTAAGAACGGTTAGGTAAAAAATAAAGTATCTGGGGTATTCCTACCGAGCTTTATTTAAGTTGAAACGATTCAATAATACCGAAAGATATAAATTGCACCTCAGCTCTTCGAAACTCACACAAGCTCACAGCTCACACAAAAACCGGGGCTACTTCAACGCAATTGAACGTTTGAAAAACGATGGTTTCGAATGCTTTGAAATATTTTTCTGAGTATAAAAAAACAGCTGAGTATAGTTAGCCAGATTGTTAGGATGATATCGTTAGATTGTCAAAACAGTTGGAAAATTGGAAAAGCCAATAACGAAACGAACAGTTGCGCTTCGATTTCCAGAAGCAGGGCTTCACGGTCGATTGGCACAGAAAGAGCCATTGGCAACAGCATCGCAACGACTACGCCGAATTAAGCTTACTCCACAGCACATATCCTGAACTCGAAATCGAAGGCGTAACATTTTATTCAGACTGTAGGAAGTACGTACAGCGGCTTAAACGTGCAGCATTCGTCCCCAATTCCGTCTAACCAATCACTAAAGCACGGAGGAGGCTCAATAAAGGTGTGTGGCTGCTTTTCATAGAACGGCGTCGTATCGAAGCTATCGAAGGCAATTCTACCTTAGGCGGAAAAGAATTTACCAGTGATTTGGAAATTTGAGCCAGAACAATTATCCAAAGCACTGGCAAAAAAAGTTTCTCGAAGAGAATTCGATTTTCGAGTGCCGACTTAAATCGAATAGAACAGCTTAAAATACTTTTTCTTTTTTATAGAATTCATTATTTGACAGCAAAAAGTCCAGCGGGATAGAGCTGAGATCTCATTAAATTCTCTTACAGAACGGGCAATAGGAGCATTACGCGCATAATTCGTGTTAAGAAGCTTAATATGAAATCCGTAATATTGCATAGAGAGAAAAAATGCGAGTCAAATATCACACCCAGATATTTGAATTCATAAACTGATTGAAGTAAAGTATTAGTAATACGCTGAGATGACTGGAAAATAATTTGAGTTTTGGCGTAACCAAAATGAAAACCTTTCTTGACATTTAGAGAGATGCCAGGGTTACTGCCCAGTAGTGGTGGCAAACTATCGATGGCACTATCGATAGTATCGATGGGGTACCACTATCGTTACTATCGATGGTCCTTAACTATCGAAAAAATACTATCGAAGTTTTTTACTTTATCCAGCTGTGAAAATTTACCATCACTATTCTTTGTTTGGCGCGTTAGTTATTTTCACTTTTACTTGTAATATTATTTTTGCTTAACCTTCCTATACCCGCGTTAATTTTTGTAACACATATACCCGCGCACGGTCTCACAGACCGAAAGTTCAAACTACATAAAATATTAGTTTTTTCAAACAAAACTAAAAACAAATTATTATTTTTCAATCCCGTAGATGTAATAAAAAAATAAAACTACGCATTAAATTTGTATTCACTTATTTTATTGATTTTAAGTGATTAACAAAAAAGCCATCAAAATTGATAATTTTTTCTCAAGTACTACAAAAACAAAACAATAACATATTTTTTTATTCACATAAATAAAAATAAGTTATAGTAACTTAAAAACACTTCTTGGACAATACATAAATTATAAATTATATTAGTTTTTAGTCTTGAAATAAAAAATCATGGCATATCGCAATTCATGTAAAAATCTGCCTTAAAAAGAAAACTTACGCTTTTAAAGTCAAATCTTAGACAACGCATTAATAAATAAAATCGATTCCAGCTCATAGTTAATCGAAATATCTCCGAAGAGGAACCATCTGTTTTGAATAAATCTTTAGCGTTGGAGTGACTATTTCTCCTAACTCCAACAAAGATTAAAAGGCCTAAAAGGGCTTCGATTTCTATGTTGTCTGTATAGGTACAGTCGCTTTCTCTTGGAAAATTAGGTTTTATGAGATCAATAAGTTCATTAGTATACTTTACAATACGATTTATAACAACTTCAGTAAAAAATAATCTCCAAACCTCGCCTATTTCCTTCAAGTTTTTTGCTGCTTTTCTAGGCCCTGGCGGTTGAGTGACTATATTCCTAGCGAGACGTCTTACACGATTTGACGGAGCATCATTATTCCACCTAGTGTATCCATCTTTACCAAGATAAAATTCTCTATCCTCTATCTCATTCAACTCCTCGTCGATTTCTTCATCATCTGCTTGCTCGGTATCATAACTTTCTGCATCTCCTGCAACAAAGTCTTCAACGTCGCTGTCATTTTCATCCTCATAATCAGAAGTCGAATTTTTTTCCTCCAAAAGTAGTCTGATTTGCTCTTCATTCATTATAATATTAAAAAGTACCTACAAAATAGTAAAACGCAAAAAAAATAAGAAAGAAACAAAAAACAAAATAACTGCTTTAACTTCACAAAAAATTACACATATACCCGCGTCGGTCTCACAGACCAATTTTTATAAAATTCACCAACACGCCTGTCTAGTGCAAACGCCAAATCAACACTAATATAGAGCTTGCAAGAAAACCGGAAGCTAGCAGTAAATTCAACTTTGTAGAGTTTCTGGAAAAACAAAAATTTACGTAAAATCATTTTCTCGGTCTCACAGACCAACGCGCGGGTATAGGAAGGTTAAAAGAAATTTTCAAAATGGACAAGTTTATAACAATAAACGGAAAAGGTAATAATCTATTTGGTGAAAATATATCTATTAAGCCGTGTGAAGATTGATTTTATTACTTTTAATAGGAGCAAAAGAAAATGCAGTCGAATGCGTGTGTTCTTCGGAAAGCGAAGAAGAACGTGGTGGCAAAAAAGCACGTATTAAAATATCTTCAGTGAGTGAATTCTTAATTCTTATATAACACATTTAACTATTTTATATTTGCAAAGGTATGGAAATATTTTAATAAGTCGGATGACAAAAAACTGGCAAAATGTGTTAAATGTGCTCGTGAGTACAAGACTAGTGGCAAATTTAAGAGACCACTTAAAAAGGATGCATCCAAATATTGAAAAAGACGAAGATGAGTTTTCAACAACTTCGTCAAGCTGTCGCACAAGTTCTCGGTCAGTGAGTTCTTTTTTTAAAAGGGCTATAGAATATGATAGCTCTTCTCAAAGAAAAGCTGACATTGGCGTTGCACTAGCAAGTTTGATTGGTGAAGGAATGCAACCATTTAATCTAGTTGAGCATACTAGTTTCCGCAACTTCGTCAAAGTCTTGGATCCCAGATATGTGTTGCCGTCCAAAAATACATTGAAAAATGTTTTTGTGAAGAATATGTATGACGAAAAAAAAATCAAACTTCAAGAACATTTGAATGCAGTTGAGCATGTGGCAATCACTACGGATCTTTGGACGTCTGCCGCAAATGAAGCATTTATAACATTGACATGTCATTTTATCGAAGAATCGTTTGTGTTGAAGAATGCTGTACTGCAAACAAAAAAATTAAATGACGTTTTGAACCACAATGCACAAAACATTGCAAATACAGTTTCTGATGTGCTAAAAAAGTGGAACATTTTTAATAAGGTTATCTGCATCGTTACTGACAACGCAAAATCAATGTTAAACGCATGTGATATATTGAAAATTGCACACTTACCTTGCGTTGCACATACTTTAAATCTTGCTGTGCACGACGCTTTGATGCTGAAGGCGGAGGATGGATATTTGAAGCCTATCATAACAAAATGTAAAAATATTGTACACTTTTTCAAATGCAGTTCTATTGCGACTGAAAAATTGAAAGAAGCGCAAAATACACCAACACCATTGAAATTGATTCAGGATATGCCCACAAGATGGAACAGCACATATAATATGCTAGAGAGATTGTTAACTTTACACGATGCTGCCGCTATTGTTCTTTTAGCTATAGGTAAAGCTCCTCCACCTCTTTCTGCTGATGAAAAAAATTGTGTACGCGAAATAGAAAATCTGCTTCGTCCTTTCAATGAAGCTACAAAAACTTGCTGTGGGAACAATGTCACCTTGTCTTTGATAATACCCATTGCGTATGGCCTGTATCAAAGGATGTATGAAATTAAATTCCAAATAGAAACAATTGAAGCCATAACTCTATGCGAAAACTTAATTGAAGGACTGAGAAAGCGAATGTTTCAATATGAAACACGAACTGCTCCACGATTGGGGTCACTTCTCGACCCTCGGTTCAAGCGTGAAGGATTTATTTCTAGCAGCAACGCAGAACATGCAACCATTCGCTTAGATAATGAAGTTATGAGTCTTCTCGAAAATGAACCGCCATCTTCAACTAATAATGCACCACCAAAAAGTGTTTCTCTTTTCGCATTTATAGAGAAGAAAAATGCGGAGAAAATAAAGTCGAAGAAAGCGGATGCCATCATTCTCAGGCGTCAATATTTAGAAAGAGAAAATACGGCAGAAGATTCAAATCCTTTAGATTTTTGGAAGGTAAACTAAAATTATGAATTAAAAAAAAATAATATGTATAATGAATTTTTTTTATTTGTAGGTAACTGAAAATGATTTTTTTCCTTTAAAGAAGTTGGCTTCAAAATATTTATGTATACCGGCCACATCAACTGAATCGGAAAGAGTTTTCAGTAAGGCCGGTTTAGTTATAACTGAAAAAAGAAGCCGCATAAAAGAAAAAAATGCAGATATGCTAAAAAAATAAAAATACTTGGATTAATTAAATTTTTGTTAATGTTTTTTTCTGTACTCTACATTTAATTTTTATTGAACGCAATCGATACTATTGAAAGTCTAACACTATCGGCACTATCGATGGTGAGAAAAAATACTATCGTTCACTATCGATAGTGACTAAAATACTATCGCCCACTATCGATGGTGCCGACTATCGATAGTTTGCCACCACTACTGCCCAGCATACGAGCGCATTAACTTCCGAGTGCAATATAGGAACATCCTGATCCTCATCCTAATCGTAAAAATGTTTTCAAAATTGGCAACGAAAAACAGGTACCAATATCATTAATAAATAGAACGAAGAGAAGTGGCGCTAAAGCACTGCCTCGGATCTTGTGGCACCCCTGAAGATGCAATGAAAGGTTCCGAACATTCACTCACAATCGTTACCACACATCGTGTATCAGATCAATAAGATTTCAACCATTGAAATGAAAACCAAGAGATGCTAATTTACGAAATAGAATTGTGAAACTCTATCAAATGCTTTAGAAAAGTTTTACGCAATCAGCCTGAAAACAACAAAGCTAAAGTTGAAAAACAGTATTCACCAAAAGCCGCTGGATTGGAAATCAATGATAAATTCATGCCAATTGGGCGAGATTAAGCTCTTAGTTGCAAAGTACATATTTTCTTTTACAAATGCTATGAAAAGTTTAGATATAATAGAAAGCTTCTAGATTGGTCTATAATTGCTCACGTGATTCTTTTTGCCTCTTTTGAAATGAGTAGTTTTGTACATGAAGTAAAAAAATTTATTTTTTTCTCAGATAGAAATACAGATTTTTTTTTATTCCTTTATTATTCCACTTGGGAACATAGGGCTGCAACAAAACATTTAAATCTTATTATGTTTACCACTGTTCTCTTTACGACATCCCACGTTTGGTTAACTGTTTCTAGTTCACGAAGGTTAGAACGCATTTCGTGGACGACCGGGTCGTCTGTGTCCTTGTGGGTTCCATTCCAATGCTGTTCTGCAAGTGATTTCCCTGTCCTTTCTGAGAGTGTGCCCGATCCATCGCTTCGATAGACGACCACTTATCACCGTTTGGATTGGAGCTTGCTCGGTGATCTGCTACAAGTCCGTATTTTGGATAGTGTTCGGAAAGAAAAGTGTTCGGAAGTGGTATTCGGAAAAGAATCTTTATGACATGTCTTGCGCATGCTTATGTTCCACAATTGTGGCGTTTGGTGAAAGTTGTATTTGTCCCAAATCCAGGCAAGGACGAGCGTTCTAAATCGAAACCCTCTCAACGTCAGACAACATGCTTATCAAAGTGGGAAATCTTGCGAATCGGAATCGGCACGAGTGCGTTAGCATAATCGAAAAAGGGCTGGAAACAAGAGAGTACACTCTTGATGTGTTTGTGGATATTGAAGGAGCTTTCGACAATGCTACCTTTTACTCTATGTGCTCTTCTATCAGAAGTCATGGAGTAGAAGAAATCATTGTCAGATGGATACACTCTATGCTATCCAAAAGACTGCTTACCATGGATAGAGATGAGGATGAAGGAGTCAGGGTTGAGGTTAAGAAGGGTTGCCCACAAGGCGGTGTACTCTCTCCCCTACTTTGTTGCGTGTTGTTGGTGGACTCCCTTCTTAATGATCTGCAGGATATTGGACACATCCAGGCCTACACAGACGATGTGTGCGTATTAATCTCAGGACGATCACTTGAAGTTATATGCAATAAAATGCAGGTAGCTCTAAATAAGATTGAGTACTGATGAGAATTGCATGGTCTTTCGGTGAATCCTACGAAAAGTACCTTAGTGATTTTCACTAGGAAACGCAATATGGAAGGCCTGTTACTACCCACATTGAAAGTAACACTGCAACTATCTTCTGAGGTTAAATATTTAGGAGTAAACCTAGATACGTCGAGCAGAAGGTCTCTCGAGCACTAAAAATCTTCTGGCAATGTAAGAGAACCTTTGGCAAGACATAGGGTCTAAGACCGGCAATAGTACACTGGCTGTACATCACCCTGATTAGACCCATTATTACATACGCCTCTGTAGTATAGAGGAAAGCCACAATGGTTAATTCCAGAGTAAAACCCCTAAACAGGCTACAGAGAAGTGTGTGCTCGGGTATCACAAATGCCATGAGTACGACATCTGGTGATGCCCTTAATGCCATTCTGAACTTGCAACCTCTAGGTCTTCGAATTTGAAAGGAAGCAATGATGGCGGCGTACAGGCTCAAGTTAAACGGAGTCTGGAGAAATGAAATAAGCACTGGCCACTGTCAGATATACCACCAGTTGTCGGAGCGGTGCACACTGTTCTCGATGCCGGTGGACAATCGGGTGTCTGTCGTTAGCTTCGGTAGGAAGTATGACGTTTTGATCCCGCCCTTATTGAAAACCCTCACTCCACGCTTTGCTGCCCTTTTTCTCCACTCTTTGCTGCCATTTTAACCAAAAATTTTGTATTATTTATGTTATATTTTTAATAGTTTGCGTTGTGTAAAATAAGAACTTAGAAAAAAATTTATTTCTCATATTCCTTATATTTTTACGAATTTGTGCAGCAAATTGCTACTGATAGCCATTTTAAGAACTTTAACCTTTATGGAGGACTTTTATTCACCAAAGTATAATAGTGAACAGGGCGGCCGCCGTAGCCGAATGGGTAGGTGCGTGATTACCATGCGGAATTCACCGAGAGGTCGTTGGTTCGAATCTCGGTGAAAGCAAAATTAATAAAAAAAACATTTTTCTAATAGCGGTCGCCCCTCGGCAGGCAATGGCAAACCTCCGAGTGTATTTCTGCCATGAAAAAGCTCCTCATAAAAATATCTGCCGTTCGGAGTCGGCTTGAAACTGTAGGTCCCTCCATTTGTGGAACAACATCAACACGCACACCACAAATAGGAGGAGGAGCTCGGCCAAACACCTAACAGAAGTGTACGCGCCAATTATTATTTTTTTTTTTATAATAGTGAACAAAACATATTTTTAGAAATCAGCAGCACGTCCACTTCAAGCTAAACGCAAACCAAGCGCTAGTCAAATATTTGCAAAAAATAAATTTCTCTTCGAGCTATCAAGCAAATTGGAATTTCAAATGAACCTGCATATGAAATATTAATATCATAAAATGCCTTGTTGCTGTCAAAATACCCCCTAGACGTACCCGCAGAACTATTAACTGTCATGTAAGAGTTGGTTGGACATGCACTCGGATGAAGGCAAATCGAGGCAATAGCATTGGTGGCCCAATTACGATATTGTGAGTGTCTCTGGATAGTGGACAAGTGGACAAGTGGACAAGGAATGCGAAGCGAATGGACTTGTGTGACATTTCTTTGTCACGTGACAAGCAATTAAAAAACAAACTTACATACCCACAAATGCATATGTAACGGAGGAGTTATGAAAGAATTCAGACGCTTGAAAGTGAGCGTAAGCGCATAAGCGCCGCAGCAATGGCGTCAATCACTCGCTGGCCATCTTCATACTACACTCCTTGCTCAACTGAGTGTTCCGCATACGCAGCGATATGCCGCATGCGTGATACAGCCACGCTTGACACGCCACACATAGCGGCATTCGATGGTTGTGGGACAAATGAAATGCAGAGGAGGCATGTGACACCAGGCGGGTTTGTTCACCATTTGTTTGCGACACAAATATGGCAATGCATCGCTCTTACGCTGGCTCCACTGCTACTGTTGCAATTTGCTTGAATTATTTAAAATTCACTTTGACCCAAAAGACTCGATTAATTATTTATGAACTGAAAAAAGGACAATTCTTAGCCGCACAACAATCGGTGTACAATTGAAAAGCCAAAGCTGCTGAATAGGAATTAACATTCAGAGATACAAATGGACGTGCATAAATACTCGTACTCGTATGTATATGCATAGAAGTGGTGCGCTCACTTAAAATACCAAATTTATTATTTTTCCAGTTGTCACCAATCAGAATTTTTTCCAGCCGCGCCTACTTACGAAATGCCTTCAACGCCCAGCCCGCACGCATGCATGCCACCCAGTGGCTCTGTATTCGTGTCCTTCCCTCTACAATGCATTGGTAGGCAAGCGTATGACAGTCAGTCTGTCATAGCAAGGAAATTAGTGTTTCAGATTAAGCAGGAGAATTTCC
This sequence comes from Anastrepha fraterculus, assembly GCA_037575425.1. Lineage (NCBI taxonomy): Eukaryota > Metazoa > Arthropoda > Insecta > Diptera > Tephritidae > Anastrepha > Anastrepha fraterculus. Next base: position 335,258 of record JAYXIM010000152.1, on the reverse strand, counting down.
ACAAATGTCAATATGCTTGAAAGGATTAATTGAGCTTTGTGGGATACGGAAGTTTTCTTTCGTACGCAATATAATATTTAAATAGTTGGGAATTGATTGCTTTGCCATCGTAAGTGGCACACACTACAGGCTCTGACAAACCCACAATATTAAAGAGAAATACCTTTTATTCAATGCCCCGTTCAGCCTACTTGTTTGCATTTGGTGATATTCACAATTTGTTATTATTGCTTTGACAAATATTGACGCACAATTATGGTAATTTAAGTAAGTAGGGAAAGCCCATTATGAATTCATAGAGCTAAAAGAAAATCAAGTACATACGAGTGCATACGCATACGCTCCGATCAAATTGAAAGGCGGCTTTCCAAGAAGCCTTCCATGGTTGGTAAGCGACAAATCGTACGCAATTTTTAGTTCTGCATGAGAAATATGAAAAAACAAACCAAAGCGTCACACATCAAAATAAATACATACTTTAAATTTACATACTCGATAGAGCAAGATCATTAATACCTCTTTATCCAAAGGAGACTTCCCAAAATCGTGGAGAGATTCGATGGCAACACCTATCGAATAAATTTAAAATACAAACAAATGCGACGTATTCAGACCAATTAATAGCTTAAAAACCTTAGAAAAAATGCTTGAGAAAGTTTTCAACAATATATGGAAAAACTAACCTACACTCAAAATTCCAATCTGGTTTCAGAAAGAAATATTCATGCGAAACCGCAATACATCTTTATATAATTGGCGCATACTCCTTTTTGGGTGTTTGGCCAAGCTCCTCCTCCTATTTGCGGTGTGCGTCTTGTTGTTTTCCCACAAATGGAGGGAAAAACAGTTTTAAGCCGACTTCGAACGGCAGATGGTTTTTCTATGAGGGGCTTTTTCATGGCAGAAATATACTCGAAGGTTTGCCATTGTAGTTTGCGCGTGACTTTCTAAATGGTAGCGCAGCATTTGGAGAACCGTAATTTTTGAAGATGAAGTAAAAATAAACTTTTTAGGACCAGATGGCAGACTTTTTATAAGGAGGGAGGGCAATACAGGGGTCTTAAGCCCAAAATTTGCGAGTTACTACAAAACACGGCGGTGGCAACGATATGGTTTGGGCATCCATTTCATCAGTTGGAAATTGGAACTTTAACGAGAAAACACTGAACAAATATGTATGTTTATTTAAAACTTCTGCAAGAAAATTTGGTTCAAAGCTTCAGAAAAGTATGTACAAACTGAAGATGAATTTCGCCTTTATCAATTAACAGGGTCCGGCACTCGAAGTGTAACCAATTAAAAAGTAAATAAAAATAGTTTCGAAAATTCCGAGTAAAAAATGTGTGAAAATAATACAAAATTAAGAATCCATTTACTTTGGCTCGATATGACCACCTTTTGCCTTGACTACGGCCTTGAGACGGTCCAGAAACGAATCGCAAGGTGCCCGAATGTGACTTGCAGGTATTTTGGCCCACTCGCGGACAACGGCTTTTTTTAGCGCCTCTAGACTGGTGAATCTTTTAGTTCGGACCTTGCTCTCTAAAATGGCCCAAAGAGAATAAACCATCGAATTCGCGTCTGATGAATTTGAGAGTCACTGTAGGAACGTTGTTTGTTAGACAATCTTCGTTCACTCGAGCTTTGTGAAACGGTGCCGAGTCCTGTTGAAACGTCCATGGTCTGCCACCGAAATGTTTGTCTGCCCACGGCTTCAAAGCAACCTCCAGAATACTTTCCCTATAATATTTCGCATTTACCTTGAGACCAGGCTCGCTGAAAACGATTGGAGAGCGCCCATCTGCGGTTACAGCGTCCCATACCATTATCTGTGGCGGGTGCCGCCTCCTGGTGGTCAATCGATGACTCAAATTGACGTATGAACGGTCGGTCAAATAACCCCTATCGTTTTGGGAGTTTACGAATTGCTCAATTTGAAATTTTTTCTCGTCAAAAAACACAATGTTCGAAAATTTACCGTTTTCGTCCTAGTGAAGCAACTTCTTCGCTCTCTCAAGTCTGACTTGTTGCTGATTTGTTGTGAGATCATGCGCCTTTTGGTTCTTGTAAGGCTTGGCGTTGAGATCATTTTTCGGTACGCGGCAGATGCTACGGTCATATATTTTGTGTTCTTTTGCCATTTGATTGGCATTTCGTCGGGGATTTCGCTCGAGTTCCTCACTTAAATAAATTCAATTAAATTATAAAATGTGTGTTTCACCACCTCAAAGCCAAGTAAGAATAATGATCGATACAATTTCATTTAATTTGGTTACAGAAACCCTTTCCATCGCGTATCCGTGCTCGAATCGAATGGAACAAGTCAGTTGACTACCACGGTTGGCTATCATTTCGTCTTATTTTTTACAGAAACACAACGAGTGAGAGTGACGTTATCGTGACATCAAAACGACAATCTCAAACGAGAACCTGATGGAAAATGGTTACAGAAACGACATAGAAATGTGTTGTCAACGGCTCGCGTCGTGGCTCGTTACAAAAGGTGGGCGCTACAGAGTTTGTGAAAGAACTTTTAAAGAAGTCGAGGACTTTAAGCAACGATTTGATGGTTTTGGTCATTAAATGCGACAATCCACTCAACGATGCTGGGCTAGAGAAAGCTTGTTGTAATGGATTAGCCACTCTCTAGAAGGATCTAGAAGAAATGCGACTGAAAATTTATGGTCAAAACTTCCTCGGGGGCACATCCTGAGATGAATGGGCTAGGTGTTTGCAATATTTAAAAGTTCTTATTCATCGGGTAAAGGATGCTGTTGCAATAGTAAATTGTACTTGCGCTCTACAGTATTCATCTAGTTTCTTTTCAGATGTTTCGTTCTATACTTAATAAATACGCAACTTTGGAAGTGCTACTTTGTTCATCATTACAGCTTCCTTACTTATTTGGTCAGAACAGAATGTAATATTTCGGTCTACTCTCAGAGATCTGCACATTTCTATAAGTAGATACAATGGAAGTATCAGGTCAGTCCATAAGTTCGTGCGTTTTTTAAAGGTGGTGTTAAAATTAATAAAAAAGATGTTCAAAGTATTTATTAATCAATAATATATTTTCTTTCCAACGCTTAGGCAAATTTTTAATTCCCTGTTCAAAAAATTGTTTGTCCTTGGAGCTTAAATACGCTTCGATATCCCTTTTTATAGCTTCTTTTGCGGAATTGTTCTTGTTACTCATATGGGATTGAAGTCCACGGAAAAGGTAATAATCACAAGGTGCAATATCCGGAGAGTATGGTGGATGCGGCATTAGCTCCCATCCCAGCTCGTTCAGCTTGCCTAATGTTTGCGTTGACGTATGAGGGCTTGCGTTGTCGTGGTGAAACAAAACTTTGCGTCTATTCACTAAAGACGGTCGATTTTTTTTAAGTGTCTCATTCAGGTTTGATCGTCTGGTTTGGTTCCAGAAGTTCATAATAAACAATACCGGTCATATCCCACCAAATAGACAGGAGAATCTTCTTGGGGTGAAGGCCATCTCTAGGGGTCGGTTCTGTGGGCGTAAACCTGATTCTTGGAGGACACCTGTTGTTACATTGTACACCTCAATGCCTTTGTCGGTTCCAAACCTCTGCTTACGCATCGAAAAATAGCTGCCAATTACTTTGATAATATAACTAGTAGGGGCTACTTTTATGTGGGCTTCTAGTATACGCTGACAGCAGGGCCGTGGAGACCATATCCGGACACTAGGGAAAAATTGCAAATGCGGGCCCTTTCCATACAACTTTTTGGAATTACTCTCGAGTCCGGGCCCCTCTGAGAACTCCGGGCCCGGGCTAAAAAATTTCCGATCCCCTCTCGTCGGGCCTGGCTGCCAATAAAAACGTTTTTATCGTCCAGAGCTTCGAATCTGTGCATTTCCGAATGGTAGTCAAGCACCAACCCACTCGGCTACGGCCGCCGGCCATTAAGGGATAAACATCAAGACGCATACCACAAATAGGACCTTCTCCTCGGTCAAACACCCAAAATGCAGGCACTTATACCGCCTTTTAAGATACACCAAGGACAGCTTCACAACATTGATTAATATTTTAACCAATTGTCTTTGGCCTTTCTTTCACCAAATGCATGAAGAGGTAAGATCAGAAAAGGCGGAGTGCCTATTAATTTGTTACCTTCGCTGCGGCAATGCCGCATGCAAACGCACTTCCATAGGTCCACACATTTAAATGAAATAAAATGAGATATCCGCACATTACATGAAAAAAATCAGTATTGCATGTGTATGAGCGTTGTTGTTGTTGCTAATGTCAATCATTTACCAAATTATGTCATTAAGTTGTTAGTTGGCGCGATGTTGTTCGACGTGTGTGTTTCAAAGCTCATTTCCTAAGCTACCCATCGATGTGCGAGCCGCAGAGCTGAATGTTGTTGGGGAAATTTCTTCCACGTTTGTTTTTTTATTTAGCAGGCTGATAGTAATTTAGAATTACAGTGTTACGGTGGAATGCAGCAGAGATCCGCGCAAAAAGTACTGAGCTGAAGTGGGAATCGAAAGATGACTGGACGACTGCGTCGGTGGTGGCTTAGTGCTGAGAGCCAAACACGAGTAGTTCGTGATTATAGTGACTTGAAGGTAGTGACGATTCTTTAAATCGACTAGCGATCGTGACGCCAATAGTTTAGTTGTTGTTTTTAGTGTTGTTAGCGATGAGGCTGCTGCTGCAGTCGTTGATGATTGGAGTCGCATATGCGCAGTTCAGGCATAAAATTGATGCGCCAATCGTCGTGCGTACGAGGTGGCATAAAAAAATGCATATTCATGTAATGCATGCATGTATTTGTGTGTATGTGTATATAAGTATATGTACACGTACGTACATTACTTAGATAGGGGCATATTTACGTTAATTTGCCGCAAGGGTGCGTGTAAGTGTGCCGCCTAATGCTGCTTTGTATGCGTTTCTGGTGCCACTTAAATGTAATCACTTCTCGTGTATGGCGCAACAACAACACTAACAGCAGCAACATCAATACTAATCACACCAACCGGCCTTAACAATAACTAGAGTGCCGTGCTTTATGCCACCGACCGCCATTATCGTCAACATTATTCCATGCCACATTCCAGCGTGCCACCGTGTAGCCAGCGGTGGCAGTAGTCGATGCGAATGCGGGTGCTGGTGGAATGTGGGGCAGGTTGGCAGTCGAACAAAAGTAGAGACAGAGGCAGGGGTAGGGGCTGAGACAGACAGTCAACACATCATGTGCATCGGCACATCGACACATCGTCAGCAGACCCGGCACACTTCAACCGCAGCAATTGGCTCATCATTGCTATCATTATTCGCATGATTATTGTTGTTATCGAACGCGGTGAGAGCGCGACAACAACTGCAACAACACTGCAAACATTAGCCACACGAGTTGAATCAAAAGCATACTTAAATTATTGTTATTTGTATTGTTGTTGGTAATGAAAATTACACCAATTCGTCGGAGTTCAAGTCACCATCAATTTTATTTACGCCAGCAGTCGACAAGAGCGACAACGTTACCAACAACAATGTCAGCAAAAAGCAAAAACAGAACAAAAAGTCACTTAAACAAAAACTTAAGCGAGCTAACAAGCAGATCGCGAAAATGGTTTACTCTAAATGGACGACTTTCGTAGACTCATGAAAGCAAAAAAGTATTAACATAATACCGAACCCCTTTTAAGAAAACAATGCAGCCAACAAAACTGGTTTCTGTAGTTGTTGTAGCGTTTATTTATTTGTTTATTTATTTATTTACAACATTTTTGTATTTACAGTTTGTGTCAGAAAAAAAGAACCGCGATTATTTGAGAAGTATAAAAGATATATGTATATTTGAATTTTTTTTTACATGAAAGTATGTACAAAACTACGAGTCGCAATCACTCAATAAGCCGTGTAGCCTCATCGTTGTCGAATATAAGCTGGCATCTTCTCGGCCTGCTTTGAACCAGCTTTTCTGCGTAGCTCATCGACAAAGAGGACTAGATTTCGCGAACTTGACGCACGAGTTGCATGAAATCATGGACTGGCCTTCCGGCAAGATGCATTTTCATAATTCCCTATACATTTTCAATGGGGTTGGCGTCTGGGCACTGGGAAGGCCAGTCCATTACTGTGACGCCATTTTCTTCTTTTGCTGTTTCTCCATGTGTTTTTCTGAGAGTAGTGGTTTTGACGATGTGGGACGGTAGGATATGTTCGTCTCCTTCAGTCGTCGTTCGATGGTGTTGATACTCACATCTATTCCCTTTTTATAAAGTTGGACGATCGCTTTATCCTGCTTTTTTGTCGTCACTCGCTTCAAGTCGCGTTCGGAAAAGTCATCAACGTTTCTGTACACTTTATACCGCTGATGTCACATCACAACAAACTTTTTCGATTTTTTAATCACTTTTGCACCCGCGGCGTAAGATTATTTCGGCCCTTTCGAATACGTGCTTCGCGTACTTTCCACTCATTTTTGTTTGGTTGCGTTTACGGGAAAGTTTCGAACGACACTAACCTGAGTTAGCACTGGCGTCGTGGTCGGACTATTACGCAGCAAAAAGCAGAATGAAATATACCTTCAAGTTACAAGAAAAAAACGGTTATTTTCTTTTAACACAGACTGTAAGTCTATGAATTTCTATTCTTACCGGCTATGATAAAAAAGTGACTTAGATTAAACTATTGATATATTGCATACATAGGTATATTTAAAAAAAACTTCCTATATAATATGGAATTGGAAAGATTTAACCCTCCGTTGGGCAGCCACCCGGATCTGGCCTTAGTCGTCGCGTTCGAGGATCCTTTTTAAAAGGTTATATCCATAAATCGATAGAAAATTAAATTTTAGAAAGCTACCTGGAAGCTCAAGTCGTTTGCCATAAAAGAAATGTTTTGAATTCACGTCCAAAGTCGAAAAAGTCTAGTCAGACCCGCGTGCACAACGGAAAGTTAAAAGAGCAAGTCAGGAAAGCGAAAACATCTTTACTAATGGAATTTCATTCACGTATAGCGTGGGTAAGGGCAGTATTACTGGCATACTTAGTTTTAATAATATCCCCATAAAAAAGGTAGAGGTTTCTAGGAACTTGCTGTGGAACAAATTCAATCCTTTCTAGCAAGTAGGGACAATCAATGACTCCAGTAATAATATTATGAGTAAAGCACAGACGCTGTAAAGAACTTTAAATTTCTACGGACTTGACACTTATAAGCATGACACGAGCGGAATATGATGGCATGGGATCAATAAATTTCAGAGACCGAAGGGCATATTTAAGAAATATTTTTTGCACACGTTCGATTCTATTGATAGCTTGCTGACTTTATGGTCTCCAAATAAAAACGGCATATGCTAAATGAGACCTAACAGAGTAACTTGATGGTATAGGGATCAGAAAACTTAGTGGCATTCTGTCTGACGAAGCTCAACATGAAGAAAAATTTTGAAGTAATATAATTTCTTTGGTTATTAAAAGAAAATTTGTTATCAAAGACAACGCCAAGGTCCTTAAACTCACTAACACACTGAAGAACACAGATCGAAATGCAGTACTTAGTACGCACAATGTTGGGTATTTTCGAGTAAGACATTTAAAAGCACTTGGACAAGTGCAGCGAAAGACATGATTTCTGGCACCACAAGCGAAGCTTTTCAATATCAGCTTGAAGTTTAATGGCTCTTGAGTCTTGATCACTGAGAAGACTTTAAGGGCATCAGTAAAGAGCAAAAATTTAGCAAATGAGAAACAACATTTGATATCATTAATAAATAACACAAATAAGAGATAGTTCCTTGCGGAACACCAGAGGTGGCAGCAAAGGAGGTAAATGAACTACCATCAGTTGCTGAAATTTGAAAAGGACGAGCCAAAACGCACCGAAAGAATGGTAACTCCAAAAACACTCAAACTCCAAAAAAGCTCAGTGTATTCAAAGCTCTGAAAAGTAATCTAGGGAGGAGTCCCAAACAAAAACCGAAAAGTTAATGGAAAACGATGGATTCATTACTCCAGGTAGAACCCACACAAGTTTCAATCAACCCGCTTCGGCGGCAGGGGCTTGGATTCCGGCGGCCCCAACCATTACCCAAGTCTCTCAGCTCTCAGCCAACTTCCTTGGCCCAGAGCCCGTTTTGGCACTCCCTTTTGCGGCCATCAAAACCACGATTAGCAAATGGGTTACTACAACTCACAAGCGAGCTTGGCAGGCTGAGAGAGGCTGCAGGTGGACTAAACTGATGTTACCTGTCATGTCCGATCGACTGTCGCAAGCCCTTCTGTCATCAGAGGGGAGTGCAGACAGCTGGTTAGACTGATGACGGGCCACCTTCTGTGGACGACGCACATGGAAAAGACAGGCATCTCAGACAGTGTAATCTGCCCAGTTTGTGAAGAGGACCACTTTCTGGAGATCGGATAGATTTAAGGAAAACTAAAAGGGAATCCAAGTGCAGTAGAATGGACTTAATTAATGCCTGCACTTGCTAGTTGTCCCGACAAAAAAAAACAAAAAAACGGGTAGATACTCAAGATGGAAAGGAGAGAAGTGGAAGAGAGAAAGAGATAAGATAGAATAGAGGCAGAGACAGAGATAGCTAGCCCTGTGAGAATTTTCCTGATTCTTTGGTAAATCTGAAAATATCCTCCAGTTTGAGGGAACGAATTTTACCCGTTCTCCTGACATCGGAACCCAAAATTCGTAGTCTTGCTCTAGCAAAGCCAGGACATTTACAGAGAAGCTGTTCAGTGCTATCCGGCTTCTCTATGCAAGATCGAGTCATCAATGATTCCAATAGTGGCCATATTCGGTTGTGTCCTGTAATAATACCGACCATCACCCGAACGTTTTTTCTACCAAGTTTTAGAAGAAAGTTCGACAATTTTCTGTTCGGGCTTATCGATTGTGGAATGATGTGTTTGTGAATAAAATGATTGTGGAATAACCTACCTTCGTACTTGCCATAATTGAAAAATAGCGACGAAGTTTTTTTGAAAAGTCCGTGCAAAAATAAAAACTTCTTAGTTGTTTGGGGTAAACTTTTTTCATTTTTCGACATAATTTCTTTTTAGGCTTATACACTTCGTCCAAAGCTGTTCTAGTTTGTTGATCGCTTCCGAATAATATCATTTGCCCATAATCTTTTTCCCGTTACCGATTATTCTAATTTCGGGCAAAATCGCGTAAGCGGTTATCGCGCCAATTAAGAAGAAGAAGATTTCTTCAAATTGAAGAACAAATAGTAGTCGTAGTAGTAGAGAGATCCGCGAAAGCCAAGTCTGGAAAATGGATTCGTTTCACCCTACTTCCATTAATTTCGTGACCACAACAGCTGAGGCGTGAACTGGTGCGTTGTCGTGATGTGAAAGGAAAAACTTTTGACTTTCTCGATTCAAACGAATGCTAAACATAAACTAATAGACTGATTTGGCTGAAACGTGGTGTGTATTCTTCCAAGAGATGCTACTAACTAAACATAACGTCGATATGCGCCAGTAGTGCCATCACTCTGACTTTGCACGGACGACCCTCGTACATATATGATTCAGTTCGGATTTTTTTTGTTTTTTGACGGCTCGTGCCCTACAAATTGCATCTTTTTAATTAACTGAGGACATTTTAATAGAGGAGTTAGGCGTAAAAGAAACATCAAATATCATCGCGCTCCTATCAACAGACTTCTTTCCAAATGTTAGACTTTCAAAATATTTCATATGGGACGGAGGTAGGCAGCGGTTGATCTGTTCTTTGGTAGTCATGTTCATGAAGTCTTAATTTATCATTACATTTCAATTCACTCAATTCTAAGACAAAAATAGTAGAACCTGCATCAAAAACACCATCACCGGAACAGAGAACCTCCTCTTTTTACGTATACACGCAGAAAACGAGATACGAAAGTGTAATTGTTATTTATTTATAGTTGTTTTCAAACCAACTGCAGAAACAACAACAAACATTAAAATTAAACTACCTTAAATTACTGGCACAAAAGTAGTTACCAGAAAACTTTACTCAACATTCATTCATGCTTTCATGAGCGATAATCAACCAAGTTAAAAACAATTGCAAGAGCAGCAACGAAAATAAAAACAGCAACAGCAACAACACAAAACTATAACGACATTTAAATTGCCCCCGCACCGCATAGCAATTTTGGTCAAAAATGAGTGCTGTTGTTGACCAACGCCGGCGAGACGGCCACTCAACGCTAGCAATCAAAATATAACAACAAAACCACAAAAAATAATAATATAAAAAAATTTAAATATATGTACATGAAACTCGTAAATGCCCGACAACAAAACCAACACCGAAATGTGTGAAGTTTTCACTTTCATTTCAATTGCTATCAATTTGCTGGCCTTTCGCTTATTGCTATAATTTTTGGCCATTCTATATCCTCATATTTTTAAACTTTTTTTATTCTGTTTTGTTTTTGTTTTTTTATTTCCTTTGCTCTAAACAATACGAAAACTTTACACGTCGCTTAAGTGCTTGACATTGTTATTTGGTTTGACTTTTTTCCTATTTTGGTTTTATTGTCACTTTTACTTTCCGTCGCAGAGGCAATCTCAGTTTTTCAAGTTGGCCATAATTGAGTCATAAAACGGGTCATTTTCGCTGCCACTTTCATTGAATTGGTTGTGTGGGGCTTTGGTTTGAGTGTAGGAACGTTGAAGTTGGCTGGTCGATTGCTGAGTTGGAAAAGTGATTACTCACTTACTATACTTTATAGTATCACAAATGATTAGTGGGTAAATAATATTGGCTGGCGTGTCAAAGAAGGGATGTATGTTGTTGGAGCAGCAATACAGCTCTAATTGCTCTTCAAGAGTTTGGGGGGAAAACAGTATACATTAAACCCTAATTGAATGTGTGAAGCGTAACAAAACTATCAAAATGACAAAAATGTGTTGCTAATTAATTGATGAGATTAGAACGCGGAAGCGAGGGAGATATTAAAATTTTGTCCGATAGTCAAGCGGTCATCAAGGCACGGACGACGCCAGGGTGCAGATCCAAACTGGTGAACTCCTGTAAGGCGGAAATCAAATCTCTTGGGTGAGCAGGTAACATTCCCCTGATCTGGGTTTCAGGACATAGGAGAAATGAAATTGCTGATGAGCTTGTCAAGAAGGAGTCGAATGTGTTGTTCAGAGGTCTCCTACCGAGACATCGGCATCCCCTTGACTGTTTTTAACTTGACTGTTACACAACTTATTTTTCAGCAACACACAGATCAGGTGAAGCTCTATTTCTTCGTGTACTATTTCGAAAAGTCATTGGTCCCAGTACAATAGACGCACGACGTAGAAAGTCCTGGAGACTTCACGGCATTCAATTCCCACATTTCTAGCTATCCTTACCGGTTATTGGACGATGGACACTCACGCAGAAAAGCTGAGTTTGCCATTTAATCCCCATTACAGAATCTGTGGTGTCCTTTCAAAGAAAAAGAAAAGTGGTTTGTCAACTAGTCGCTTAAGGTCACTAACTGCTGCTTTCATCCACAGCCTGGGGCAGTGTTCCAACCTAAATTCCATCAATCTTCTACCATGCGTCTACAGCTCTGGCTGGATATAGATAGATATATGTCTGTAGGAGGTTTCATAATGGCATCAAAACGGCGCTTTAGTGCTACTTGGGGAGTGTCAGCCTGGTACTTCAACCATTTCCCCTACCTACCTAATTTTATATACACACTAGCAAACCCGGCCCCCTTTGCTGGGCACACTAAAATAGAATAGATATGGGTTAGAACAGAAAATATATGGTTTTCATATTATTTATTTCTTTATTCTTTATTCAAGCGCTTTGGCATAAACAACATTTTTTGTTTTTCTATTTGTTTTTGAGTAAATATAAAATATAAATTGAAAATCAGGAAAAAAGAAGATTGTTTTTAAATTTCAAATCAACGCATATGAATAAACAATCGTCTTTTTTCCTGATCATCCATGCATTTTTCGTTTCAATTTATATGTTTTATTAAGCATCCATTTATATTTTTCAAAAAAAAAAACGAAAAAAAATTTTTTTTCCACGAACACATAATTTCATTCGGATTTCACATTAAATTCTCAAATTTCGTAAGAAATTATTCACTGTTCCAAAATCCACTCCAAAAAAATTCACAAACAATTTTTACATGTTGCACTTACGTTTTTTCCTTATGACATCCAAATCAGAAAGAAATATTGACACATTGTAACTCACACTGTCAATTTGACAGTTCAGTTCCGCCCCAAGCGTTGAAAAATAAACGACATTATGGCTGGTTCAAAAGAACGCTGTACCCGTTGCCAGTGTTCCGAATTACAACCAAACTTTACGAAACCCATCTTCAATACCTCCTTAACAATGTGTGTAAGTTTGGTTTAATTCGGTGCAAAGACACGGCGGGTCCACGTTTTGGCATATATTTCCAGACCCTAGTCATCAATAGGTATGAAAATTACCCCGTATTAAAGCACTTATCAACAGCTTTCATTTGATACCCATATTGTACATACACAACCAAAGGTTACCCGGGTCCACGTTTTGACCTATATCTCGAGACTCCAGTCACGGAGCGGCATGAAAAATACTCTGTACTAAAGCATTCACCAACAGCTTCCATTTGATACCCATATTGTACATACACATCCGAAGGTTACCCGGGACCACGTTTTGACCTATATCTCGAGCCCTATCCACCAATAGGTATCCAAACTATACGGAAACCATCTTCAATACCTTCTTAACAATGTGTGTAAGTTTGGTTTAATTCGGTGCAGACACGGCCGGTTAGCGAGCACACACAAAAAGTTGACTTTATTTTATATATAAGATTTTTTTCAGTTTGTGTCCGAAAAATCCAAATATCTTACGGAACCCTATTTTTTTCCAAAATAAAATATAATCCATGTTACTCTTGGATAATGTAGTTTTCGAATGGTGAAAGAATTTTTAAAATCGGTCCAGTAGTTTTTGAGCCTATTCGTTACAAACAAACAAACAAAGTTTTCCTCTTTATAATATTAGTATAGAGTATAGATATCTAATTTGCTCTTACTCCCTTTTTGGGTGTCTGTCCGAACTCCTCTTCCTAGTTGTGGTGTGCGTCTTCACAAATTATACGATCATGCACTGCCTTAAATTTGTATGCATAGCGCATGACCATTTGTCTAAGAACTTCGCACGAACAATGTATGGACTTGGTGTGGCTCCGGCAGACGTTTTTCTTTTACGAAAACTCGAATTAAAAGCGAATTTGTGGTTAGAACTGAAGTCGATTTTAAAGGGTATTTCAAAAGACGTGCCTAGATGTTGTTTGGTCAAATGTATAAATTTAGATTCTTTAATGAGACTATTTTTATTTAAAATACAGCTCTTAACAATTATATGATGTGTAAAAAAATATTAGGTGCGCAACTAAGTTTTTTTTGATGAATATACAACTTTATTCTGAAAAAATGGTTACAAGTGAATCATTGAAAGTATTGTCCATAGCTGGCTACTATTTTTTCCCATCTTTCTGGTAGATCTCGTATACCGTCGCGGTAAAACTGTTCATCTTTTGAGGCTATCAACGGAGCAAGCCAATTTTTGATGTCTTCATATGAATGGAACTGTTGCTCAGCTAGACCATGTGCCATCCATCGGAACAGGTGATAATCGGACGTGGCAATATCTGGAGAATATGACGGGTGCGGTAGGATTTCCCATTTCAGTGTTTCCAGGTAGGTTTTAACGGGTTTGGCAACGTGAGGCCCAGCGTTGTCATGCTGTAGAATCACTTTTTCATGCCTCTCCGCGTATTGCGGCCGCTTCTCGTGCAGTGCCCGGCTCAATCACATCAAGTGAAGTCGATACCGATCCTCAGTGATGGCTTCGCTTAGTTTTAACAGTTCATAATAAATAACACAAACTTGGGCCCACCAAATACATAGCATAACCTTCACAGCGTGAATATTCGGCCGAGGCGACGACGTAGAAGCATGACCGGGCAGTCCCCATGACTTTCTTTTCTTTGGATTGCTGTAATGAATCCATTGAATGGAGTTAGATCGCTTGCTCCAGAAGGTTAGTTTATGTCACCATTAGGTGAAATTAATCGACCGGGAAACTTAGATCGCAATAATGCAATATTTTCCAATGTAAAATAAATAAAGATCGTCTATGTCTATCCCTTAGGCCCCAAAACTTCTTCAAAATCAGTTGTCTATAGCGATGCCCATTTACAGTAACAGCTCTTTCATTTTGATCTGCGAAGCAAAATTAATTTTTTTTTACTCAGAATTTTGAAGTCCAAGTTTCAAGTAGATCAAACATCACACGGAGTTTTTAGATTTTTTTTTTTTGTCCTAGTCTTGCGCATTTTTTCACTTAACGCCTTCTTTATATGGAAGAAACCATCTAACACTGTCACCTGAAATCTGCACTTTATTTTCACTTTATATCAAAATTTAATGTTCTACAACACTGCGACTAGACATTTTTCTAAAAATTCGGAGTAAAAAGTTTGAAATTTTTATGCAAATTTGTCGAATATTTACAAATTGTATGCAAAGTTCGAAATTTTGTTTCATTTGGTTTTTGTTGTAGTATAAACTGTATTTTTATAAAAACAATGATTAAAAATACAAAATAAATAAATAAGCCAATTTTTCAACTTTTAACATCGATATCTCGACGATCTCAACAGTTAGGTGTTCATGAATCGAAAATTTGGTGGATTTTACCTATAGACGAACATTTAAATTATGTAATTTTTCTCATATAATTGTTAAGAGTTATATTTTTTGCATGAAACCTTAAGAGGTACAGGTATCTGTAAACGGCCATATTTTCCCTGATTTTCATTAAATTTATTTAAAATTAAGAAGTCAACATATTTTTTTCAAAATTTACATACAGTTTATTTATACATTAAAATAATATAGACATTTTTTTTTTTTTTTTGATTTTAATCATTTAAAATGGCGGATGTACTTTCAATTCTTCCAGAAATGTCGCAGTGGGGCTGCTCAATCGGCGGGCATTGTAGCATCGGCGTCAGTGACCTGAATACAAGATTTTTTTTGTTTGTTAATTTCATAATTTCTATATGAATTAACAATAAATAAAAAAAAAATCGCGGAATAAAATGCTTCAAAAATAAAATGAATTTTGCGGCGAATTTTCCTACTATATTTGCTTCGAAAAAAGTATTTTTTCGAAAAATTTTTGAAAACTTATATCCACATAAAAAGTAATATCATAAAAAAGATGTGTGCACAATTTCAAGGAGATCGGTCAATAACGAATTTTGACATTCGAAAAATATAGTTTTGAGAAAAACGCGTCTAAAGTCGGCAACGTAACTATACCTCTCCCAACGCTCGAACGCAAAAAATAGAGTCGTCACGGTTGACGATTTATAATATAAGAAATACCTTAATTTACGTTCTAAAATTTTTTTGACATAATCTTAAAGGACTATACAAGGTGGCGCAGAAGTAACCTTGCGATGTTTTTTGGCTGTAATTTAAAAATAAAATGAAAAACTTTGATTCTTCTTGTAGATTATTTTTATTTGATCTTTAAATTTTTTTTACATCAAGTCGAGAATATGATGTCATGTAAATGGCCGCCGCCACAGTTGATTGCCATTTGAGCCCTTTTTATGGCATTTTCCATCACTTTGGCCAAAACTTCCGGCGATAGGTCCTCACATTCTTGACGGATATTGTCTTTAAGAGCTGCAAGAGTTTGAGGCTTGTTGACATAAACCCGCGACTTCAAAAAGCCGCACAAAAAGAAGGCTGGAGCGGTCAAATCAGGCGATCTTGCTGGCCAGTGCAAATCGCCAAAACGGGAGATTAGGCGCTCGGGAAATGCATCCTTCAGCATATCGGTTGTGGCACGTGCAGTGTGTGCCGTTGCACCGTCCTGTTGGAACCACATGTTTTCCAATCCCAATTCATCAAGCTGCGGCAAAAACAACTCGTTGTTCATTGCTCTGTAGCGCTCACCATTCACAGTAACCGTTTGGCCCGCGACGTCTTCGAAGAAAAAAGGTCCGATGACTCCTCCAGCGAAAACAGCACACCATACAGTGACTTTGAGCGGGTGTAATGGCTCTTCGTGGCTTACACGCCCCAGTGCCCCAGAAGCGTAAATTTTACTTATTTACCTACCCGCTAAGATGGAAATGGGCCTCATCACTCATGATTATTTTTGATGAAAAATCATCTTCCTCTTGATGTTGATTAAGGATTGCTTGAGCGTATGTTAGACACGATTGGCGGTCAGCAGCTAACAGTTGATGCACCGTCTGGACTTTGTACGGAAACATCTTCAAATCTTGTACCAAAATTCCCTGTAAAGACCGTCGATTGATACCCATTTGCGTGACACGTCGTCTGGTCGATGTCGACGGCGCTTCCATGACATCCTCGGCTACAACAGCAATATTCTCTGCAGAACGGCTACTCCGGGGTCTGCCACGCCTGGCAGCATCTAGTGTTGTGCCAGTCTCTTCGAGGTGAGCGGCTAAACGTCGCAGTGTTTAACCAGTAGGCGTTGGACGGTGAGGAAATCTGCGACGAAATTCACGTTGTGCCAAAGTCACCGACCGATTATTGGTCAAATAAATAGTCAACAATATTCCGCGTTCTGGAGCAGTGTAGCGTAACATTGTTTATTAACGTGTATTTCGCATGTGTTTACTACACAAATGTCAAAACAGAATTGACATTAGGGGCCAATCGCAAAATTTATAGCATTTTCTGATAGGAGGATTACTTTAGCACCACCTGTTATTAACATTTTATGAAAACAAGAAAAAAACTTTTTCGAAATTTTACAGGTATCTGTCCCCTTAAAGACCCAAATGTTTACATGTTTCATTAAAAAAAAAAATTAAAAAAACATATAGACGCGTCTTTTGAAAGACCCTTTGTATATAAACTTAATAAAATACTCATTTCTGACCGAAAATTGGTTTATTTTTTTTTTTTATTTCTTTCCGGAATTTGGAAAGTTTTCTTTTACGCGCGCGGCAACACTGCTCGCCACCTTCTGCATTCGCTCCACCGGGAGAATATACTCTGGCTCACTGTCTCTTTGCTCTTTACTACTTTTCTCTACCAGCAAGGTTTGATGGAGCTTCTGAGTACTGCTGTTTTTGCTTTTAAATTTTGAATATCATTCTTCCATTTTCTAATCATTTCAAGCTTAAACTTTGCATTGGATTAATTCCAGAATTGGCTTAATGTTTGAAATCTGGCACTGAAACACAGCAGAAAGGAATTTAAAGAAAAAAATGAGCAAAAGATAACAATGGGAATATCTTTACATCAAATAGTTTATTAGCGTATTGCATGACAAATTTCTGCCTTCGAACTTTATTCTACTTAGTATACTCAGTCCCTTAACCAACTTTATTCTGTGAATCAAGTTATTATAATCTAGTGAGCTAAATATAAACTCATAACAAAAATGTTCATCAATTTGGTACTTAAAAGTGAATGCATTAACTTTGCGCTAAAGCTTATTTCTTTTTTATAAAAGAAATTTAATTGCAAACGCCTTCTGTCTAACCACTTTGATGTCTTTATAAATCACTTTAATTCATTTCAATTACCCTCACTTTACAAACAAATACACATGTCGCAACTTACTTACAAGCTTAGATTGCCAAGCGATGGCAACTAATAATAACAGTTTAGCCCCAGTAAATCAACACCTCATCAATTGATCAAAAGCACCAAGCACCAGGCAACCACCAATCGAACAACGCTCAGCTACGCTGACGGCTGACGGCTAACCGCTCAAAAACGGCACATTAGTAAACTAACAACCCCACAAATCAGCCTAACAACCGAGCGACCAGCAACCATCAACAATCAACCAACAACCTACAGCCATACACCTAAACCGAGCAATCGCAGCAAATGATTTCACATCAATTTCTCACGCACTTTAAGTGCGCCACTTAACGCGCATCAAAAATCAATAATCGATTAAATAATTAGAAAATTGTGAAAATTACTGTAATTTTGAAATCAATTCAACAATGTGAACGCAAAAAATAAACAGACTGAGATGCATATGAACTTCAACTGCAGGCGTACACCACCAGAATACATTATTTCAGTACATATGCGCACACACATAGGTATTTACTTGCAACGCTTGATCAGTTGTTGGTATTGGTACTGAAGCTGCTGCCGGCGAGGATGATGTTGGTGGTGACCATCGTTTAGCTATATCAGCCTTCCATGTTGTCAGCCTCGTTACTCGCTCCCGCTCGTTCTGCCGCGCTTGCGTTGTGGCCGCAAGATTCCATGCAACTTAAAATGCAACAAAATAATCGCATTATAATAAAATAATAAACCAAAATTCTTCTGATGAAACCTGCTTCAAGTGGTTACTTGCAAACACTCATACAACTGAAAAGAAAGTCCCCAACAGCGAATTTGTTGGGACAGTACGAATCGCAGCCAGCACCAAGAAGTTGGTAACAGAACTGAAGGGTTAGGATCAAATATTGGAGAGCGCCAAAACAAAATGTGATTTTGAGGATATTTTTAAGTGAAGTTAAGTTTTTTAAGTTTTTTTTTAAGTTAAAAAAGAAGTTTCCTAACCTGTCTTGTAAGTAAATATATTAAACGCCTATTGATTAATTAAAAAAAGCCTTCCGATTCTGGCTTGTATCCAAAAGAAGATGATTTTTTTGGAAAATATTTGTACACTTAATTCAGCGCAGTTTTTCACATTTTATTACAAGAGTATCGTTGAGACTTGTAATTTGTACTTTCGCCCTTTTAATTTACTAAGTTACATATAACGATATCTAAGGTATCTGACACAAGCAAAAACTATGAATTCTTTCGATGTTAGCACTGGTGTCAAGCAAGAAGATGGGCTATCTACTATAATTTTTAGTTTGGCTTTAAGCGTTGCCATCTGCAAAATCGGCACTGGTGCAACTATCTTCACGAAGAGCTTACAGATCTATGGCATGCTAACGATCTTGCTTTGTTGCAAGAAATCCACGACTACGCGTTTAAAGTCAAAGAACAAAGCCACAAAATACCTAATAAGGCCAAGCAGTGCCAGTCGCTACAGCAACCTGGAAGTTGGTGCACATAACAAAAAGCGGAAACCTTCAAATACCTGGGTATAAACCTTAGCAGTATAGCGGACCTCCTAATCTGCGCAAGCGATGGAATACAAGCTACCAGCAAAAGCTACTTTTCACACCTTAAACTGCTCAAAAACAAACTGCTGTCATGGCCGTGTAAGCTGAACGTCTATAAGACCCCAATAGCAGCATATGGCTGCGATGCATGGTTGAAAACCACCAACATTAAGAACCACCTCCTACGTTTTGAGCGAAAAGTACTGAGGACAATATTTGGGCCAGTAGAGAAGCTCATGGGACTTATGGAATAAGATATAATAACGAAATCGAACAACTAATAACGGGCCAAAACATTGATTGTGCGCTTTGCTCAGGCGCAGAGGTTGCGATGGTTTGGGCATCTACTCAGAATGCACGACAACAGCATAGCGAAAACGACCGTCAACTTTTATGTGATGAGCAGTAGAAAACGCGGAAGACCTTCAAGAAAATGGATTGTTGATATCCAAGAAGACATACGCTGCATAAATGCTAGAAGGAGCGATGCAATGAACCGAGACGTATGGCGAGCTAATGCAAAGGAAGCACTGGCTCACGCCGAGCTGCAATTGCCATGATGATGATGATGAAGATACATAACTACTTATTTTTTGTGAAAAATTAAGCAAATTTTTAAAAAAGACTTTTATGAGACTTTCTATAGTATTCACAAAATTCACATATTTCTCGATATTTTCTACAAATTGGGGCGCTAAGATTTAACACTCGGCGGTGTGGTCACAGAACGAAATAATCTCGTCTCTTACGTCCACAAAATCCCTGTGTAACGCACAACATTTGAGCTAATAGCAGATACACCGAGTACTTTTGTTAGGTAATTAAGCATTTGAAAAAAGTTTTTCCTGCGAAATATTTTTACTTATTTACCTCAAAGGATTGCACTATGGGCTGGCATCAAGGAAAAGCGGCCATAAATCGAAATCAAAACATTTTTTCGTGAAACTTGGTATATAAATGTTTTTGGGGTCGCTGATGTCGAATCTGAAATCAGATTTTAGAAATTCAATATGGCGGATCCAATATGGCGACCGAAAATTTAAAAAATCCATATTTTTATACAAATATTTGCATACATGGGTTTTCGAGGTCGCTGATTTCGAATCTGGACTCAGGATTTAAAAATTCAATATGGCGGATCCAATATGGCGACCGAAATTTTAAAAAATCAATTTTTTTATACAAATATTTGCATACAGGGGTTTTCGAGGTCGCTGATTTCGAATCTGGACTCAGAATTTGAAAAATCTTTATACCAAGCGCCTAAGTTGAAAATTCCAGCACTTTCATAAGCCTGTTATTAGCCTGCAAAGTTTGGTGAACATTTGCAGTTTCCAGAGCCTACCACGAGGAGGTTACAGGTTTAGAAGACTCCACTTTTATTTTTTTTTTATTTTTTTTTAATTTTTTTTTTATTTTTTTTTATTTTTTCTTTATTTTTTAAATTTTTTTTTACGGTTTTTTGGTTTTTTTTTATTAAAACGATTTTTTTTTAAGATTTTTTTATTTTATATTTTTCTTAATTTGAAAATTAAAGATATTTTAGGAAAATAAAATTGATTTCAACTGAAAATATTTTTTTTTGCTTTTTTAAGATTTTTTTTTTTAATTTTTTTATATTTTTATATTTTTTTTATGATTTACTTTTTTTTTATCTCTTTTGAGGAGTGGCCGTTACTCTTCACTTTGCGGAACCTCTGGTAATGCGAGTAATGCAATTACTGCAGATGGAAGAGGCAATTTTTTTCGTTTTTGTAGTCGTGAACTCAAGCTATGAGACGCTATTAGTGGATCTGAGGAATCCATAGAACGCAAGAACATATCTTGTATTGTAGCTTCTCGACTACATTTCCGACTGTGCCGCTCACGGTAACACTTATAATTTTTATTGCGGGCTTCAGAAGCTTCTTCTGCAAACATTCCTACAGGTAAAATACTATTTTCTATAATCGCAGAGCCGTGAATTAATATTTTATGAACCGTCGCAGGCATAAAATACCAATTGTAGTTCGCAACATAAATTCTTGCAGTCTGATGGCACAGTATATTGAATTTATTAGGATCTATCGGCAGATGGCAGGATAAAGCCATTAATATTATTGAAAAGTTGGTTACTAATTCTGTATTCAACTCTAAACAATTTGCAAAGACTTCTGAATTTTGAAAAGCCCGACGAGCTGAATTGCCATCATTACTGTTTCCGCAACCTCTATCCTTGGGCATGTCCACTTTCAATCCCAATTTCTTCCACAAAATATCTTGTATTTCTGCTTTTCTGCGCGAATATTCTTTTTTGTCAACTTCGTTTGAGACTCTCCACTTTCTTATATTTTTCCTGTATGAAATATTTAAACAGCATTCCAAAATTTTAATCCAAGCGTGCAATGGACTTATGCCATGCTGCAGGGAGCCAGTAATTGGTAAGAAAACATCTGTCGCAATATTGGAAAGATCATTGAATTGTTTTGGTGTCGCGTGGCAAATTGGACATGACTGTGATGATGTTGTGTCAGTAAGTGCATTTAAAACTTTACCATCTATTAGAGTCATATGCAAAGAAAAATGTAAACGTATACGAAAATGTTGTACCTCAATTTCCAAGCACTCGAGCTTATTAATTTGTTCGTCCATTATTTGCTTTTGTGATTTAATAATTTCAGTAGTTTCTTTTATCCATTTAAGTGAAATTGGGCGACAAAATTTTTCAGATTGAGAAATAGCGTTGTTCCACAAAATGGTCCCATTTGACGTTACTAATCTTAAAGGAATGCATGTACAAGCAAGTAAATTTGTATCAACTTTTTCTACACTTGATTCAGAATAAGGTTGTTTGAATGATGGAAATCCACTGGTTCCATCAAACCCCCAAGAAAAAATAAAAACAGCTTCAATGTCGCAAAAAT
Organism: Anastrepha fraterculus; assembly: GCA_037575425.1. NCBI lineage: Eukaryota > Metazoa > Arthropoda > Insecta > Diptera > Tephritidae > Anastrepha > Anastrepha fraterculus. Next base: position 313,191 of record JAYXIM010000152.1, on the reverse strand, counting down.
TAGACTTCTGTGCATATAAAAGTACTACTTCTTGCTGCAACTCGGCAATTCTTCTGGCAGTATGATTTAAAAGCGCTTGAAGATCGCACTTAGCTTCATTCTCATTTATTTGAATGAATTCTTTTAGAGGTCTACATTGCTCTTTAGCTTCCTTTAATCGATCGTAAGGAGGCCAAACATCAGCTCCGCTTAATTTTGTTGCTAACCTTATATTTGTATAAACTGATTTTGAAAGCCCATTATCGATCAAAAAAGCCAGAGCTTCTTCAGGAGATTTCACAATAAGTGAAAGCGTGGCTTTACTGGATTGCTTTATTTTCACGCAATACTCTGGGTTTTCTATGATTTTCTTCAAAACCGAACTTAATTCGCACTCCTGAGACTTTATTGCAGCTTGTCGTGCCGCCAATAATATTTTTAGAGGATCGTTTTCACATTGCTGGCTTATTTTTGCAATTGCCCGCCGCTTCGATCGATCTGACATTTTTTCAAATTCAACACATGGGCGACCACGTTTCAAGGAAGAAGAATCGGAACTAGACTTTATTCTTAATTCTGGAATGAGAAACTGTGAATTAATCCATTCGACATTTTTCTCTGTAAATGATTTATTATTTTTTTTGGTTTTTTTGTATTTAACCTTTCTTTTAGAAATAAGAGACGCAACCATCTTAACTAAACGCTTAAGATCCTCAGAATGTACCTTATTTTCTTCAATTAGTAATTTATTTAAAATATATTTTACACCGCTTCCTTTTTCAGCATCATTGGCATCTAAAATTTCCTTCTTCGTGAATGTCGCCATTATAATGAAACAGCTTTGATTAAATTGCATTTAACAATGAGCCGACCAACTAAGTTTCGAATTTTCTGAAATTTATTTTTGATTTAATGCCTACTATGTTGTTAGAAGCAAAATTCTAGACATTTAAAAAAACCTTCCCCCAATCAGAATTACGTTCTCCCAACGATTTTTTTAATTTATCATGGCTACTTTGTTACTTTTGTAATGTAAACAAAAAAAACATTTCTATTGGCTGTGTAACGATTTTTTAAAAATATTTTTAATATATCAAAAATGACTCAAATCTGTCAATTCAGTAAAACGTTATGGGCATTTGAACATAGACACAGTACAAAAGCTGTTCAGAGCGCACATACGTTTTTACCGTTATCTCTGAAAATACTAAAAAGCGCACATTTGCGCATTAATAGGTAATAATAGATACTTCAAAGAATATTTTCATATTGAAATTTTGTTAATATCATGGAGTGCCAAAAGTTGCCAGCATTCGACGGCTAAAACTTTTTGGTAAAAAACAACATTTTAAGAATAAAATTAATTTTTTTTCGTCAAGTTCCTTTATTTCAAAGCTTTTTCAGTATAATCTGTGTTGGAATATTCTAACTGAATACAAAAACGTAAAATTTACCAAAAATATTTTGAGCGATATTCGAATTTCGCACTGTTTTTAACTATATGACCAAGTGCAAAAAAAGCCGAAGTATGAATGGTTATCGCCCTTTAATGGCAAAACTACTAAACGAAATTCTCTGAAATTTTGCTCATAGCTGCTCTAAAGTGTATAGATATCAAAAATATACTCCATTGGTCCCAGTTCCAAAACCGACTTTTGGCCACCTTTCTTGATGCCAGCCCATAGTGGATTGTAGTTTGAATCTTTTCGAAATCAGTGCTATTGAAAAATTATTAAATAAATTACGTATGTAAGTATTGAAAACTTAAGGGAGGAAACCAGTTTAGACTGATCAAAAAATCGAGTTTTTTCTTATTGCATAAATTGTTAGTATAACTACTCAAGAAAATGTGGTAAAAAATTTAAAGCGAAATTCGCATTATTCCCGATTCTATGTTCACTTAAATGACCGCCCGTCGGTGCGGCAACGTAGCGCTTACGATGCGATGCTTTATTTCAAACGCGTTTTTCTCGAAACGCCTTTTTCAACTGGTGAGCACTCTAGCTCAAAAAGTTATTGACCAATCGTTATGAAATTTTTTCGGAGTATTCTTTATTCAATTCTCATTCATATGAACCTAATTCTGGGATTTAAAAAAAAAATTTTTAAGCAAAATAGATGAAAAAATATGGTAAAAAGATGGCATTGAGTTCAAGCGCTACAAAAACATGCAATTTTCAATATTATTTTATCACAATTAGGTTCATATTCTTAGGAAACATGTTGTTAAAAAAAATAACAGTTGTTGTTGATTACAGAGAAAAATTGCAACTTCAGAAATGCCCACCAGCAAGATACTCGGATGGTGATCGCCCATGGACAGCAAACTCTAACGTCACTATTCCCGGCGGAAATGGCTTGAAAAATTTAAGTCATTTCTGATTATTCCTTCCTTGTTCAAAAAATTCAAGAAAAACACCAAAATTGCGGCCTCCTAAACCGATTTCTCCTTTAAACTCAGAAATTTTATTTTTAAGAATGATTCTTTCCAATAACTTATCTTAATACTTTTTATTTAACTTTTAAAAATTGTTTTAAAAAAATCTTCTATTTCGAATTTTCGAAAATACCAGCAATTCATCAAGTAGCTTTGGCTACTGTCTCTACTCAATTTAAAAGGTAAATACTTTTTTCGGCCAAAAAAACTCTACAGACGCTAACGCTACGCACACAATTATAGTAAAAAAATTCAAGGCGAAAAAACACCATTAATTAGTATTCACTAAAGTTGCCCTGATCACCTCCAGCTATAAATTTCACAGACGTCAGACAGCTGCGCCATGAACAACCAAACGGCCATCCACCTAAAAGTCCAACCAATCATCCATCTATTCAACCACCTATCCATCTGAGGAGATAGAACTGCCATTGCCCAGCAAACGATCAGTCAGCCAATTGTCCAGACACACCGGCAGCACGACACCATTCATCAAACTCTGTTTCGTGAAATTCATGAAGCGTGTGGACTTTGGCAAACACTCGATTAAAATCAACTTCAATTTGTAATAAATCAAAACTATATCAAAATATATGAGTAGCCTGCGTCATTGCACCACACAAATGTGGAAGGCAGCAGATGAAAAGCAGGAATATTGGTGGAATAAGGTGGCGAAGCGTTAGTGGTGCGAAAGCTTAAATATGTGCGTGTGTGTGTAGCACGAGGCTATTGTGCGATCAGCGAAATTATTATACTCGTACGTTGCTATATTCAGCGCTCGCGCGCCCAACACTGCCTAACGTTATTTTGTGTGCTCTAGTTGTTGGTTCATTTTCTTGACGATCGATCGAAGAAGTTGCGCGTGTAGGCAGTAATTGCTATTCAACCTACTCTGAGCGCACTATATCAACATATCCCTTTCTTTCTGACTTGGAGACTTCCTGCCAACGCGTTGATATATGGGCATTGCTTCGCTTTCGCGAGAAATTCGAGAGCACCAAAGGGCGGTTCAGACGTAAATCACTCACACACAGAATTTCACTTTGTTTTTATTTATTTGCTGCATGCAAAGTGGGGAATTTGCATATCGAGAAATATAGATTTAAATATTTTAAGTGAATTTTAATTGAATCGAAAAGTAAATGTGTTTGTCTTTTTCACCTCACAAATTATTACAATGAACTATTTCTACTAGTTTATTTGTATTTAGTTATTTTATATCAGGGAAACATTTCCCAGAGTTCCCGGGCAGTTGTCTCCTTCTCAGACATCGGTCTCCTTGACCGCTGTTAAAGGGAAACTACACAACTTCTTTCTAAAAAAAGCGCAAGACAGACGGAGGTCTGTCTCACCGTGTGCTATTTCGAAAACACTACGGCCCCAATACGATATAAACAGAATGCTTAAGGTGATGAGAATCCCCCGCCATTCAATTTCCAAACTCATTGCGGTGTTCACTGGTCACTGGGTGAACGGTACTCATGCGGAGAAGCTTGGAATTCCGTTCAACCCCTACTGCAGAAGCTGTGGCTGCGGCTAGGCGCTTGCGATTTCTTAGCGTGCCCTTTGGGGATGGTTTGAAAAAATTCTCTAGCCTAGATCCCTTTTCTCTCATCCACTACATGAACAGCACTGGATGGCTATAGACGGTTTTCTCTTCCCTAAATTTTTTCGCAGATCTACATTACGGTATCAAAACGACACGTTAGGTCTATTTGTAGTGTACCTGGGGTACTCTTGCCATCTAACCTACCTACCTACTAATATTACTACTGCACGATAGCTCCATCACGGTGAAATTTCAGCATTTCTAGGAAAGTTCCCGAACACCCACCACATGACGTTCTAAGTCATCTAATATGAGTTCTGTTTTTTTTTTCTGGTTAAGTTATTGTTAAGTTACCACAATAGATATATTTTGATCGCAGTGCGCAGTAGCCTAATAATAATACCACATCTGTGATTAACATTCCAATCAAAATTGTATCGCCATTGCTTGACATTTGTAAAAGTTACGTCGCTTTGAGCAAGTTACGCCTACCTCTGCATGTGTTTTCGCATTTTTACAGTATTAAAAATTGATTTGAAATTGCAATAATGAGTTTGTATTAAATTTTGAGTTAAAAATGGATTCAATGGTGCAAAAACCTTTGAAAAGTTGAGAGACTGTTTCGGTAATGATTTTCTAAAGTAAGCAGCCATTTACGAGTCGCATGAACGCTTCAGCAGAGATCGTGAGTCCGTCGAGGATGACGAACGTGGTAGCAGGGCATCGACATCGAAAACTGATGAAAACATTAATAAAGTGAAAGAAAAGTTTATTAACAACCACAAATTAACCATCAGAGAGTTGGCAGAGGACCTGAACATTGCTTGTGGCTCCGTTCAAGACATTGCAGTTTGGGTTTGTGCCCTGTTGCTGCAAAGTTGGGCTCAAATAACCTGACTGCAAAAACGGACCACGGTGATAACACCAAAGGCATTATTTCCAGGCTGAATCCGACCCCTCATCAAATGTATTATTACTGGAGACGAGACGTAGGTTTATGAGCATGACACGCAATCCAGACATCAGGCAGGTGAATGGAGAGCGCCGTATGAACCAAGACTACACAAACCAAGTAGTTTTCAGTCAAAAAAGAGAGCTATGCTCACGGTCATTATGGATTGCGTCATTATCCGTGAATATTTTACCAAGAACGAAGGGAATACCATTCAACAACCATTGAATTCACCTGATATGGCTCCCTGCGATTTTTTTACGTTTGATTTAACCAAAACTGTTTTAACAGTCGAAAGGAACTTTGTGATCAAGCTGGTATATGGTAATCGTTGTACGGGTTAGGCTAAGGCCTTTATGCACTGCGACCAGATTGATCTATTGTGAGCCCCTAATTACTTAATTATAATTATTTAGTATACCGAGGAATCGAACAGGATCCTTAGGAGGGAGCAATTGTAGGCCTTTCTCCTCTGTTTCTCCTGTGGCTTAATGCCTCACAGTTGGTGATTAGGTATTCCATAGACTTCTCTTCATCATAGCAGAACCTGCATAATCTTGTACCAGATAATCCTATTGTGGTAAAGGGTTTTGTGACCTGTAAGTGCTCCACAGAGTAATCTGAGGCCCTTTTTATCTAGGGTTAGAGCAGATTTTGCTCTGTTGGCATTGAAGTTCAAAAACTTTTTGGGGTGATTAAGGCCGCTTGTGTCGTTCCAGTGCTCCCCGATTTTAGTTTGGATCCATTTTTTAGTTTCCTGTTTTATATTATGGTATTTTTGTTAAAGCCGAAAAATGGGGTTGGTTCAATAAATAGCCCTCTTGCGCCTTTTTTGGCATAGAAGTCAGCCTTCTCGTTTCTTTCGTGTCCCTCATGTCCTGGTACCTAAATTAGTGAGACCTGATTATGAGTGGCCAGTTTGTTGAGCGCATTGTTACACTCCATTAGGACTTTTGACTTTAATGTGAAGCTATTCAAGGCTTTGAGATCCGATTGGCTGTCCGAAAGTATTTTATTTTTTACTTTCTCGAACCCTCTTTTGGATATGATTTCCACTGTTTCCATTATAGCGAAGAGCTCCGCATGGAAAATTATGGTATCTGTACTTAGTATTAGGGGTTTGTGTGCTCTAGGCCCCACTATTGCTGCTCAGAGAGTACCATTTTTGTGAGTCATCATTTAACCTTGTTGGGTTAGTGTTCCACTCTTCTCTAGACGGGAAGATAGCCTTGTTTATAGAGTACGGGTTCCGTGTGGTCATTCGCCTGGGTTATGCTTACTGCATGTTGAACCCTGTTCAAGATATTGGGTGTCCAGTAAAATCTGCTGGTTTATGTTTTTCTTTCATATGAAAAGAGAGTGCTTGCATAGTAGCTTCATCTTGTATTGCTAAATATAGCGGTGGTAAATTTAAAAGCGCTTCCATGCCAGCAGTTGAGGTAGTTCTCATGGTCCCTGTTATGCTTAGGCACCCCAGCCTTTATAGTTTACAAAGTTTTGATATAGCAGTAGTTTGATTTGTTTTAACCCACCATACCAAAGCCCCATATAGCACAATAGGTCTTACCATTTGGGTGTAGATCGAGAAGGTTATTTTAGGGTTCAGACCCCAGGATTTACCCAAGAGCTGTTTTGTTGTCCAAAGGTTTTTCGTTGCCTTTTTTATTACTGAGTTGGGGTGGGCTTCCCAAGAGAGTTTTTTGACGTGATAACGTCTTATAATTCGATTTAGCCGGCTGCACGCACGAAAAAATGTGTCGTTCTTGCTCATTCGTCGTGATCTTGCTCAATGGCCGTTACCTTGCTTGAACTGCAAGCGAGAGCGCGGAACGAACGACAAAGAGCACAATCGGCCCCCCGCGTTCGGCAACGTTCGACATCTGGCTCTGTCCTACTTCAGTGAGCATATATATGTATGTACATATATTTGTATATATATGTATGTACATTTGTATATAAATTCACATATTTGTATTTGCATATGCCTTCTTAATGTGTGCATGGTAATGAACCATTTCTCTGTTGAGAATAGGAGATGATAGGAAAAGTAGGAAATCAAAGGGGGTGTTTCGAGTGTAAAGTGTCCTGAAAAAGGCAAATCGATGATGTTGCCTCTTAGTGTTGTTGACTTATTAACGTCTGATGCACAATCGAAATTGAACATATCTTTCAAGAGTTTGATAAATTTTTCGCCATTTTTCACGTTTGTGTAAATGTAACTTGATCAATTCCATTGCGATTCCATTTACTTCCTTCTCTATATCCATACAAAATATTTATCAAAGAAATAAAATTAAAATTTGGTTTTGAAAATTGCAACCGTTACATCAGTATTTTCTTATGACGTTGTCACGTTAAACTATCGTCAGTAAACCGACTTTACAGACAACCTCTTTTTATCTAAGATAATTTCTAGATATTTAACCTCTTCCCAGGGTGGGTATATTTAGAACTCTTTCCTTGTAAATGGGATAATAGTGGTTTTGGAAGAGTTGATTGATAATCCCTCTTTCTATAGTTCGGCTCAATGTTTTTTCATTTTTAGCAAAATAAATAAGTTGTACTGTACTCGAGTTTATATTGCAATTCTTTAAACTCTTTTTGTATGGATCTGTTTTGTCCAAATGTAAGTCGAATATCAGAATAATTTGCCAAAAGTGCAGCCATTGAAAGCGAATTTTACTATTAATTTTTTGTTAAATAAAAACAGAGTTTTCGCCTTGAAAGTCGACATCTTGCCAGTGCCATTGTTGCTGATTGAGCGTGGCTGTCAAATGCTAAAGAATTTGCATGTCCAACGCAAAGTCCATCACAAACAGGTTGAAAATTTGCAATGGCATGCCACATGAATATTTTGTCCATACATACATACATACACATTTGTGTACATGTGTGGATATCCATAAATAAATGTTGCTTTGTATGTGCATATTCGGCAATCGCTATAAAATTATTTCCTTTATAAAATTTTGCATTTGATTGAAGCAAATATTCAGCTCATGCAATTTGATTGAGGTCAGTCTATTGGTGAATCATTGAGCTTTTTGTGAATTTGCGAACACCAACAACTAATACTTTACGTGTATTTCTATAATTCACCAGACTAGAGATTATAGAGAAAAAACAACTAGCAACACTTTAACACAGAAGAAAAAATAAAAAAAAAATCATTCGTATCTGTCGAACATCAGCAGAACCAATCGCTTCACAGATAATTACATGGTTGGCATGGCTGTCCAATTGTTAGAAGCGGAACACAATGACACGATAGGTAGTAGGAACAATGCAGTTGATGCTGAATGCTGAATGACGAGATGCACGAACAGATTTGCACGCCGCCGTAGATGAATGCCGGCGCTAGATATGGCGTCAATTGCATGCAATTCGAACGTGTTACTAGTTGTTGGACAACAATTGCAAAGTTTGCATGAAGTGGCAGCGACTTCAGGAGATGTCGAGACTTATGGCCAGTAATTTATTGTTAGTTTGAAATTTGGTCAAATGATATTTTGACAGAAAAAAATACCCTTAGTGATGCCGAATATGGACATAAATATAATGGTAGAATGGCAATACCTTCAAAAAGGTTTTTTTCTTTTCAACAAGTGAAGAACTTTGGCCATCCGAGTTGGAGTTAAATTTTCGACTCTTACTTTTTTCAAGTGTTAAAAAAGAGGATAGACAATAAACACTGAGAGCCATCTTCCCGTTGCCTAATTAAGCGCCTAATCTAAACTTAATCGGTAGATGACTAAAAAAATGATTTCGAAATGTTTGATTAGCAAACAACTGTTAGTTAACTTCCGATAAAGCTTAGCGGACGGTGAACTGCTTGTTCAGCTGCTATTCAAAACTAAAACTAGTCGCCGATAAATAAAACATGAAAATTGGTACAAATTATGTTAGGGAATATTATAATAAAAGGAATCAAAGAATCAATGTAAAGTTAACATTTATCTGTAAGGAATTTTAACGTAACATGGCAAAGGTACATAGCATACTGCTATTGCTGATAGAGCAAACTCGACATCAGCTGATCAGATGTTCATGTTACATGGTATACCGTTGCACCAAATTATTTATGAATGTCTTCAACTTATTCAAATAAAAGGTGATCAGATTGTAAGTACTTTTTCCCAATAAGGTTTTTTGGACAGATAACGCGTGACTACTCTCAAACTAAATACACAATTTTTTCAGTTTTCATTGGCATTTCATCATGGAAAGTCTTACGCCTCAACAACTTTTACAAATCATACAACAGTATTACGAAAGTCGACACTCTGTGAAAAGTCTTCATCGCGCGCTCTGACCAACTTATGATGATGAGCGATGAGGAACATTTTTGACTTAATGGATATGTCAATAAGCAAAATTGTCATATTTGGTCTGAAGAGCAACTCGAAGCCATTCAGGAACAGCCATTACATCCATTGAAAATAACAAACAGCCGTTTGGTGCGCCCAACGGGCCGAAGGAAGCATCGACCCATGTTTTTTTCAAAGACGAGGCTGGTGCCAATGGAACAGTGAATGGCGAACGGTATCGCGCTAGGATAAACGACTTTTTGGTGCCGGAAATTGAAGCCCGTGATCTCCACAACATTTGATACCAACAAGACAGCGCTACTTGCGACTTGCTATGCAGCCCGTGAAACAATTGATTTACTGCGTCGTCGTTTCGATGGGTAATTTATCTCTCGTCTCGGACCAGTGGATTAGCCATCAAGATCGTGTGAGATGACTCCTTTGGTCTTTTGTTTGTGGGGGTATGTAAAGTCTAAACACTTTTTGGATAAACCAGTTTCAATTGATGCATTGGAAGCCAGCATTACTAAAGTTATTCACGAGATACCAACGGAAGTCCTCTAGCGGAGACTCGACAACAAATCAATGCTTTATTTTGTCGCAGATATTCGACAAATGTCATGAGTTCAACATTAACCTACACTGTCTCCTTATAAACTCTAAACAAACGTTTGATAAACTTAACAAAAATATATAGATTATCAGATAAATGAAGGAAGAACCTAGTACATCGCGCGATCCTTTCAAGAAAGTCACATCAGAATCGGAAGCTGTAATTTTGAGTTCATACAGGAATTTAAATATCTGCGCGTAGTACTCAGCATAAATAAATATCCATCCTTATCAATACATCGCCTTCAGGCAACTAACAGATCATATTTTGGGCATATCAAACTTACAAAATCTTCATTGATAACAAAAGAACAAAAACTGCCGTAAATTTACTGATGCAATTTGAAAGAAAAATGTTTAAGGAAATAGCCGGCTCGATACGATTAGAATACAGTTTATACCGTATACGGTATAACCACAAGCTCAATGTGGCAATAGCGGGGTGAAATGTAAAGCGGTTTATGAAGTCGCAAAGATTACGTTGGTATGGACCCTTCCTCAGAATGAGCAACGAAAAAACGACCAAAAAAGTCTTTGAAGCGAAACCAGAAGGGCCACCCCAGACGGGAAAATCCATCCATCAAGTGTAAAAAAGACGAAAATAATCCCAATTTTTCACAATCAAATAAAAATTCGGCATCACCGAGTGAAAGTGCCAACAAATCAGATTTCAATCAAGAGCAAATGTTAAAGAGGATCATAAGATTCGTAAATATACGTGATTATGCATAATTGCTAGGTTTAGGTTTATATAACAACATTACCAACGCTTACATTGAGCTTTAAGGTAGATACGTAGGTGAAATGGTTGAAGGACCACTCTGGCACTCCTCAAGCAGCAATGAAGCTCCGTTTTGAGGGGAATTAGGTTAGCGCACTGGCCAGGCTGTCGCAGAGAAGAGCACCTAGTGACCTTAATTGTCTAGCTGCGAAACACGGACATTTACAGAGAAAGTGCACAACGGGCTCCTTCTCTGAAAGATCCCCACAGCTTCCGCATAAGGGGTTAAATGATAAACCTAGCTTTTATACGTGTGTGCCGATCGTCCAATGGCCGGTAAACACAGCTACGAGTTTGGATATGGAACGGCGAGGAGTTCCCAGGACTTTCTGAGTCCTCCGTATATTGCACTGGGGCCAAAGGGTTTTCGAAATAGCACACGAATAAATGGAACTTCACCTGTCCTACGCTTTTCTGAGAAATAAGTTGTGTAATTCCCCTTTAACAACAGTCAGGAGGATGCCGATGACCGGATAGGAGATCTCTGAGACCAGTTTAGTCCTCTTTCTGGCAAGTTCATCAGCAATTGCATTTCCTTCTATATTCCTACGTCCTGGAACTCACTCACTCATAAGAGATTTGATCTCCTCCTTACAGGAGTTGACAAGTTCGTCTCTGCCCTATGGCATCGTCAGAACTTTGATCGCAGCTTAACTATCACCAAAAATATTAATATCTCCCTCGCTTCCACGGTCCCTAAGCATTTTGCATGCCAGCAGGAGCTTTAAGGTACTTGCTTCAAAAAAATACTTTCATTTTTTAAATAATATTTCTTTTTTCTAGTTTGGAATCGTATTAAAAATATTCATAGGTTCCGAAACTTTCGAAAATTACTCAAAACATAAAAACTCGGCCATTGTTGTCCAGTTCACTTAGGCTTACGATTTTTGTGCTTTTCGAAATAATCTTTTTATTTGTATGAGGGTAGGATAAATAATTTTTTAACTAAACAAAGTAAACTCAATTTAACTAGAACAAAAAATAGTAGTAAATATAATAAACCAGAATACTATTAACTACTTTTTAACCGAAATGTTAATTTTATTTCATAATCTTCTCATGCTAATTTAAGCTCGGACCTAAGCCCATTAGCAATCGCAAAAATCGAGCTACATTCGTAATGACGATCATTCAGTTTTGCTGATTTAATACGTCCCTTGAAGTTTTAAATGGATTAACTATTTTAAAAATTTATATACTTCAGCTTTTCAGCACCAGCACAAAACTACCTCCTGTGAATCAATGGGAAGTTATTTGGAAAGACTTTGAAACTTTTCTCACGGTGTGCATAAAAAACATCATAAAAATCTGAAATAGTCTCCCTTACATAACTAAGTAAAAACTTGTGTATGTAGACATGCAATTTTTTCTCGGAAGGGCTTTGTTTCCTGCACCCAAAATGTTCATAGAAAGTTCCCAAGCCATTACGCCCAAAGCTGTTTCCTTGCCATTATACGAATCCTACGAATAAACGTGTACGTAATCAGGGTCCGTCAGTCTGCTTTTTCAGCATATGCACTCATGTATGTATGTGTGTGCCCATGTATGTGTATTGGCAACACAGTTCAACTGAAACGGAAAACCTCAAGCTGTCCATCAAGTTGCGGTTTAACGTTTGCTTGTGCAATCAGGCATCACTGCACCAACACCGCAAAAACGGCAATAGAACCAAAGAAACTAAGCTCAAAGTTATTCGCCAGCGGTTGTGGCAAGCCAAAAATACTTGCAACATATATGTAAATATGCACGTCCGCACTCATACCTGCCCACATCTGTATGTGCATCAGCACTTCTCTCACAACTTGCATCAGAAGCACCCAGAGCCAGCGTAAGCAACAGCGGCCACAGTACGTCCAACAATTCGAATTCAACTACACATTTTTTCTTGTTTTGTCTTTTTTTTTTGCGAATTGCATGTTGCATGTGGCATGTTGCAGTGTTTTGCGGCATACTACTATTCGAATATTCGTTTGCGTTGCGAGGGTAGAAAACCCCTAATAAAAATGTCACGCCATGACAAACAACATGGCAGGCATGCGGTCTTACCTTGTTTCTCTAAACTACATATTATTTGGCTCTGTCGAATGTGGAAACAAGGCTTTTGCTATTTTAGCCTATTTTGCTCTGTTGCTTTCAATTCGATAGCCTTAGACAATTTTGAGATGAAATTCGAAAAATTAGTCAGGCAGGGAGAAGTAGCTCAAAGTGCACGAAATAATTATTCGAGAGCAGTAAACCGCCTCTTTAATTTTTTGTTTATTTTTAGATATTTACGTGGGCAAATTGATCACCAAACTGCGTCTAGTTGAATTTGAAACATTTCAACGAACTTTCGCACTACTTTCTAGCCCGCCCTTCAGTGGCATGAAAAGCACAAAATCAGGAGGAAATAAAAAAAATTGAAAGGGCCGGTGTTGATTTTAAATAAAATACAATTTTTTTAGGAAATTATTGTCATTTCTCTTTATTATGATAATATTGGTATGGATCAATTACATATGGAACAAAATATCGGCCAAATGGCCGCCGCGGCGTCGGCGGTACACCTCCATCCGATGGTCCAAATTTTCGATGACGCTAAGGCATAATTAAGGTTCTATGCCGTTAATGTGCCGAATTATCTCAACCTTTAGCTCTCGAATTGTTACTGGCTTTTCGACGTACACCTTTTCTTTCAAACAACTCCAAAGAAATAAGTCCAACGGTGTCGTTGACGTTTATATGAAAGCTTACAGGATGTGAAGTAAAACTCCATCGATAGATCACTCAATGACAAAAAGCATGTTTTAAGAATATTTTTAGATTCAAGAGTATTAAAAAAAAAATAAAATGAAAACTAAAAAAAAAAACTCAGTCGAAGGCCCTGGCCGCCAGTGGTCCTTATTTCGTGTAAAAATAATTGTATTGTTATTCCTGGTCTTATAAACGAATAAAAAAGAGACGGCCTGGTGACTTATATGAAGAACTACTGTACGAATTTTTAAATTCAACTCATTCAATTGGTTCACTAGAATTTAAGTCATGGCGTACATGATTTTCAAAAAAACAAGTTTCAGAAAAACTCTTTCACACTAAAGTGCTCGCGCTATGCGTATTTAGCCGCCCGCGAGAAGTTGTTTAAAATTGAAGATTGTTTACCTAAAATTTTCCAAAGTATTTTTTATTTGTCTGAAGAAATCTTAATTGCTTAAAGTTCAATAGCTCTTTATTGCAAACCAAAAAAAGACTTATGAGCGGCACATGCGACCACTCAAGTTTTACGAAAAGGCCCGACTACTCTAGAATTGAAATCGGGCAGGTATAGAAACTCGAGCAGGAGCAATGGACGCTCAAATACTCAAAACTTCGTCAATCGCCGTTCAACACACACATTACTCAATATTGGCACATTATTCTTATGCAGTATTTAATAAAATAATGAAACGTTTACAAAAAAGTTGAAATACCTTATCTCTACCTTACCCTTGACCGATATCTAATATTATCTAGTTATGAATGAAATATGACTAGTAAGACCTGATGTAGTTTTTACTTGAAAGCCGGGGAAACCACAAATCGTAATACTTGTAATTGCCAGCTAATGAATGTGTCAATAGGATCCTATATTAGCCAACTATGAAATTAGAAGAATATTTAATATATTAAAATTACGTGCAATGTCAGTTTTAAACAAGTATGATTGCTTTACAAGATTTGCTCTTTAACTATGGCGAGAAAGAAAATTATGAGGGGGAACTTCGGCTGCCACGTCACTTGGGAGATTCGGCAGCCAAAATCTCCACAATAGTTTCACACATATTGACACACTCGTCCAGTCAGTCGTTATTCGAACGGCAAAGAAGTCTCATTAGATGATTTTCTCCGTATATCACCAACACAATCTCAGTTTTTTTTTGTAAACACAACCCAAGTGACGTCAGCTCATCAGCTGTTTCTGTCAAATTCGCTCAGAGCAAAATAACGGTCTGCTAAAGAGCACACCTCTAAAATCGTTTCACCATGAGTTTTAAAGTTATTTATTTAACAGGTGACCGCAGAACCCAACTACAAATGGGTGGATTTCAATGACCACTGTGCGCATGAAGCATCAAACGATACGAGCAGGAAAAGTTTTCTCTGAAAGTGGTCACTCCTCGGTATTCAATTGTTTACCTTTAGCTGAAGTTAAGATTTTTTAAGAAAAATATAGATATGATATGAAGTTTGGTAATATTAAAATATTATAGGCCTTCTGATATCTCACAAGCGCATGCTTAAAAGTCGTAAAAGGTGCGAACTTACAATGCAGTAGTGCTCGAATGAAATGCGATTTTGAGCCACTTCAATGAGAAGCATAGACTTCATTTTCGATGTGATTTTTTAGTCGTTGTTTGTGAGCTATGGCAAATTGCTTCGTTACTTCAGTCACAGATCATATGCCAAGACCACGATGAAGGTCGCTATTCCTTATATACATAGTATGGGGCATTCACTATGCTCCGCAGGATTTTTTTTTGAAGAATTTGATGCCGATTGATAGGCTTGAGCGCCTACCAATGAGATAATGTAGCTTATTTAATTTCAAATCAAGCTCTTCTCGTTGTTTCTTGTCACGAGCTTTCCAGCGCAGTTTGGCATCAGGCGTTAGGCTCATGTATTTTGCCACGTCGACGTATGGGGTTATCGACGCATCGATTGACTTCTAAATGGCGTTAGCTCATGTAACAATAAGCTTAACAGCTGCTTGTAACTTATTCGTTGCGTTCTTGATGGTGTTATCGACTGCAAGTATGGCAGTGTCATCCGCAAATGTTGCAGTTACTTGTTGATTTGCCGATAGGTCGTGGGTTTAGAGGAGATATAGCCGAGGGCTCGAAATGCTTCCCTATGAAACGCCTAGCGATAGCTGAAGTTGAAAATATTTCAAGTCGCTGAAAGCATTGACTATCCTGGTCGCCTCTTGGTCGTGTGCTGCTTCTTGCGATGCTATGTAATGGGTGTACTAGTGAGTGTTCCGAGTTCAACTCAAAACCTTCTGTAACAGACAAATGGACTGTCTGAAAGTTTTAGTATACGAAGAAATCAATTAAATCCGGAATTTCCTTTGTGTCTGATGGGCAGTAAGTTGGTTTACCAGTTGAAATTGAATTAGAGCCTGCACGCCGCAAAGCTTTGTAGACTTCCCCTTACGCTAAAAGCATGAATGCGCAAATTTTCGAATTTTGGCTTAATGGGTTGCTATATTAACCTTTGAATGTTACCAAACCCCAAAACACCTTGCGTACACGGTAGCCACAAATAATTTTTCATATCAAAGACCAAACCTTCTAATTTTCATAGATAGACGATATGAAGTGCGTTCGAGATAACCTGAAACAGAGTGTGCATGTGTTGAAGTCTTATTTTGGACTACCTCTCCAATTTATTGGAGAAAGTAATACGCGGTGATACGATGAAATGATCGTAGGGTCAATACACAGGGCGTTCATCGGCGCAATAAAAATTTGCAAGCGTTCTCACCTAAGCTTATTCGTATTTCGGAAAGGAGTGCCTAGAGTAAGAGCATACAATTTTGAAGTGGTCAGTTCATTTTTCAACAAGCTGTGCTAATAAATTCTAAGGCCATAAAAGCGTACTTATGGCGACTAAATGGCGACTTTAACTGACAACAGAGGTCTGTCACATTTTCATTGGCAACGCTCCTTCAAGCATCCATCACGCCCGCAAACTTCAAGTACAAATAACACAAAATAGCACTGCGTTGCAACAAACAAATGTGTCAGAAAAATGAACGAGTACAAATGGGAGACATGAAATAAACAGACAACACCGAGAGACACACAGACTGACTGACAGACAGACAGGCAGGCAAGCATGAAAAACACTCAGCAATGCCGGAGGATAGTCGGAGCAGCAAATAAACTATAAAAAATGGCGTTGTTGCGAGCAAAGGAAAAAAGACAAGCAATGAAAAAGTGCGGCGAAAAGGCCACGTTTAACCAACGCCATTGGTAAAATATATTGCAATCCATTTGTAAGCAGCACAAGCACAATGTTACACACAGCAACTGGCAACTGGCAACCGGCAAGCGGAGAGTAGCGAGCAACAACGAGCTCCCACGCCTTCAAAAGGCTAGCCAACAATAAATAAAACCAGAGAGACAAAATAACCAAAGCGAAATCCGCAACAACGTAAAAAAACGGGAAGAATAAATGGACGTATGTAGATATATTATATATGGATGTATGTGTGTATGTATGTATGTATGTAGCCATGAACAATGTGCACTTCAAAATGTAAAATCGACTGACAGACACCAAGCAGAACCAAACTGGAGAACGTGAAGTGCATTGCGGCCATTTGCTGCTGCAACAGCAACGCCAACATCATCAGCAACCACAACAACAACAAAAACAACAACAACACTGCAAGCCAACAAAAGCGATTGCAAAGGTTGGGCAGTCATCGAGATATGCGAATACGGCTCAAGGGCCAACTGCAAAACAACATCAAAGCAATAAGGAAAAAAAATAACAAAAAATAAGCAAAAAAAAAATCAAAGATTTTTCAACGAAAAAACGAACCAACAAAATAATGAGAATTAACGACTCTACAAACGTGCTAAGATTTCCAGCAACGATAGTGCACCAACGCCGCCAAAAGCAACACAACACCAACAACAACACTGACAGCAAAGCATATCGAAACCACGAAATCTTGTGGCCGATCGCAGCATCCAGCATTCAAGACAGCATTAAGCAGCATCCGCTGGCACTGCCGGGGACAGCCGCCATAGCGCACGACGCCATTTTCGCACACAAAAGTAAAAAATGAAATGAATGAAAATAAAAATGGGAAAAAGCTACAAATTCGAAGAAACCAAAAAAAAAAAACAAAAAATATTTACGCATTGGTTGCACGATTCGAACGAACGGCATTGCAAGTTCGGGGTATTTTTTTTTTTTAATTTTTTGTTTTTTGTTTTTAGATTTGATGCACATTCAGCCTTTTCACCACTCTTCCTTTTTTCTTTTGTTTATGCGAAATCGAACGTTCGATCGATCACAGCAAACACAAGGCGCAACACCAAAACTGCACCAAACAAAAAACAAATCAAAGCAACAGCAAAAACAACACTCGCTGCCATTGCAAGAAAAATTTTTCATTTTGAATGTCGAGTCGTCTGGGGAGGCCTTCACTGCCAAGCATTTGGTCATGCGGTTTTGTACAATCGTTCCATTTCGTTTCGTTTTTTGCTAAGGCCTCGCTTTTTACACTTTTTGTTTTCCTTTATGAGCCCACATTCCCCCCTCCCACCACTGCAACGCATTCAACTTTAGCTTGGCATGCAGCATTGCAACGTTGCAGCAGTTGTCGTTTGGCTGTCTGATGCCTGCCACAGATATGGATAGCCCCATGGTATTCGTGCCTTCGCTGCGAGACGTATCTGAATAGCCGCATGTCGCTCGTTGCTTGCGATCTGTCTGCTGGCCGACAATCGTTTGTCAGGATCCGCAAAATATCTGAATGCCCTACAAGCTCGAGTTACTAACATTCACGAGCTTGCGCTAGTGAAATGTAAGCTGACTGGCAGTGGCCAAGCCACGCTGTGACTGCTGCCAACGACCGAGCATTTGGTCTAAAAAAGGATTCGCCGGCGAAATTAAAGTTTAACTGCACGTCTCTGCTACATTGTTCGGTTAAGAGAACTTTTTTTTAACCATTTTCTTTTTACTATTTTATTGCTCGTTTTAGGTTTTGTCCATCTTTCATTCGCTTGTCTGTCGCTCTTCTGACAAATGCTCTATCGACTGCGCTGGCTGCTTTGGTTCTTTTTTTTTATTTGTGGTTGTCTTCTGTCTTTTTATTTTTATTACCGCTCAGCCACCATTATTAAGTTTTACTCGTATATGCGGTTACACTTCGTACTTGATTTAAGGCTTTTAGGCTTTTCCCTAAATTCATTCATTTTATATGAAGAGATTTTATTTTTGGCCATATTTCATTTATCGGATTTGCCTTGTCGGAAGTTCTAAATTAATGCGGTTGCTTGAGCTTGAGGTTGAGATTCTTGACAGCGCAGTTGTGCAAAGCTTATCTCTTGTGCATAAATATGTATGTAAATAAAACATTTTTAAAAATGTATATAAACACATTTAGAAAACATTATTTTCCCTTATAAAGTGTGTTTCTGCAAAAGTGATGGGAGGATTAAAACAGGCTGGGCAGTGAATATGTTCGGCCTGAAAGGATGTGGAAAATATATTCAATAGATAAGCATTTGGCGGGCGCCGTAGCCGTATGGGTTTGTAAGTGACTACCATTAGGAAGTGCATAGGTCAAAGTCACCACGCATCAAACACCAAAAATTATAGAAACAGTTTTTTCTTTAGCCATCGCCCCTCAACAGGCAATGGCAAATCTCTGAGCGTATTTCTGCTCTTCATAAAAATCATCTGCCGTTCGAAGTCAGCTTAAAACTGTAAGTCATTTGTGGAAGACGCACATCACAAATAGGAGGAGGAGCTCGGCCAAACACCTAAAAAGGATATAAGCGCCTATTACATGCATATACTCATATACAAATAAATATTTTCTTTGGGCTTCTTAAACATCATTCACGCAAAGAGCTCCACTACTCGCACGTCACCTCTGAGGATAAATGTTTGAGAGCGAGTGACAAGCCAGTTCTTTCGTTTCAAAAAATTGTGCGAGAGCCGTTATTTACATATATTTGAGAGCTGATAATTTTAGTATCCACCTCACGCTTACAGAGCCGGAAGTATATCTTCCACTTCATTCGTGCCCATAAATAGTTCTCTCATAGTTTTAATTATTTTTCTATTAAATCTAAGCTCATTGAAAATCAGCTGTTGCGACAGATAAATCTATGATACAGATTTTTCCCAACTCCTTAGACGTAAAATCCACCGAAATATATGACCGACCACAACGTTCGCCCGACAGTCGGTTCGACGTTACCAGAATGAACCCATTTAAATCCCGCCCAAGAATGTCACTTCAGCAGCACTCCCGAATAATGAATGGGCTTTCCAGGAGCTCGTCTACTTCCTAAAATTCCTTTCACCTAAATACAATGAGACATTTTCAATGGGCCTGACATAGGGAACTTACGCGACGTTTAGCACTCGCAGAAAAAGCAGCATGCGCGCCATCGTGAGCATCGAGATTTATTTGTTGTGATTTATTATTGAATAAAATGACTATGTATGTTCGAAAATCAATCAATTATCTCGAAAAAATAATTTCATTTATTTATTTAATTCATAATTGACGCTAACATCCTTCTTGGTCGAGCTCCTTTTTCCATTCGTAGGGTGCGTCTTAATGTTTTTTCACAAATAAATAAAACTTCACTTTTATGCTTTTTCATGGCAGAAATACACTCGAAGGTTTGCCATTGCTTACCGATGGGCCAGCGTCATTCGAAAAAACTGTTTCTATCAATTCGTGTTTCATACCCAGAGTCTCGAGCCTGACTGCTTCCGACTGTTGGTTGATAAACATTAAACGACGGGACACTCGGTGACTCACGGCAGTCATAACTGGCATTTGGTCTATCGGGGAACAAGCAGCCAAAATGGGTATCCCTGACAACACACACTGTCACAGTTGTATACAACCAGAGAAAAAGGAAACAATTTTGCATGTCCTGCCCCATGGAAGGAGAGAATGTCAACCCTGGGCAAACCACTGTTCGAGAGTCTTGAAAAACTATGTGGCTTCGACTTCAAAGGCCTCATAAAATTCTTAAACCGCACAGACTGGATACAGCCATGCTGAAAATAACAGTTAAACAAGTTGGTAAAGTGTGTGGCAACAAAATGGTGCGGAAGCGCTAGTTGGATCCTAGATAAATTATTACTTTAACCAACCAACGCAACAACACTATCATTACATAAAATATCCTAAACCATTACAATTATTCTTTAAGGTCGATTTCTATATCGCCAAGAACCAAATTTGCTTGTTTGCATTACCATCAAAAGTATTTTCCAGACCACTGCGTTAGTGTTGCTCCGAGTCGCCAACTCTACGATTTAGCTCAGATTTTTTGGTGGCCATTTGTTACTTGGATTTTCATTTCAAGATTCGAATTTTGTCCACCTTTGTTGTTCACCGGTCTTAGCTGTAAAGCGCCCCGTCAACTTTTTCTAGGCCTCCTCTATTTGCTGCCAAGTGACTTCATTATATTTTTTATTCTCAATGACGTTTCTTTTGACATCGACCAACTCCACCAGTAATCATTTTGGCTGTGAGCCACTGTAAATGCGAGATGTGGCTATTAGGAAGTGTCATTAGATTGGGTTAGGTTAGGTTGAAGCGGTTGCCCACTGTGGGATACACTCAAGCTCATAGCCCATTGTGGTGCCGCGTGAGGACTTAGCCTTATTTCACCTTAAACCAGTGTAAGCTTTTCAAAAATTTTAGAAGATCCCTGATTTCCACAGTAACGAGATCTTTTAATTCATTAAAGGATTGTCTACCTAAAATGGTAAACCTACGTCTGCATAGAGCAGGACAATAGCACAGAAGGTGCGAGATCGTCTCTTCTTTTCCTAACCTAGACAGCTTCTGCAGAAGTCAGGAAATCACTGTGCTTCTTATGACTTGAGCAGAGTTTGTGTGCGTTTAGCATTGAGAGTCGGCCACAGTTTTCAGGCGATTCTGCAGGTGGTTTTTTTACGTCAACTTTCATTCGCTGCTCTTACAAGTTCCTCAAAGATATGTAGCTGAAATGTTTATAAGGGTATACGTTTATCATTGGATGTGTATTCCGACAATTTGGTTCTTCAATTACCATCGGCACTGCAATAACCCTCAAGGTCCAGGAACCCATGTTAGTTTTAGGTGAAATGACTCAGCCAGCTCGTTAAGAGATGTGCGGCATTTCATGGCTACCTTGGAGGTTGCCGAGACATTGTAAAAAACTGTACTTATCGCTTATTTGGTATCAATAGTATCATAGCATCACCAAAATAACCCCCTACTGAGACGTACAATGCTTACCTCTTTTTCTTTTCATTTATAAGTTTTCGATATTACATTTTCAATTTAATTTTAGGTCTCTTCTATTCGCCGCTTCTCTGCTCGTTATCTCGCTGCTCAACTAACTTCACGAAAAATTTTCATGTGAAAGCAACAACAAAGTAATCGAGCAAGATTCGACGCTAGCGAGTACGGTTATACCTCATAAAACTGGTATAACTCACTATTTTACAAACAAATGTAATTTTAGGCGCCTCTATCCCAGCGTTGCCAAGATATGTTCATTTATGGGATTGGGGAAGTCCGAGGCAGGAAAAAATGATGATTTTCAATAATTTTTTTTTGCTAGTCATTATTTTACAAAAATAAAAACAGAGCATTAATACGACTTGACTACCGCAAAATTTCAAAAAAAATAAAAAATTAATAATTGTAAAAGTTATCGCTTTTTGTGTGGAGCCCGTTTCTCCAGAAGCCCCTTGCGGTGATCATCACAAGTCCTTGAAGATTCATTTAAAATCAAACGGACAAGAGAAATTAGTTTTATTAATAGATAATCTTGTGTCTGATCGAAGTTTTTCTTTCAAAACATATTTTTCCGATTTTCGAGAAAAAAACCGACAGTTAATTGTTTAAAAAAAAAATTGAAATTTTTGCGAAAAAACAATACTTCGGTCAGGCACGAGTTTCTTTATGTTTTTCGAAAGAAGTATTATATAAATTTTATAGAAATCTACCAAGCGGTTTTTAAGTTACAGTAATCACCAGCTAAAAAAACATAGTTTTGAGAAAAACGCATTTAAAGTTTTACTATCGATTTATGTTATGTGCTGCTGCTGGCTACTTGCTCTCAAAAGCTCCGGTGCGACCGAGCGCCCTCTTTTGAGGGGGTATTCGGGTCTAGAAATTAAAAAAAAATCGATTTTTGTGTTTTTGCATATTTTCAAAGTTTAGACCTCCAAAAAAAATCCCTTTAACGGATTTTTCAAAATTCGAATTATTTTCGGAGATTAATCCATAGTGACTAGTAAATATTATGATATAAGTTATTCTATTGAAGTTGTTGCTCAAAACTTCAAACGCGATTTTCTCAAACTACTTTTTTTGAGATGGTCGTCTAGAATGTAACCTCTGTGACGGTTATAGACACTCTTCCATCTATATTTTATGTTAATTATATATTTATTTATACTTCAGTTCATTTTTATTCCAATTTTTCGAGCTGCACAACCGTTTGTCAGCGACTCAGCACTCAACTAGTTTGGTTTGCGCACCTCTCAAATAAAAATTGCGTACTCTTTCCACGCGTAAGTACCTATTACATACTCTCACATTCACACATACATACATGCCCATAGTTTTTATACCCGCATGCATTTGCTGCTCTCGTTTCCTACTTAATTATGCGCCTGCTCCAATATGTCCATTAGTTCAGCTATTATTTAATATTGTTTTCCACCACATCAAGCATTTCGTAACGCATCCTTTGCGGCTGATTAAGAATGTGTGTGTATGTGTATGTACATATGGGGTGGCCATAAAAACTGGCAAACGCCAAGTTGAAATTGCGACAAGGCTTTTCTTTAATTCCTAGGTTTGTGCGAAAATAACTGCATAAAGTTGGTGTGCAAGTTTTTTTTGTTTCCCATTTAAATGCAATGCGTGTGTATGTATGTATGTGCACACAACATTCGGTCCAGTGACAGTTCATACTCTTACCGTTGTTCGCCGCCGTTTCGGAAACTGAATTTCAACGCTGATATATCAATTTGCTTGCAAACGTGTCAATTTGTGTGCGGTGGACGCCAGTGCAAATTACAGAATTACTTTATCTAATAGTCGGCCATTCAACGCAAAACTTGTTGCTCGTATCCCAATTAAATTTGCATTTTATTATTGTTGCTGCCTGAATTCACTCTACATACAAATTATTGGCTTGGCTTTGCTTTCATTAATTTACGCAAAAAACTAAGTGATTTTTTTTTCTTCGTTTTTTTTTTGTTTTTTTTTTGTGTAAAATATGTATATTTGAGGGGAAAAACTTGATTGCCTGTTGGCGCTAGGAGATTTGCGTTTGACAACTGCACTCTGCATTAGTGTCACGTAACCCAACAAGGCCTATTCATATTTACTTATACATATGTAATGAATGTGCAAAAAGTTTATATTTATTTATGAGTTTTCATTGAGTGGCAGGTACTTAGCTTTGACGGAAGCCTTAAATTGCTTATTGACTGGCATTTTATCTCTTTATTATCTATGCATGAATTTCAAATGTCACACATAACGTCAACAGTTGTGGCTATTAAATAACGACACTAGCGTTGGAAAATAGTTTATCTTGGTTTCCTCCTATTTGCTTATTATCACCTTTGACTTACTTGTATTTATGTACA
Source organism: Anastrepha fraterculus (assembly GCA_037575425.1). Classification (NCBI taxonomy): domain Eukaryota; kingdom Metazoa; phylum Arthropoda; class Insecta; order Diptera; family Tephritidae; genus Anastrepha; species Anastrepha fraterculus. The sequence goes on along the minus strand of JAYXIM010000152.1, from coordinate 289,188 downwards.
CCCTTTCTTTGTCCCTGCCACGTTTCGTACGAGCCTTACATTACTCGAAGCAGTGCTGCGAATATTTTTTCCTCAGCTTTTCTCTTTCACAACTTCAACAAACACAAATCTTGTTGCTTTTAATGTTAATTTTAAAGCAGATTTAACTCGTTGCTCTATTTTTACATTTAACATTTTCCCGCGAACCCAAAAAAACTAAAATTCGAACGAAGGCATTGATTGTAGAGACTTGAAGTGAGAAGTACGGCCTTCGAAAGAGAAAACAAGTTCACACTAAAAAACAGCTTTCACGCGTGCTCTTGAACAGCTGTGCCCGCTTCTTGGAAATAGAGAGTCAGGGATAGAGAGTCATATCGACAACAAAAGTAGTGCCTACGTTAGGTTAGGTTATGGTGGTAGCCGATCTGAACGACCAACTCACTTAAACCTTACAGGTCCGTTGTGATACCACTGTGCTGCACGGGAACCCCATTTACCTTCCTTCGTGGAACCATTTTGTGGCTCTTATGAAACGTAGAATTGATCCCAACCCCACGCCAGACAGCTCTGTAAGAGAATTAAAAAAGTATTTACCTAGACAACCTGCTCTGATTTTAGCTAGGGCTGGACAATGGCAAAGGAAGTGCTCAACTGTTTCTTCCTCTTCCTCATATCTGCAACTTCTGGAATATTCATGGGAGAAAACTCCTAGTTTTGAGGAATGCCTGCCAAATAGCCAATGGCCGGTTAAACAAGCCACGATCTTCGAGATATTGTCTCTTGCTTATTTGCGGCCATAGTAGACTGTAAACTGTTAGACATGTATCTTCATTTCTCCATGACCTATTGACCTCTTGGATAATGTTGTTTTTTATTATTAGTTTACTCGTGGCCAAAGGTATTCCAATGGTACTTTTATCACTGAGAAGTTGAAGAGCAGTTCCTTTTCTGGCTAGCTCATCAGTTTTACATTTTCCCTCAATATCTCTGTTCCCCAAATAAGGCTGGCCTTGAATACGACGGTAATATCATTTAGGGCTGCCCGGCATTCCTGTGTAACCTTCGATCTTAGTATAGGCGCATTCATTGATTTGATGGTCGCCTGGCTATCTGAGAATATATTATAGAGCCGTTTTTGTTTTGCATGCGTATTTAGATATGTAGCCACTTCTTTTATAGCTAGAACCTCTGCTTGATAGACGCTGCAGTAGTCTGGTAGTCAAACGGATAGTTCCAGTCCTAATCCCTTCGAGAAAACTCCATAGCCAACCTTATCGTCTAGCTTGGAACCATCTGTATAAAAATTTAATTCCCCCTTCTCCATGGCCTTGGTGTCGCCACTCCCTTCTTGACGGTATACTCGTCTTGAAGAGCCTTTCAAAGGTGAGTCTAGGGATATAGTAGTCTATTTCTTGTTTGTGACTATTCAGAGAGTGCAAAATAGAAGCGTAGCCAAACCACCGGTCTTTCCATAGCGCCACACTATTGAGTCTGAGCGCCGAGGCCTCATATGCAAAGATTGTTTTTTGAATACAATTTAAGTTTAATGCAAGCGTGCAAATGTGACCACACTCGACAGCTATTTCTAAATAAATAGCATAAGTAGACGAACAGCTTGGGAACTTGAAAATTTTCTTTATGAACTGCAGTTGTAATTTGTCAACATTCTGGAACCCTCAGTATCCCCATACCTGCATCGCATAATTTGGACAGCTCGACAGACTGACTGAAACATTTTCCATTTCACAATTAAATCTCAACTTAATATTTTCTTAAAAAATTTAATACCCTTGAGCATCGATGAGTAATATTAATAAACAAGGTGAAGTCCAAAATAAACAAGACTGGCGTTATAAAAATGTTTTTGATGGCACCATCTTTTTAATGAGTTAATGCGTTGGAAGTCACATCCCTAGCTGACTTTCAGTGAAAGCTTGGTGGCATTCTGTTCAGTGGAAGGGAAGTCATTGAGTCTAAAGTGTCAGTATGTTTGTGTCATCGGTACAAAAATGAGTTTCGAACAAAGCGCTAATATCAGATCTTGTTTTAAAATCTGGGTACAGAAACATCGTTGAAATTTATGGAATCGGAGTTGTATATCTTTAAAACATCGATTTATCGCATTTTAACTGATCATTTGGGCTTACGAAAGGTCTGTGCGCGTTTCATTCCGCACAAGTTAACTGAAGACCAAAAATTACTCAGACTTCAACTTTCGAAAGACCTCATTAAAGAGGCGAGAAAAGACGAGAACTTCCTTTGCACATTGTAACTGGTGATGAAACGTGGTGTTTCTAACATAAACCTGAAACTAAGCGTCAAAGTGCCGAATGGAAGGCCCCAGACGAGGCACCATCCAAAAAATCGCGAATTATCCACAAGGAGTTTATGCACTCGGGCCAAACCGTCAATGCAATTTTCGATCTTGGCGTTTTGAAGCGTTGTATCGCATTCGTTGAATTCGCCCTTAATACCTCAATAGAGGAAGCTGGCGCTTATTGCATGATAATGCCCCCTCTCATCGATCCACTTTTGTGACTGATTTTTTTTCTTCGAGAAATCGCATTTTAACCATCAATCACTCACCGTATTCGCCTGATATGGCTCCCTGTGACTTCTACCTATTCGGAAAATTGCATTTGACCATGAAAGGAAAACGTTTTGCGTCCGTAGAGGCCTTCCAAAAGACTTGTACCGACAAGCTAAAAGACATTCCGGTTAATAACCGTGCAAAACAGTGCATCGAGGCCAGAGGGGACTAATTTAAATAAATAAACCCGAAGTTATCAGAATAAAGCTCCTGTCGTTTCTATTTTAGCTCAGTCTTGCTTATTTTGAACTTCACCTTCACTAAACAAAAAATCGAAAGCCTATCAACGGTATTTAAAAATAAAATAATCGCCTCCTACAAATGCAAGATTCAGTCAAACTGCCTCTCTGATCGTCATATATAATTTTTGTATAGTTGGGTATATGCAAATGTATACATACTCAAATGTGACACCACAAATGTCGCATCACAAATGCTTGTATGTAAACTTAGTCTATCTTACTCACAAATTGCTCGAAACCTCCTTTCCAAATATTGCCGGCCTCATTTGAATCCTGCCAATGGCTCTTCTGTCAAGTAATGGAAAGGTTGCTTTAAAATAAATTAGTCATCAACAAGAGTACATTTGCCAATATGCAATTAATCAAAGCCTACATCATCCGTAGTACCGTGCGAATTGATGAAGCCGAGAATTCAAAAACGAGCAGCGGGTATCTAAAATTCGATTTCGCCCGTACGCCTGTACTTAAAAGTCCTTTACAAAGTCGTTACCCATTTTCAGGAATGCTTGGATTGAAGTTTTAAGACAAAAACTGTTTAGTTAAAAATTAGAAAACAAACTTAAACTTTCTTTTGAAAATATTTTGCATTGCATTTGAAATTAATGGGGTGCCAAACGTTTGCATGCAAAGCAGAAATTAAGGTGATGCACCAAAACGCTCAAACGCGGCCAACTTCTCTGCGCCATTTTCAGGAATTTCACTCCAATTCTTATGCTTTCTATTTTAGAGTTTTTTTTCTTCTTCACACAACCAATTGGTGGCAAGCATGATTGGCCACCCACAAACACCTACGAGTAATATTTTCACAGCAATACTGCAGTGCACAGACGTGTTTGCACTTGGATGGCGGTAAGTGGTAGGTAAATTTTCGCAAGTGGCCGGAAACACAAATTTTCTACTTTTTCCTTTTCTAGCGCTTCGATGGCAGACGCTAAATCAAGCGAACAACGAATACCAGAATAGTGCGGCATGTACGAGTATGTATGTGTGGTGCGAAGTGTAGAAATGTTGCATATGGACGATTTAAATTAGAAACTTGCAGCGGTGAAAAAGTTTCCTACAATTGGCAGCAATTTTTGCAACAAATGTGAGAAAGCAATTTCGGCGCTGGCAAGATGAGCGCCAAACACGCAAGCAGCCCGTCTCCTCATCCAATTCAGCAAGCCCGACACTCCGTATGGCTGCCAACCCTTTTATTTTCACATTATTGAGAAAAAGAAGAAACAAAAAATTTGTTAGTCGGTTGCTTTGGTTTGTTGAATTTGAAATGTGGCTTTGCCCCATACATAATTACCAATGCAACTGCCTCAGGGTGCAAACATAGGCTTTATGCTGAAAATTCTGGTATCAAAGGATATTCGTACACAGATCCTGGCAATTAAACTATCGCAATTGCAGTTTTGACTACAAACTACAGCCAACAAAATAAAAGTGGAAAGACAAAGCAAAAATTGAAGAACCTAAAATTAAAAGTAAAAATTCGAAGAGCTAAATCGTAAATTTTCCATGCGCCACCAGTGAAGCCTGGGAGGAGGCAGCTAGTCATTGGTTTCTATTTTTTGTTTTCGTTTGCAAAAAAATAGTAATCCGAGAAATCCCAGGCGCAACATGCGCGTACCCACACCTATCATTAGCCGTCAGCCCTATGACAGTGGACGATTGATGGCTGCGTACGTGATGGTGATGGCCAAAAGGCGATGACCCAAACTTCGCGGCTTGCCAACGAACTGCGTGAAGCCTTTGCTGTTGCTTGCCTGTTGTTGCTGTTTAACTGGCTGACCAGGCACAACCCCACATTGTGATGTGGAAGTTTTGCCACCATTCCCAAAGTTCAAACTGCACCAATAACTTGCGCTATCTCTCTCTTTCTCTCTCCCTCTCACACAATTTCCGCCACTACAATAGACTTACTTTTTATTTTGTGCAGTAACCAGTGATTAAGTTTAGCGATCATGCTGCAACAACAACGCCAACTGTCCACAGGCACAATGCGAGACTGTAGCGCGCCTCTGACGGCACAGGAAATCGGTTTGCCATATATCACAAATGGAATTCCGTCACGTATCAATCTGTAAATTGTGAAAAATGCGTACATGGCCAGCGCATTTGCTGCATACATACAGATGTACTGACTAATCTTTGCCTGCCCTGGCTCAGACACCCACTTGTGCTCACTCGTTATGCACCTTTTCCTCCCCCAGCAGCGCAGTCCTTTCCGGCAGACGATCGCCATATACAAGCGCATACATACAAAGTTGCATTCTCTGCGCTCCCTATGTATGCACTATGTTGTCTTTTTTTATTTCCTTTTTTTTTTGTTTTGCCTGCGCAGAGGCTTTATTTTGACTGTCAGTGATTTTTTATGGCGAATTCGTGGCATAAATCAAAATATTTTTTGGGTAAGCGGCCCGTCGGACGGTACGCCTGAGGTCATATTGCATATATTCGTCGTGTAAGCAGTTAAGGTTTCATTTAAATGGCGTATGCATAAACGTCTATGCAAGTTTACATATCGGGATACATATTGAATAATTTATTTAGAAGGTGAAGTCCAAATAAACAAGATTGAGTTAAAATAGAACCGACAGCCGCTTTGATCTGATAACTTCGAGTTTATTTATTCAAAAAGAGGGGACCCTCTGACTTCGATACAATGTCTTGCGCGATCTGCAAGCTTTTCGAAATAGTGTTTCAGATCATTGACCGGAATGTCCTTCGGGATGTCGGAACAAGCCTTTTGAATGTCCTCTACGGGCGCAAAACGTTTTCCTTTCATCGCCAAGAGAAATTTTTCGAATAGGGAGAAGTTACAGGGAACCATATCAGGCGAATACGGTGAGTGGTTAATGGTAAAAATGTGATTTCTAGTCAAAAAATCAGTCACAAGAGTGGATCGATGAGATGGTGCATTATAATGCAATAAGCGCCAGATTCCTCCTTCGCGGTATTCAGGGCGAAATCGTCGAATGCGATGCAACAAACGCTTCAAAACGCCAAGATACAAAATTGCATTGATGGTTTAGCCCGTTGGCACGAACTTCTTGTGGACAATTCCCTTGGAAACGTAAAAGCAAATGAGCAACGACTTGATTTTTGACTTCTCCAAACGCGATTTTTTTGGCTGGTGGCTCGTCAGGGGCCTTTCATTCGGCACTTTGACTTATAGTGCTTAGTTTCAGGTTCATCACCAGTTACAATGTTGCAAAGGAAGTTCTCGTCTTTTCACGCCTCTTTATTGAGGTCTTTCGAATGTTGAATTCTTAGCAATTTTTGGTCCTCAGGTAACTTGTGCGGAATAAAACGTGCACAAAACTTTCGTAAGCCCAAATGATCAGTTAAAATGCGATACATCGATGTTTTGGAGATATTCAACTCCGAGTCCATGAATTTCAACGATGATTTTGGTTAATTTTTGATAAATTTACGAACAATTTCGATGGAGTTTTCGGTGATTACTGATTTTGGGCGGCCCGTATTTTCATTCTCCTTTATGTCCTCACCACCATCTCTGAAACGTGTACACCCGTCATGAGCTCTGGCACGAGATAGACAATCATCGCCATACACTTTTTTCATCAATTCAAATGCTTCGGTACACGTTTTACCGATTTTAAAACAAAATTTGATATTAGGTCTTTGTTCGAAACTCATTTTTGTACCGATGACACAAGCATACTGACACCTTAAACGCAATTACTTCCCTTCCACTGAACCGAATGTCATCAAGCTTTCACTGGAATGTAACTTCCGACGCACTTACTCATGGAAAATATAGCGCCATCAGAATCATTTTTATAACGCCAGTCTTGTTTATTTTGGACTTCACCTTGTATGTGCAAGTGAGTGAGGCATTACTCATGCTTTGCGGAAATTGCCAAACACATTAGTTGCATAAAAACCTAGGTATGTATGTATGTATATATATACATACATTAGAATGAATAGATTAATGAATGAAGAGGAAAATACTTTGAAGCTATTCAGTCAATTCATTTAGAAACATTTTGAAATATTGTAGTATTTTGTGGAAGAAAAGTGGTTGGTCATAGTTCTAGAAATCGACGCATTAGACAGGAATTCGAGAGAACAACGGAGTGGAAATTCAGTCAAAATTGTTTTAAAATTTTTTCAAGTTTGTTGTGGTTTTATTGTGGCCACGATTTGACGTCGTTATGCTGTTTTTGAAGGGTACTGTGGAGAACCGATGTTATGTGACAGTGCATAACAAGTCAGGCCCTTAAAGCCAAGTCATTCCTGAGATAGAATGAACTGTCAGCAAAGTCTTGGGAAACTGGGTTAACAGGATGCGCTAGTGCGAGACCAGCCGAGGCATCCACATGAATGAAATTGTATTCCACAAAGTATAATGGGAGTGTTTGCTCTTTCGAACAAACCAATAACATAACGAAACAATTTATTTTTGTTAATTTTTTTGAATTTTTAAATAAAATCGACTATATAGACCATACAACTTATGCCCAAAGAAAATACTCGAACTGCGCTATGTCATTATAAAAATTCACGCGAAATTTTTCTTGACGATTTTTCACCTCTGTAATAAATTTGAACCATTGGAGAATGCAATTTATTTGTGTAACGGTCCATGATGATTTATCACAAACTGTAAGACAATTTAATAAAAATATTGGTTTCTGGTCATTCTAGGGTACCAGGCACTGCTTACGCTAACAACAGGCCCAAAGAAGCCGTCCATGAAACATTACATTTTAGTGATTGCATCACCAGCAAAGACATTCGAAAGCTGGTACAAGAGCATTTGCATGAGTTTTACGCCAGAAATTGGAGCACCTTTTTAAGAAGTGCAATCCCACCAGAGTGAAATCTTTATATTCCTCTAACATATCCTGTCACACTCTCAAACAATGTACGCTACTCAGGATTGATTATTCAATTTCTACCCACGTTCACTTACGAAATGATTCGCCCAACCGCTCTGTCATCACTGCAACACCAGCGACTACGCCGCAATACAAATTCTTGACTACTGCCAAAAGTGAGAGGAGTGTTCAACTGAGATGTTTCCTAACTGCATGCCCACCGATTTATTAAGCAAGACAGATATCAATAATTTTAACTTAATTTGTAATAAATAATAAAATTTCACAAACTAGATTAAATAAAGAGTGGATATGTTTTAAGGGCCGGTGTTGATTTTGAATAAAATACAATTTTTTTAGGACATTATTGTCATTTCTCTTTATTATGATAATATTGGTATAGCTCAATTACGTACAGAATAAAATATTGGCCAAATGGCCGCCGCAGCCTCGGCGACACACCTCCATCCGATGGTCCAAATTTTCGTTGACGCTGAGGCATAATTGAGGTTCTATGCCGTTAAAGTGCCGAATCATCTCATCCTTTAGCTCTTGAATTGTTGCTGGCTTATCGACGTACCCCTTTTCTTACAAATAACCCATTCAACATCGGCCTTTGAAATTTAACCACCCTTTATATAGTCCAGTAAGCTCTGAACACGCACCTCATAAATATTTCAATTGCTCCATCGAACCTTCCCCCGTTTCTTTAGCCTCATTCCAATAAACGAAATACTTTAGTTTAGATGCTTATAAGCCGAGTGGCTCTGATAGCCCCTTAGTTCTTAATAAATAAATGAAAATAAAAATATTGGTAATTTCTAAGACAGTTCAAAGATACGGCATTCCTATTGAAAACTCCGCTACTTGTGAAGACAAATACGATTTAATTACTGAACGGTCAATTTGGGGATGTGGAATGTGGATGAGGAAATTCATTTGAGATCCTAATATAAAAAACATTAATATAAAAAATCAACCAATTTTGAGTAGTTACATATTTATTGCACTAAAATTCTTTTCTTTTATCTGTCGTTTAAATGTCCCCAATTAGCGCTTGCCCTTCAAAAAAATAGGTAACCAAAGATCAACGACTTGCACGTCGTTTGACATGAGCCGTTGCACCTGTTTGCCGTATTCGAGTATAGAGAAAATTTGAACTATGAAGTCAATTGAAAAAAATCTCATTTCGAGCGGATATTTTCATGTCAAACTAACAGTCAGTCTACTTTTGCCAGTAAATAATTAATTAATAACAAACTAAGCGGTCCAACTAAGAAGTAAGATCAAGTAGAAAAAATTTCAAAACGAAAAAAAAACCAGAACTTTAGAATGCGAAACCAAAAATGCGCTAATGAACTGTCAAAGGTGCGATCGCCGTATAGCCGATCAGCCGAGCTAGAAGGGAGCCACCTGAATGATGTTTCCTTAGAACATGGTTTGGCAGTCATTTGCGCGCCAACTTTGCAATAAATACTTGAATATTAATTAATCATGCAGCGTTTTTTACACAATATTTTTGTACTTGTGTCTTTTTTTTGTGTGTTTTTCGGCTCTTTTCGTCTAGCGGTTCGAAACAGTTCCGCTCAGCGCTCACTGCAACAAACCTCCTGCGGCAAAAAAGATGGTTGATGGTTGGTAAGTTTGTAGGAACAAGCTGGCGAAAAATTATGGCAAGCAGAAAAAATTCATTTAGACTTTTTGGTTTTACTAAAACACAGTTAGTCGACAAAGCAGCTAAACAAAACTTTGTAGGTATGAAGTCTTTGCTCTGAGGCATCAACACATACATACATACATACACATGTATGCGCGGATGTCCAAATATATGTATGTGTGTGCACCGCTCAGGGTGCTTTATATTAACATATTATTATGATTGGCATTAGCGCTTTTAATTGATGTTTAGCAGCTGAGATCATTCATTTGTCATATGAGCGCGCCAAACGGGCGAACTATGAAATTAAATGCGGAAAAAATGTCAAAACAAAACCTTTGTATTTATTTTTATTTTTATATATTTTTTTTGTTTTTGGTTGTAATTTTACGTTAGTTGTACGAAAGCTTGGGCTTTTCTGAATTTTGTCTATTCATAGTTTCGTACTCAACAGTGGCTGGCTAAGCCTGGCCTGCGTCAATAACCTCGCCGTTGACCTTTGAGTAATATTTCAGGAAGCAGAAAATAGTCATACGCGCTTCGGCATTCTGTCCCTGCGCTGGTCCCCAACAAAAATCATTTGATTTGGAATTTTCTCTGTTCTTTGGTGAGAGCGCCCCTTATGGAAAATGTTGTAGAAAAGCACGGAGAACTTACGAAAATCGAGGTTTCAAAGCATGACAACTTTGACTATTTTCATCCATTTTAGTTGGACTCAGTTAGGCTAGCCGCATTAGGGTTAAATTAATTATAACAAAAATGGAAATTTTTGCCTTTTCAAGTGTCTTAGAAACAAAGATTCATTCTGTATTCTAACGCACTCTTTCTACTCTGCTGTTATATTCATTGATAAATTGTTTTGAGCCTGAAACGAAAACTCGGCTTCTTAATGATTTTTCTAAGACAATACATGTCTGGACATTTGGGTGTGTATGTATGGATGTATGTACGTATGTATGTATGTATGTAGGTATATGCATGTATGTATATATGTCTATAATTTCTTCCAATTCCTCTTGTTTCATGCAAATGGTGTGCAAGTATCATACATCGATTAGGGCTGCCACATGCACCGGTCGCTATAAGATTGTTTTTCGAATATCCATTTAATAGTGTCAGTATTGCAGAAAAATTAATTTTGTTTTTAGTCAAAATTCTTTACTAGTTTTCAAATGTGAAAACATTGTAAGTGCCCTCAGATGCAATGAGTTCTCGATAGCAATGGACTGAAAAGTCCCGACCCCAACACATAGATGGCACTAGTTTTATTGCATGCACCTCCTTTTCAGCCAACCTTAAAAAGGCAGCTGATAAAATTTAATGATATTCTATTCATAGGTTTGTGAGTTTTTGTGTTCAGAGTGACGCTACTTTTGTTATTTGCAAAGCAATGGATCAAAAACAATTTCGTGTTTTAATTTCACACTACTTCTTGATGGGGGAAAATACCGTTCAAGCGAAGCAGTGTCTTCTAGAGTCGTATGAGGACTCCGCTCCATCATAAAGAACAATAAAATGATGGTTCGCTGGCTTCCACGTGGTCGCAGACATGCACAACACCGATTATGCACAACGCAGTGGGCGTCCAAATAAGCTGAAAACACCAGAAAACATCAAAGAAATACACAAAATCGTTTTGAATGATCGAAAAGTGAAGTTGCGCGAGTTAGCTAACATCGTAAAGATATCAAAAGAACGAGTTGGCTTTATATTGCATGAGCATTTGACTATGAGAAAGCTCTGCTCAAAGTGGGTGCCGCGTTTGTTTACTATTTTGTTTCATCAAGAACTTCATTGAACCTCGGATTGCCCCCACATCCACCGTATTCGCCATATTTTGCTTCCAGAGACTACTGGCTGTTAGCAGACAAAAAAAATGCTCGCAGGTAAAAAATTTCGTTCGAATGAAGAGGTTTTCGCTGAAACTGAGGCTTATTTTGAGGGAAATGATAAATCGTTCTACAAAAGTGGCATTGAAATTTTAGAGCGGCGCTGTAAGGATTGCATTGTTCTTGATGGAAATTTCGTTGATGAATACAGCGAATTTTGAACAAACAAAAAACGTGTTTTCTTTGTTAGGCTCGGGACTTTTAAGCCCATGTGTTACAAATGATATACTAACTTCGTGCAGAATCTCCTACTTATGTATTTACTAACTTTCGTCACCTCACATCACTTAACTCATATTCGCTATTCAAAATTTAGTGGTGTTTTGCACAGAGTTTCTTTATATTGTATAAAGGACAAACATTTTTGAAGTAAAATTTCTAAGGCGTCGATGGACGAGCGAGAGTGGAGAGTAAAATTTCAAAGCCATGCAACGTTTTAGGCATTTTCGTTCCGCGAGAGAGAAAAAAGATATAACGTAGAGGAGAAGGAGGGAGAAAGCTATCTTTATACTTAGGCTATTTTTCTTGAGTTTTTCCTTGTGGTTGCTAATTTATAGTGAGAAAGGACACTGCCTACTTTTTGGCGCTTCTTTGTTGGTGCAAACTTGTAGAAAATATATTTTGGTGCCTACTTTTTGGCGTTATATTTCCTTGGTGCCTACTGCTTGGGGCGGTTTTGGTCCAAACTTTTTTGGCGTTTTTTTTTGTGTGCCTACTTTTTGGCGTTATATTTCCTTGGTGCCTACTGCTTGGGGCGGTTTTGGTCCCAACTTTTTTGGCGTTTTTTTTTGTGTGCCTACTTTTTGGTGCTTATTTCCGTTTCTTGGCTAGTGCTTGTGCGTACTATAAAGTGCTGTCCATTAAGGTGTCGGATTCATTGGTATTGCTTGCGGTAATTTGTGCTATTGCTGCGGTCCTGGATCGCTGCATTTGTGCGGGTGATAAACGCTCGAAGTAGTGCGCGTTGTTGCCACGGTTTTGTAAATTGTGTCTATTTGTATTCTCTGCAAATGTTGTGAATTTATTTAGATATATATTCTTTCTCTCTCTCTCTCATTCTCTCTCGGGTTTTTCTCCCTTTCTTTGTCTGCCTTGAAAGTTTCACTTCTGTTATGTGTACTACCCTACACGCACTTTTATTTTTACGAAAATCGAGAGTGAGTGCCGAATTTTTTCAACACATCTTAACAATTTCATTTAACAATTAAACTATCATCGACTATCATTCTGCCAACTCATTGTATTAATGTCTTTTTCCTTATCCAAAGGAAAAATTTAGACTTGTAAATCAGCTGTTTTGTGTTGATATATAAAATAGATGTAGCGGGAAATGCTAACAGGCGGTCGACTAAACAAGAAAGGGGGTGCCCTGGGACTTCCAAAAACTATTGTGCATGAAATATTAATGAAGAACCTTAGCCCTCACAGTAGCATAGCGGAAAACTGCTGGGCTGATGAGCTGGCTGGACAGTGGACCCCCGAGACGGTTTCACCGTAAAATGAGAGGATTGAGGTTCTTTTAGTACCTTTGGTCTACTCCCTACTCCCACGCTTCTTATCGACGCTTACTTTCTGCCAATAATGAGACAAACGCGGTTTCAGCGAACGGCCAAGAACCCATGATGACACTGTGTGATTTCATCCCTTACAAACTTGTGAGCCGCATCGGTGACGAATTCTAGCTACCCAGATCGCTCGATCTTACCACTATGGACTGTTCTGGTGTGAAGGAAAGTCTACGAAACAAACCCAGTGTCGAAAAAAAAATGGTTCGCGTGGCTAATGGCATTCCGACATCACTTTCCTAGCGAGTGGCACGGAATACGGAAGTCAGATTCCAAGAATGCAGCCGACGCAACGGTCAACGTTTAAAGAAAATAAATAAAAATAAAAATATAACTGCACTTGTCTTCTGTGTAAAAATTATTGTGAAAAACTTGTATTATTAGTAATTATTTTTTTAATTCAGCTTTTAATATCTGATTGTCTGATTCTGTATATACTCCGGATACAGTTTTTAATTATTACTACAAAATATAAATTTTTAAGTAAAACTGATTTTTATGATAATCTGTGTATGCAGAGAGCGTCAAATATGTATAACAAATATAATTTTTTTACCTGTGGCGGGGCATCTGGCAACTCCAATGTATATACATATTTTTTTAAGTTCTTTTTGTTTTTTTTTACTTTTGCGTTTGGCTTTTGCAATCAATATATATTTACATAGATTGCCACTTGACGGTGTTTTGCATTGCCCGGCGGTGAAAGTCAAATTATAATGATTTTTATAGCCATAAATTCGCTAATAACTCTCATATAATTTGCAAATCACTAAAGTGTTAAAAGGGTTAATTTATTTTATAATTAACTCAATGTATAATTTTAAAAGTGTTGACTCTTGGTTTTAAATTAATACTTTGCGCCTAATTTGTAGCCACCTCAGCAGCTTTTAGTCGATTTTTGTGTGGATATTTTTCAGAAAAATCTTTGACATATAAAACTTCTTAATCAATAATTTAATTATCGGACTTCTGTTTAATTTAGTTGGGAAATAGTTTATTGAATTTATAATTTAAGCTTTTAAGGGATAATTGTAGAAAAGAGATGAGTAGTAGGCGGCATGCGATTATTGATAAGTAATAATAGGTATTTGGTGAATGGCGGAATGTTTGACCATTCTTCTCGAGGATTAGGCAAAAGGCACTTAAATTCCAGGCGTTTGGTCATATTCAACACCTCACTGCCGTATAAGAATAACTCATGAATTAGACCGCCACCACTAACTGCTTTTTATTTTTTTTGCCGCTAAACCGTAAGTATTTGCACTTCATTATAGTTATGTAGAAATTGGTGGTCGATTCCGGCTCTCTCAACTGAAAATCCGAGTTCTTTATTATCTCCATTATTTACACTAATTCAATATTTTCAGTATTTAGCAAAATGAAAAAGTTAATGCTCCATAATTCAAGTATACCCCGAACATAGGCCCCTATTCTGGCTTCTACAGGTGCCCACTTCACTCAGCTTTTCACTTTCAAGTATTAGTAGCTCTCATCTCTTTTCACGAAGAGCTTCCTTTGCTCTCCAAGATCGAAAACACCGACGTGTAACAGCGTTAAACTTAGACGCAACTTGTTCCTCTACCAGCGGCCTTTCTCTCTGAAGCAGCCCCTTGCTAATACTTTTTTTTCGTATGTAGTTTGAGATCGAAGCTTTTCACCGTGCAGACGATCATTCTTTGCTACACAAGGTTTCGATTCGAGCTTATGTTCCGTCCTCTTAACGTATGTTTCATAAAACACTAAAGGGTTGGCCTCCATCCACCTATCACTTTAAATTCACAAATACAAACTAACAAATAAATATAAAATTAAACTTTCAATCAATAAAAATAAAGCTCTTCATGGCGCTAAAGAACAGATAAACCCCACCTGAATTCGCCAATGCTCCCCGCAACTGAAATGTACAAAAATGTAAGAGTGATTCTGATTCTGATTAAGAAAGACCAACGAGAGACCAGATGAGTCAGAAGAATCTCAAAACAACCCTTTGTGTTATGACTCTGGTCAATGAATTCAGACAATTGAGGGAATTATATATCGTTTTCAGTTAAAAGACATAATACACCGATAAACAAACAGATTTATCTGAAAAGTATAAAATCAGGTCTTTCATGGAGATCGTTAATATGAAAACCAGTAGGAACACTTAGAAAACGAAGAAAGAGCTTTTTGAGTCAGTCTATATATATTGGATATCATTTTTTATTTAGCATCCCACTTACCGAGAAGATTTGCAAGTATGAGCGAGAATTACTGGTTCAAGGTTAAATACTAATTTGAAACTCGTTTCTATATCTTGAGACAGCGTGTGGCACAAGGGTTTAATATTTAAACTTAAACAGTATCTTCCAGACGACTACTATTTTGTTAATGTAAAGATGCCGTAACTCCCTCAATTTTGCTCTGATCGGCTTGAAACTTTGACATCTAACCTTTCAGTAAAAGGGCTCATTTAGCAAACAGATACTTTTATGTGAAATATAGAGACAAATCCTCGAACATTCAACTCATGGAAGCCGGTGTACTTCAGGGCAGTGTACTAGGGCCTGTACTATATGTGCTGTACACAGCTGATATTCCCTTGCCTGCAAGTATCGACATGATAGCAGTTTTTGCAGATGACACCGTCCTATTGGCAACCCATAAAACCTTAGAAGCAGCAACAAACAAGTTACAACATATCTTGAACAAAACATTAACATGGTTTAATGCTTGGGATATACAAAGCAAAAGTGGCAAAAAAGTAGGACACAAGAATCTGACGATAAACAATTCACAAATCCCGATAGACACCAAAGCTAGATACCTTGGAGTGCCTTTTGACTCCAAACTTCTCTGGAAAGAACATATCACGTTGAAAAGAAATGAGGTAAAAAACAGATTCCGACAACTATATTGGCTACTTGGCGGCGCTAGAAACCGTCGTTGCTGAATAAACCCCTTATATTCATACAAAACTGTAATTGTGCCAATCTGGGCATACGGCATAGAAATCTGGGGAACTGCAAGTAAAAGTAACATTAACATTATTCAACGACTACAATCAAAAATACTCAGAACTAAAACTAATGCATTTTGGTACGTCCCAAAGCAAGATTATCATTGCGACCTCAACATCGATACAGTAGCACAAATCATACGCAGATACGCAGCACAAATCATATTGTCCGTTTAATGAACCATACGCATACTGCCATGCCGCAACTCCCATCAGCAGAAAGGGCAAACTCCAGGCGGCTCAAACGACCAACCCCAACTCAGCTGATAACTAGAATAATTTAAAGCTATGTACATACACTTGTTTACAAACACAAAAATTTAACCAAAATGTAATATTTATAATGGTTAATGTTATGAAATCCAAGCTGTAGAAAGAATTACTTAGTGACATACGGCAGGTATAATTAATAAAGCAGGCAAAAAAAAAATATCTTGAGAAAAGATATCTTACATTTTTTCACAAAATTTTCTTATTTAAAATATTTCTGTGATTTTAACATTTTATTTGTGAGCCGTTTAAGTTTAAATGTATAAGTAAAAAAAAAAATAGTACGAAAAGTTATTATATCGGGTGTTTTCTAGGTGCATGAGAACTATCGAAATCGATAACTATGGTTTGAAAGCTCAGAATGGCAAACTGTATTGACTTTTCTGTTCAGTAAGGTTTGGCAAATCATCATGAATCATTTAACGCCAGAACAGCGCGTCCAAATTACTGAAATTTACTTTGAAAAAAAAAAAAGATCTGTTCGCGAAGCTCATAGAGTACTTCGACTATTTTACGTACGGTTTACGCGCTGGCGGCATCAACGGTCCTTATCTCTTTCGAAATAAGGAAGGAGCTGCGGTTATGGTGAATGGCGAGCGCTTTCGAGCCATGTTGACTGAATTTTCGTTTCCAAAAATTAATCAGCTAAACATTGGGGGCCGTCGCGAAATGAAGAAAATGTTTTCTCTAATAGCAGTCGCTCTCGGCAGACAATGTTAACCTTCCGAATGTATTTCGGACATAAAAAAGCTCCTCATAAAAACCATTTGCCGTAGGGAGTCGGCTTAAAACTGTAGGCCCCTCAATTTGTGGAACAACATCAAGATGCATTAAAGAGGCGCTCTGCCATACACCCAAAAAGGGACGACATTTGGTTCCCATCAGACCGCACCACTTGCCATACAGCGCGTCTAACATTCGATTTATTGGGCTCATTGTATGCCGATGTAGCTCGTAGCCGCGTTAACTCTGAATTATATGCCAGATTATAACAAGCTCTTAAAAAACCCCTGTATAAACCCGCTTTTACGAAAAATTGTATTACTGAAAAAAAAAAAATGCTGAGTGTTTGCTTAAGTGTTCCCAACTATTCGAGTAGTTTAACATATATTATTTGTCATTGGAAATCCATATGTCTCCTGCCTCTGGATTTGCGTCCTGTAAATTGTTATTCTTAGCCTAAAGCTTCCTTAGCTATTTTTTTTTTAATTTTGGCGCAACAGTCATATACTCTCAAAAAATTAAAAATAAATTTTTTTTAAATTAAAAATCATTGTTTTTTTTACGAATCCGTCCCATTTGCTTAAAGTTGCCTTAGCTTAACGTTTTTATAGCTATACTTCTTCGGTAAAAGTCATATAAGTAAGTTTTTCTCCAATTTCCTTGAAATTTCGACCAACATTCAAAAAGTATAAAATTCTTGAAAAATGTCAAAAATAAAACATCATATTTTTTTTTTTAAATAAATCAGCCACATTTGCTAACTAGTTTAAAGTTTCCTTTGCTAGACTGGCTACGTTAAAGACATACATATGTACTCTTACATATATCCCTTTTCTCATTTTTTCTTCTCAATGACAAATCTTCTTAGAAAGTGCCTAAAGAACTTCGAATTCTTGTATTCCTCTTCCAAAGCTTGAATATCTTTTTTTTTGGTTTTTTCTTCTTTTCAATCGTCTGAGCATCAACATTAGAAATAATACGCCCCTATACCGCAATAACTGAAACCCCTAATTAAGGCTCTTGTATTTCGCATTGAACCGTTACTTGGGCTCGAATTAAAACCAGCCAAAATACAAATTCCATGGAAATAGAAGCGGTCGGTGTTTCAGCAAATGAAAGCCTACAAAAATTATGTTCAAAGTAAAAAAAATTAAACCGTTTTTACACCATTTGAACAGGACGACTCACTGCCAAACTTGTGGCCGGCACACAACCTTCGCGGCGCTAGGCCAATTGAAACGCCTTCAGGCCACAATTATACTCCACACTACGGAAGGTGAGTTGTTTAGAGAGAAAATACAACTTTAGGTAGAAGTAACATATTCATGCGCACACATACACATGCATAGCGTTAAAATAAAAATCCTTTAAGCAAATTGCCAAACCAAAAGAAAAATTCGTGTTAAAAATGTTTAAGTAAGTCAGCAGTCGAACGATCTGGAGTTGATTTCTTTTTTTTTGCATGCAGCCATAACTAGGGCGGACACTGGCACAATGCTAATTTGGATAGCGCTAAGGCGGTAGAAAAAAGGCCTCGAACAATTAAAATCGGTAAAAACTGCAACACAGAAAGGAAAGTATTCGCACACAGGCGTTTGAATGTTTAGTTAAAAAGTTTAGCATAAAATACATTTCATACCTAATATTTATTTTGAAATCAAGCGTTCGGAACTTACTGTACTCGATATCCATTACTAGCGCCCAACGTAGCGCTCTTATCCACGCAAAAAATAAATTATAAAATGCGCTAAAATATTTTAATTCTTTCACGACTCGATTTCCAACTGTACGGGTATACGCGTATTTTGGAGCCAGCTATCCTTTCTGTGATTTGCTAGGGTAACCAGCGCGCAAGCGGTAATTAAGCGCACTACAGCATCCTCTTCGCAATACCCATTAAAGTGGCAAAATCACTTTATGTCTCGCCGCATTCTGGCCAACGTGCAAAGCGCTTGCGCTTAATGCACGGCGGCAATTCATCATCAAGAGAATCATGGCGTTATGATTATGCCGACAACATTAGGTGTATGCGAACTACAGTGACTCCAGCGATAAATAGACCCAAATACTCTGTTCAACAAGAAAAAGTATGAAAGGCACTCAACGAATTGCCGAAAGCGCAGAACAAGAATGAGAAGGAGTTACAAGGGGAGTTTAACATTTCTACTACGCCCGCGAGAGCCACGACGCGTCAATATGTGTGGTACGTGCGCAGCACGAGCCTAAACACACCACCGCATGGCATTTATGATTGGAGCCTTTTTGGATTTCTGATGCTTGATTGACAGGTAGTGCATATCGGACGCACAACGCCGCAGCCAATTGCCAGTGGACACACATGGGGGAAAGCGAAAACGGTGAACGATTTTGGGTCATCAAATGGTAGCAAGACATCAATCAATCGCTCACCGCCGGCAAATGATTTATTGAGATTTAACTGAAATGCAGTCAATGGCAATAGGCTAATACGATTCAGTCAGGAAGTACATTTTGGTACCATTTAGAGAATAAAAATCAATTAAAGTGTTCGAAAACGGTATTTGTTATATTTAATAAAATATGTTAATGGATTCATTAAAAAAATTTAATTTAACAGAGTAACGGGTTGACATAGTTGGTGTTAGTGCAAATGGAGCAGAAAAACTTGCCGCCTCTTTTCATTTCCTAGTGGCAGGCGATTATATTGTTTATACTAAAATAAAATATCTTTCTAAACACATTTGGACCAAACGATCAACCATTGAAGGAAGTACCTCAATCAACAATCAATGACACTGTGCGACAGCGAAAATGTACTTTCTTCGAGATGTACATCAAACTGTAGGTCTAATTAGGTAGAAAAAACTGCCTACTCCGAATTTTGAATTGACTCTCAAAACCCACGACTTCATATTTATTTACATGGATAAAAAAGATTAAGTATACATATTCTGAAAAAAAGGGATCCGATTAAAAAAAAGTATTTATTGTTTTATTGTATTTATTTGTTTCTTATTAATTTTAAAAATTATTTTGTTTTTATGAAAGTATAGTTCATTCCACGATTGAGAAAATAATGAGGTGGCGCCTATCTTGGTGCCGTTACTTTGCTCTTAGCGAATTTAACTATATCCGCTGATTTTCGTGACGTCACCCTAGTCCAATTGGTGATCAGTGTGACCAGATTACCATTTTAGTAACTTGATTTAGTATTTTGTTTGTTCTCTAGCCTCGGAGTTTTGGTTCTTTCCCACTGACATTTTTTTAGCCTCTTCTGATTAAAATGGGATGTTTATAATTATGTAAAATATAATGTAATGTAAAATTTTAGTGCAGGACTAACTAAAAGGTGACATGAGTTTTCGCATTTAAATTTTTTTTTTCACGCTTTCTTTATATTTTTTATAAAATTTGCCAGGATTTTAATTTTACATTTCTGTTCTTATATTTATCACTCTTATTTTTCCGCTCTTATTTTTTATGGCTGGCTTTTGAACAAATCTATAAAATCCTCAATTCGCTCGTCCACACACTTCGAAATTTCTTTGGAAATAAAGAAAGTTAAAAAAAAAAAGTTTATATGCGAATACTCATCTCGCCCTGCATCCAAATTGAACGACTTTTTTTCGTCATCCTCTGCTCCCTTCTTTTCATTACTCATAATCAATCATTCACTATTTATTATATGAGGTGCGCCACTAAGTTCCCGCTGTTTGTCAATAGATGCCGCCAGCTGTGTGCTAGTCGATTCTAACATAACCTAAACGTCATAAACCAAGCTTAGACATATGGTAAACAAACTGCTTCGACACATTAGAGTCTTTGTTTTGGTATCATATACTTTTGGTTTTGTGAAAATTTCTGAGTTTGTACCGAATAATCGTGCTTTGCGGGAAGTGTTGATTTTCCTCTTTCATTCGAAAAAACGGCGGCTGAAACGCATCGAGAGCTACAAAAAGTTTATGGAGATACTGCTTTAAGTAAAACAACGTGCCGAGATTGGTTTCGTCGCTTCAAAGACGGTGATTTTAATGATGACGACCGCCCGCGTGAAGGAAGACCAAAAATCTTCGAAGACGCGGAATTGGAGGCATTACTCAATGAGGATCCGTGTCAAACGCAAGAAGAGCTTGCTTCAGTATTAAGAGTTATCCGCCAATCCATTTCCAAGCGATTGCATACTTTGGGAATGATTCAGAAACAGGAGACTTGGGTTCCTTATGAGTTAAAACCAAGGGATGTTGAAAGTCGTTTTTTCGCGTGCACGTTTTACGAAGTCCAATCGTTGAACCCAATTTTCGACCACTCTTTTGCATAAATCGGCCAAAATTCCAGCAATTTCGCGTTCAATATTGGCTCTGAGCTCACAAATCGTCGCCGGCTTGTTACTGTAGACCAATGACTTCACATAACCCCAAAACGGGTCGGCTTGTTAAATGGACCGTAAAATGGCCGTAATGCTCTTAAAGTAGCAGCAACAGAACGATTATTTTCATAAAATTTGCAAACGTTGCTCAAAGGTGTAGCGTTCCATGATGAAATGTATACTAATGAAGTTTACAAATGACAAGCGAAAAATAAAAAATATTGCGTCGTTCGCCATCCCTATCGGAAAAAAGTTGAAGCGCATCTATTAAAAAACCCCTATATATTATGAACTGTTAAAGCCAAGCGAAACCATCACTGGTGATCGGTATCGACTTCAATTGATGCGATTGAGCCAAGCACTGCGCGAGAAGCGGCCGCAATACGCGGAGAGGCATGAAAAAGTGATTCAACAGTATGACAACGCTCGGCCTCAGGTTGCCCAACCCGATAAAACCTACCTGGAAACACTGAAATGGGAAATCCTACCCCAACCGTCATATTCTCCAGATATTGCGCCGTCCGATTATTACCTGTTTCTATCGATGGCACATGGTCTAGCTGACCAGCAATTCCATTCAAATGAAGACATCGAAAAAAGGCTTGATTCGTGGATATCCGCAAAAGATTAACAGTTTTACCGCGACGGTATACGAGATCTACCAGAAAGATGGGAAAAAGTAGTAGCCCGCGATGGGCAATACTTTCAATGATTCACTTGTAACCATTTTTTCCAGAATAAAGTTGTAGTTTCATCAAAAAAACAGCGAGAAATTATTTTCCGCGTTCCATGTGCACTCAAAAACGAATAAGGTGGAACGAAAATCGTCAGCAAATCCACACGTGTGTGGTGAAATGAGTTTCAACTGATTGTTTCGATTTGTATCGTGTCTGTGGCCTGCTTTATTTGCGTGTGACATTTCTTCGTTTTATTTACTTTGTTCTTCTTCTTCTCCTGCGAGCAGTCAAATCTCTCTCTCGCAACTGCAGTGTTCCCCGAGTTTGGATATAAAAAGCAAGTCGTTATAATTTTATCAGTGTGGTACTTTTTTCTGTGTCTTCTGCTACGCCTTACTTCCTATTAAGTAAATTCAAAAGCTTTTGGAAATTTATAAAAAGGTTTTAAATCTAAAGAAGAGTTGAAAGAGGTAGTGCCAATATTCTTGCATAGCCTCAAAAGCAGCAAAAAATGAGATTTGCACTTTCAAAACATCAAATTTTATAAGAATCAACAAATTTTCAATAGCATTAAAGTCTTCTCAGAGTGGCCTTTTTTAGCATTTTTTAATTATACATTTTTTTAATTTACAATTTTGGTAGCTTCAAATAAAAAAAAGGAGCAAACACCAAAGTGGAAAATTTTCGCATTTTGGGTATATAAAAGCACTAAACTTTTTGCGTAGAGCAAAGGGTTGGCACCACTCCACAACTAGGCTAGTGTGACATCACGCACTCTTTGATGAGCGCAATCTTATTTCTATATTTCTTGAGTTCATTCTCCTTTAAAAACTATATATAGTATATTAAAAATAATTTTTCCCGCACAGTGTAACTTATTGACTTCTTCTTCTCGCCTAAGCGATGTTTGCGGAGTTTTATGAAGTGAACCAGTTTGTATTTCTTCACAGCACGATAGTACTACCTTATCTAATTAGAAACACATAGCCAAGGCCTCATTTAATTTTTCAGTCCTATGCAATCGAGGCCTCTATCGCCCTCTGTCTCCATCAGTGGCTATCGCTAGAACCTTTGAATATAATAAAAAAAAATGAAATAAGTCTAATAGTCATATGATGATAAAGGTCCCTCTTCCACCGCCCGCGTTATTCACATTCGTCAAGGCGCAAAAGTTCCGAAATATTCCTGAGAATCTTTCAGTCGAACACAAAGAATTTGATGGCCCTCAATTTAACACAATTTTTTTTGGAACTTAAGAAAAGGTCTTGGTCCAACTAATAAAACTATTTTCTTACAAAAATTTTATTTAAAAAATAACTAAAAAACACTGCAATATTTATGGTTCAAAAAAATTAACATTTGCCGAAACCAGGGATCGAACCAGGGACCTTTAGATCTTCAGTCTAACGCTCTCCCAACTGAGCTATTTCGGCGCATATAAAAAATTGTGCAATATATGCCTATGCAATTTCAAAACAGATAAGACTTATCAAAAATTCTCCAAAGCATTCAAAAATTTATTTCAAATTTGTATGCAGGCATTTTTTTTTTTTGTAAATCTTCGAAAACGGCTTCTTATCACTTCAAATTTGATTCCATTTCAAAAATATAATAAAAAAAGTATGTGCGAATCGCATCCCGCTGCAGTTCTTTACAAAAAATTGCAACATTAAAAAGTCGTACGCGGCGTCGGAAAACGAACAGCAAAACCCGGAGATAATAAATGAAAAGGACGCAAGCTACCAAGCATGCGAAGCATTTCACTGGAATGCCACGCCCAAAAGCGACATTGAAACCGGCAGAAGTTCACATTTCTACCGATACAAACTAAACAAAAAAATATAAAAAATACTAAAAGATAGTCTTGCTGCTCGAAAAAAGTAAAAGCGGCTAAGAGACAATTCAAAAAAATGTACAGCTTCGCGTTGTTGTTGTTTTTGTTTTATGTATTTATTATTTAAACTGATTCATTGTAGTTGTAGTTGTTGTTATTATTTGTGTTGTTGGCCGAATCAGATTCAGTTGGCGCGGCTGAAACCCCATAATTATGAAATTATTACCGAGCGCCAAGTTAAAAGGCACCAAAATCGAAAGAACTCGAACTCAACAAAGAACAACAAAGTCAACAGCAAGCAACTTTGTTAATACAAAAAAACCACAGTCGTCGCGACGGAATGCTATGTCTAAGAACAACAACAACACAAACTACAAATGTAGCTTTTCCTGCCATCGTCCATCAGACGCGCCACTGCACGCTCAGCGGCCATCAATGGCCAGTGGCGCACCCAACACATCAGCCACAGCGCTTGCTGACTGACTGACTGACTGAGTGACTTGGTTATACTCGTATCCGTACCGCTGGCCAACGGAACGGCCTTTGCATGCCACAAGCTAGCAAGGCAACTAGCCAGCCAGCCAGCCAGCCTTGCGCAGAGCATACACCCTGCGGGCAGGCAGGAAGTTGTGCTGTGTCGAAGAAATTCGTAATCTTTTTTATTCGTTAATTTCTTTGTTTTAAATGTCTGTTTTTTTGTTCCGTACTGCCTCTTTCTTACAAACATATTTCGCGCCGAATGTCTCTCTTAATTCTGTTTCATTTCTTTTTGGTTATTAATTTTTTGCTTTTTTTTCATCACACCGCTCATTGCGTGCTTTTCGTGCGGGTTTTAGGTGAACATGAAAATGTGAGATGAAGGAAAAAATAAAATCCGTCGGCGGTTAGCGTTCGGTGCCATAGAAGACAACATGCACAAGCTGCACGCAAGCGTCCAAATATATAATATTTGATTTAAACAATTGTTTTGTTGTGAATTTTCCATCAATCGCCTAGAGAATCATAGGGTATCACAACAAAAAAATGTCATATTCCGAGATTTGGAACACAGCTGCCTACATAATAGACACCTAAAAGTATCTTTAAACATCTTCGACACCAAACACATTTTTTTCCGACTTCCCAAAGCACAGCGGCTCTGTATGCAGCGGTATTGGTCAGTGTATGCCACCAGCAAATATCGAACTACTTAACTGCACCAGCGCTTGATATTTTAAT
Organism: Anastrepha fraterculus; assembly: GCA_037575425.1. NCBI lineage: Eukaryota > Metazoa > Arthropoda > Insecta > Diptera > Tephritidae > Anastrepha > Anastrepha fraterculus. The sequence continues at coordinate 264,363 of JAYXIM010000152.1, read as the reverse complement.
TACAAATGTTGCATTCGGGTGTATGCATGCGTATGTGTGGAAGAGTTACGTGCGTATGCAATTAAAAAGAAAGAATAACGCATCAATTTTCTTTAAGCATCCAATATGTCCTTTCTCCGGTCTTTCGTGTAACCCTTGGGCGATCGTTTTTAAATTTCAAATGTTGCTGTTATATTATTTTAACCAACACTTAGGGCTTTGACATGCACACAAATAACTTATACACATACATATGTACATATATGTAAGTATGTGCGTATGTATAAACGTGATAATCAACGTAAGAATGCAATCGGGAATTATTCAGTAACTTGGTAGCAAAGTTAGATTGTAATTTAATTTGTATGGCTTGCAGCAAATGCTCATTAAGTCTGTATTTTTCCAGGAGATGCAGTGGAAGTAGCTGCACTTGTTATTCTCTTATATGGCGTTTGGTCGTTCCAGCCAATGGTGAAAGGAATTCAGAAGGTGTAGCCAACTGTAGGCTGTTAACCGGCTCTCATCGAATTCGAAGTAAGAATACGTGTGAAATGAGTGGGCAGAATTTTGGTGCTACAACATCCCCGGGTAATTGGAAGTTACTCTCACCATTTTGCTCCGTATGATCAAATATTGTAATGGTAGATTGTCCTTTGTTCCACCTGCCCGTGAACGCTTGAGAACTTGAACTTGCTTATATTTTGAGATCGTTGTAGGAAGAACTTCCTTAAAAACGCTTTTAAGATTTAAAACGACAGAAGTGGTGCGACCTTATCTGGAAACGCTTGATTTTACAACTCAAATTGTTTGTGTCGAAGCCTTTCACTTTTCCGTGTTTATGCAACATATCCCATGCTGAAATTCTAGCCATTCGAATAAAACTCTGGGTTAGCATTTCCATGGCATTCGGTATTACACTTGACTTGAAGTTACACACGTATCCGGCCAAGGATTGACATTCCAAATACTGGGAATTTGGCATTCGCCCATTGAGAAGTTGTTGTTATTGTTGTAGCAGCTCAATAGGTCCTGTCAGTTTGGTGCAGTCACCTATTGTCATCGTCTAACTCATCTAACGGTAGATCCAGACAACAGGTTCGGTCCAGAGGAAGAGAGGTGTTAGGCGAATGGATTTATGAGGGCATGTGAATAGGAGATTAGAATCGAGAGATGTACTTCCACATACCAGGCATTTGTTTAGTCGGGGTCAATTCTGGATAGGTAGCAATTTACAATATCCAGAACGTAATTGAGCCAAAATTGAGCATTTCTCACGATGCAACTGAAGCTCTACAATGGGTGGTGATTGGACTCAGTTAACGGCATTCGGGGGTCGGGAGTTTAGGAAGATGAATGTCGTTTAATGTGTGTCTACATATACGGATCAGTAGTTGCTGTTGTGTTTGGTCCCGGATCTCGTCGGTATAGTCGAGGAGATGTCTCCTGACTCGCCTGGGAAGTGGCTCCGTCTCTAGCACCCCTGATTCCTACGGTAGCGCCTAAACATAAACTGCTTGTTGAGTATTTTTCTGTGCTCCTTGACTGGGAGCATGGAACTCTCGTTGTAAAGATGTTGTAGAGGAGACATCAAAAGGCATTCCTTGGCAGTACTGATAGCAGTATTTTGACATTGCGGCCGGTTTGACGTACCAGAATGACTGTAGTTTTTCCCGACTAAGGGCTGACGCCTCAGTAAACAAACATAAAAACCTCACGCCTCATTATTGAGAAGTATTTTGAGTTGCTTCTGCAGCAATAATAAGTATCAGTCAGCTAACTCGTAGCTTGGCTGAAAGTTACCGATCACATAGGAAAGCTACTTATTTATATGTATAAAAGTATATTAGCTTGGAAAAAGGACACTATTATTTTTAAGTAACATTTTTCGCGCAAATGGTTTAAAACTGTTTTATGGTCGGTCTTTAGCTCCTTGGCGATGATACGACTACATTTTTAACCTGAACGGAATCGACGAAACCAAAATTGCTCGTAATCGGCTGTCGGCAACATAAACACAATTCACAATTTCAGCTGGCATGCATTTTCGCCTTTATCAAATGAAAACTGTAAAATGTACCGAATTTTCTCTTTGCTGACTTCCATTGTTAACACCCTGTAACTCACAACTGAATGGAACAAACAAAAACAGTAAAAGATTTTTAAATGTGAAACACCTTGGCAACGACGATAAACTTTAAGCCATCTGCCGAGAAAAGATTGAATTTCTTTTTCGCCAAGCTAATTTATTTGAGCTTATAATGTTTATATAATATATTTACTAAGGTAAGGGTATATTCTCGTAGACTTAAAATTGAACGATCTGTGCGTCTCCCTAATGCTTGCAATGTCTTTCAGGCGGAAGTACTTGCCATTGGGGAAGCTTGTAGGCTACTAATCGTAGATCCCTCTTTTAAGGGCAATATGGCTATTCTTTCAGATAGCCAAGCTGCAATCCAGGCACTGGGTTCAGCTACAACAATCTCTATGCTGGTGGAACAAAGTAGGAATAGCCTTGCCACCTTGAGCGAAAACCATAAAGTTACCTTAATCTGGGTCCCGGGACATCGGAGCATTGAAGGTAATGAAAAAGCGGATGAACTGGCAAGAAGGGGATCTGCCATGAATAACTCTCTTGCAGAATCAGTATTCACACCATTAGGTGAAACGACGGGACGCCTGAAGACTAACGGCAGTCATAACTGGCATTTGGTCTGTGGGAGAACAAGCAGACAAAATGGGCATCCCTCACAACACACACTGTCTCAGTTGTAACAACCAGAGAAAAAGGAAACAATCTTCCGTTTCCTCTGCGAATGCCCTGCCCTATGGAAGGACAGAATGTTAACCCTGGGTAAACCGCTGTTCGAGAGTCTGGAACAACCTGATAAGGCTCCTGAACCGCACAGACTGGATATAGTTATGCTGTAAATAACTGTTAAACAAGTTGGTAACGAGGATGGGGCAACAAAATGGTGCGGAAGCGCTAGTTGGATTCTGGAAGAATCACCACTTAACCAACCACCAACCAAGGTAAGGGTAATTACAGTTCGTAAACGATACAAATTTGGATATCAATGTAAGTTTGGCACTATGCGCCTCATAACAAATAGTAAGAATAATACAAAATCTACACTCTCGCAAATTTACTTTCTGCCGTAGTAGCGCTAGATTAGCATTCCCCTTCTAGTTGAGGCTTTTCTGAGGATTAAGAATTAAGAATTAATGTTTAAGAACCCTGAGCCTAATGTTATATTTAAGATGTATTTTGTATTTCCCAAAAACTCTATACACTGAAGAGTTTTGATGAAATATTCTATAAGCAGCCGAAATAGCTCAGTTGGGAGAGCGTTAGACTGAAGATCTAAAGGTCCCTGGTTCGATCCCTGGTTTCGGCAAGTAATATTTTTAGCCATTCAAAGCAGAAAATTGTGTTGATTAATACAATTTTGAGTTTTTTATATAATATTTTCAAGAAGCTGAATATATTTTAGCCTAATATCAGGTGTTTTCTCTCTGGAAGAAAATGGCATCTCCTTACTCATTATATGGCAACATTATGAAAATATTGCCATACGTCCTGTGAAAATTTTACACATTTCATATGCAAAAATTCAACATTTAAATTGCATATAAAAAAAGATATGCATACTTGCATGTATCGGGTGTCTTTTTAAGAGCTTGAGAACTTAAAATGATAATATAAAACACAAATATTGTTGGAATGGATTTTTTTTAGTTATAATTTGTTCATTTATTTTTTGAATACGATATCCGGCATGTGTCCGCCGCAGCTACGATCATTCCAATTTTTTACTACTTTTTCCAATAAATCTGGCCATATGGCGTCAATGGGAAAATTTAATGTAATGTGGTGAAAAACGTAAAATGGACGAAGTTTCTAGAACTTAGCGAACAAATTTTTTTTTCCAAAGTAAATTTCCACCATTTAGAAGCCTGGTTCTAGCCTTACACCATTCATGATGGCTTACCAAACCTTAAGGAAAAAAATTAGTAATTGGCGCGTACATTTCTCTTAGATGTTGGGCCGAGCTCCTCCTCCTATTTTTGTGGTGAGTTTAGGTGGTGTTCCACAAATGAAGGGGCCTACAGTTTTGAGCCGCCCGAGAATAGCTGATAGTTTTTTTATGAGGAGCTTTTTCATGGCCGGTTTCGGAATTTTGCCAAAAACACTCTTTCATTTTGATGTTTGATGCAGGGAGACTCGAGCCTATGCACTCCCGACTGGTAGTCACGTACCAAACATTCGGCTACGGCGGCCAAATCTTACCGAGCAAAAATGTGAATACAGTTTGCCGATCTCAACTGTCAAACTATAGTTATCGATATCGATCGTTCTCATGCAGCTAAAAATCACTCGACATATTATTGCCAAATCTAAATGCCACATTTTGATGGTTGGCTCAACGTTGCCAATTAATGTGTTGACAGGCAAAATACAGTCGGGACCGGATATAATGAACTATCTATTTCAAGGCCTGTTCACAGTTATTCACTAATATAAAAAGTTAAAATTTATGTAAATGCAATAAATCATTGGAATAAGTACCCGCTTCTTCTAAAAATCTTCCTCTTAGAAGTACAAATTGTCTGGTGAGAAATAATATTGTCTCTTTTCATTTATTTCCGAAATTGTTTATTTCAACTCATAGCTACCCGAAATATTTTTGGCAAAGATGAAACACCAATGCCTTTTCCTTAAGGGACAAATACCTGTAAAATTTCGAAAGAAATGTTAATATAATCCTTTAAGAATATGCCAAAAAAAAATTAGAACGTAAATTTAAGTATTTCTTCTATTATAGATCGTCAACCGTGACGACTCTATTCTTTACGTTCGAGCGCTGGGAGAGGTTGAATTTTCAAGTATTCAAACTTTAGACGCGTTTTTCTCAAAACTATATTTTTCGAATTGGTGTACACGATAACTCGAAAAGTTATTCAACGCTCTCCCTGAAATTTTGCAGACATCTCTTTTATGATATCACTTTTTATGTAAATTTTCAAGTTTTCGAAAAATTTTCGAAAAAATAATTTTTCGACGCAAAAATAGTAGGAAAATTCGCCCCAGAACTCATTTTTTAAGCATTTTATTCCGCGAATTTTTTTTTTTAATTCATAAAGAAATTCTGACATTAATAAACAAAAAATGTTTGGTTTTTTGTATTCAGGTCACTGACGGCGATGCTACAATGCCCGCCGATTGAGTAGCCCCGCTGCGACCTTCCTGGAAAAAAGGCTGTATTTTCGATTTTGTATAATGGCTTTTACGATCGCTCTCAAGGAGAAGGAAATTTCAGCGAATACTTCAGCAATTAGAATTAAAGCGGAAAATTTAGAGGTGCTTGCAATCCTCTGGAGGATTGAAGAGGCAATATACTCATAGAAGAAGAAAGTTTAGTTTTTTTTTGTCGACGACCTCTATCCGCCGATGTACTACAAAAGTCATAAAATAAAAGATTGAGCCTTCAACATTCCACTATCTCTCTCTATTTGATTTGACAGGCTACGGCTTGGATGTGACATCAAAAACTAAAACAAAAAACACAAAATCACTTCGCTTTTATAATCACTTTTTTCGTCGATTGGCAACTTTTCTACTTCGGCAAATTCGGATAACTTTTGATTTAATTTAATTTAATTTAATTTAAATAAGTCAAACATACAACCCCAGGTTATTCTTATAATGATTGAGTTTAAGAATTGACCTTAAAAACTAACAACAAAATTAAAGTTAAAATTACAATAGTGATAAAGAAGCTGTAGGTATTAAAGAAAATATAAAAAAATTGTGGTAGTGGTAGAGGTAGGGATTGATTGGAGTTAAAGAATGAGAAATTATTTGAGTACATCCAGCAATATTCGGCAAAGTCAAGAAGCAATTCGTTTCTGCAGCGCAAGTTCGCTTTCATACACTTAATTTTTAGCGTTAAAATATTCCAAAGACGGACAGAGAACACTAAGTTTTTACGTTCAGTCACAAAAAACCTGTATTTCATCGGGACTAAGTTTAGCGATCTTTGAGATATCTGAGTTCCTGAGTAGTGATAATCTTCTGAAGTAACACTACACATTAAGAAGTTATATATGCCCAACAGCGCCAAAAGCGCGCTAAAAGACAAACTTTTTTTAGAAGGGATATCCATAGAAATAAATATTAAAAAATTGTATACATTATTTTTAGTACTTAAGGGGACAGATACCTGTAAACGGCCTGACTTTCATTAAAATTATTTAAAATTAATAAGTCAATATATTTTTTCCAAAATTGGCATACAGTGTATTTATACATTAAAATAATATAATTTTTTTTTTTATTTTAATCATTTAAAATGGCGGTTCGAATCTCGGTGAAACACCAAAATTAAGAAAAAATTGTTTCTAATAGCGGTCGCCCCTCGGCAGGCAATGGCAAACCTCCGAGTGTATTTCTGCCATGAAAAAGCTCCTCATAAAAATATCTGCCGTTCGGAGTCGGCTTGAAATTGTAGGTTCCTCCACTTGTGGAACAACATCAAGACGAACACCACTAATAGGAGGAGGAGCTCGGCCAAACACCCAAAAAGGGTGTACGCGCCAATTATATATATATAAAATGGCGGATGTACTTTGAATTCTTCCAGGAATATCGCAGTGGGGCTTCTCAATCGGCGGGCATTGTTGCATCGGCGTCAGTGACTTGAATGCAAAAAACCAAAACTGTTTTTGTTTATTGATGTCATAATTTCTATATGAATTAAAAACGAATGGAAAAAAAAAATTCGCGGAAAAAAAAGAAAATGAATTTTGGGGCGAATTTTCCACCCATTTTATGAACAAAAATTTTTTTATCTGTCCCCTTATACAGTAGACGCTCACAAATTAGAACCACTTTGTTTTTAGGGTGATTCTAATTTCTGAAAAATTCTAATTCCTGGACGTTTTTTTATTTCAATAAAACCTTAAAATTTAAGTCAATTTGCATTGAAAAACTACAATGAAATTTTGTCTTACTAAATTTTATTCATAAAAACGAGAAAACATAAGGTAACAATCCAATATACATATATGTATTTATGCGCTAAGTCAAAAAAAGGTCCAAAAAACAAAAACTAAATATATTTTTTTTTATCAAAAATACATAAGAGATCGATAAATATACATTAAAACAGCTAAAAATTAATCAAAAACTTCGTAACCAATTTGCAGGCAAGTAGTCTGTTATTGCTGTTTGCTTCTTCCTTTTATTTGTTTCTGCAATAACAATCTCATTGCGAAGAGCTAGCAGATTGCTTGTGTGCTTTGCGGAAAACGATTCACTATAAGTACACCATTTTATTAAATTATTGACGCTTTCAATGGCTGTAGAAGTAGAGACAACTGGTAAGACCTCCCGGTCATCAAATTCGCTGCTACCTGAAGACTCATCATCGCTATTGAGATCATGTGCAGGGTCGTCATCAAGCACATCATTGTTCCATATTTCAATTTCTGGTATGCTAATGTTATTAGTTGGCTCTATTTCTGTTAAAAGTGCTTGAGCTGCCTGAAGAGCTCCATTGCAGTCTTGATCTTTTTGCAGTAGCTGTGCTAGTGGCACATCATCGTCATCACTTTCATACTGATCAGAGTCCCAGTTGTTCAACTTTGACCAGGACTTTTTTATTACTCTTTCTGGAACATCATACCAAGCTTGCTTTAATAGCATGATTGCATTTCGAATTGAAAAGGATTTCAAGCGAACCTTTAGGTCACCTCCTTCAGCAATTAATTGAGAAAGAAGCATACTTCTGTAGTTTAGCTTGGTTAACTTAATAGGATTCTGATCCATTGGTTGTAAAGTTGCTGTTACATTTGGTGGAAAGAAAAATGCAATTATATTTCCATCGTCGCTTTGAAGTTTCTCAATTGGTGCATGAGCAGAGCAGTTGTCAATTAGCAAAATTGCCTTCGGAGGCAAATTATTTTCCTGAGAGAAACGAATCACCTGTGAATTGAAAATATTTTGGAATTACTGAACCTAAAAACAAAGTTTTTTCTTACCTCATGAATAAATATCTTGTGAAACCAATCATGAAAAATCCGAGATGTCATCCAAGCATTTTTTGAAAAGTTGTAATGGAGTGGATTATTGAATCCTTGGAAACTTCTTGGTTTTTTTGCTTTTCCAATTACTAATGGCATTAATTTATGTGATCCATCAGCATTTACACCAAGTAACACTGAAATTCGTTCCTTCTGGATTTTATACCCGGGGGCGGTTTTCTCGAAAAGGTAATCCAGTTTCATCTACATTATATATTTGTGACTCCATTAGCCCCATCTCATCGACTTTTGCACGAAATCTGTGAATAAACGGGGTGACTGAAGCAACATCACTAGAGAGAATCTCGCCACAAATTTTTAAAAAACGTATTCCGTGTCGTTTTTTAAATTTGCTAAACCATCCATCACTTGCGCAAAATGAACTTTCATCTTTATCGGGATATTCCACTTTGAATATTTGTTTGGCTTTCTCCTTTAGTATTGGCCCAGTTAATGTACACTGTTTTTCGCGTTGATTTAAAAACCACTCATAAAGACTTGCTTCCATTTTTGGATATTCAGCGATATGCAATGATTTTTTGTTAGCCTTATGATAGGTATTAGAAACAGCGCTTAAAATTGATGATTTCATAGATTTGATATAGGTGATTGCAGATGGCGCCACATCAAATTCTAGGGCTAACCGCTTCCCTTGAATACCTTGGTCAAGCTTTTCCAAGATCTGCACTTTGGTTTCCAAAGACAAAGTATTTTTCTTACGTTTATTTGGCATTTCAACGAACGACTTTTACTTTTAAGCAAACAATGCCGAAACACGTGCACGCGAATCGAATTTCAAACAAAAACTAACAAAAACTGTGCAGATAGCGACGAAAATCCAACGACTACCGATCGTAACATGAATAAATTGGGGATTCCCCTTTTTATATCTATTTTGCAACAAAAAAACAAAATACGCCCAAAAATTAGAATTTTCGATTCTAATTTCAGAGCGTGTAATGTATTCAAAAAGTTGATTCTAATTTCTGGAAATTCTAATTACTAAGAGTTCTAATTTGTGAGCGTCTACTGTACTTTATAAAAAAATTTATTTTAATTTTTCTTTACAAAAATTAGTATACATAATTTCTCTTTCAAATGTTGATGAATTTGTAAAAAGTAAAAAAAAATTTGTAAAATAAAATTGTAGTTATAGTTGGATTTTTGAATTTCGAAAAATTTTTACGGCCGTTAAAAAAAAATTACGCGTTTTACGAAATAAATGTCACACTTTATGGTAATTATGTTTATAAAATTTTTTAATAAAAGTATCAAAAATCAAATCTATAGAGAAAACATTTTCGAATATTTAAAAAAAAAACCGCATCAAAAAATATTAAACACGGTATGAGTTATCATGCAGACCGTGCCGGAAAAAGTAGTTTCGAGAAAAACGAGTTTAAAGTTTGAGGTACAGCAACGCGCAGACCGCTCTCTACCTAGTTAATGGGAAGCTATAATACTCGTATTCTGTATTTCCGCATGAAAATTTCAAAGTATATTTTTAGGATCAATACTTTCGAAATATCGAAAAAACAAAAAATCGATTTTTTGAAAATTCTGGACGTATGTAACTCCTTAAACTTAACAAATCATCAAAAGATACCTTCTATTCTATCATTCTTGATAAAATTTCTCTAAATACACTCTATTAAAATTGATTAGCTACATTTTTACAGTTTTTAGGCAGGTTTTACAAATACTTTTCATAGAATCTATCGAAAATCGATGTGACATTAAGAATGATGCCACCTCATGGATTTCGAATTTTTTCGCAGCTGGCCGAATTCGGTGAATTCAGTGTTAGGCCTGAATGTCATTCAGGTAATATATGTATGTATGTATGTACATATGTATGTATGTATGTACATATGTATGTATGTATGTATGATATTAAGAAATGTGTGAAAGTGGGATGGTTTGCCCATATAGCCGAAATAGCTCAGTTGGGAGAGCGTTAGACTGAAGATCTAAAGGTCCCTGGTTCGATCCCTGGTTTCGGCATATGATTTTTTTATCATTTTTTTAATTTATTTAATATTTATTTTAATAAAAAAAGTGTATAAACTAAAGATGAAAACAAAAATATTTCTTCAAAACTAGAACCTAAACAGGAATTCGACGAATGTCGCTATAATAAGATAAAAATGCTAATGTGATCAGGGTACCTACATTATTGTTAATAAAATGTTTTTCTTTTCTTAATTTATTGAAGAATAAAGATTTTTTTTTTGTCTGTTCCTCTTCCGGTTGTTTCCTCTGCCCCAGAGATGCGGTAGTAATCAATTTCCAATTTTGTTTAAGGGGTATCTCAGGCTACAGTGGCCTGTAAAGTAAACAGTCAAAAGACTTGTGTAGGTCTACTCTGTTGAGCGAAAGTAGGAAAATACTTCTGTAGGTGAGGACAGAAAAGATCCAAGTAGGCGTTCCGATAAAGACCGGTTTTTAACCAGCATCATGCTATCGGGTCATCTTCTAATTAGAAAGGTAGTTTAAGGTTAGCATGTCGGTTAAGCACGCCTGTCCATGACAAGTTTTTTGGCGCGCAAGACTCGCTCTACGTACGTGCCAATACGTTGCCAATTATCCACGTTTTCTATAATTTTTCGATGACGTAGGCTGCTCTTAAGGGAGCCAGTCTATCTTCGACAGTTTGGCGATCTAATTTCCATCTCTCACATTTGAAAAATGTAATTGGAAAAAAGTGTGATCTGCATCGTCAATAGGTGCATCTCCGTAGATGCTTTCAGTGGTTTCCGTTTTTAGATATTTGGGAAACTAACTATGCCATTCCATTTATCTATGTTTGGTATAAATCTCGTCATACATCTGCCTTTCGTCTCTAACTCCCAGGGCTTTTGCCATATTTGTAGTGTGTCCTCTAAAATTAAAAAGATTAAAGAATAACATTTCACAACAATAAATTTATAGCCGAAATAGCTCAGTTGGGAGAGCGTTAGACTGAAGATCTAAAGGTCCCTGGTTCGATCCCTGGTTTCGGCAGGGAACTTTTTAATAAAAAATTGCTCAGCGAGATAGGAAATAGAATCCCATGTGTATATAATATGTTGTACCATAATTATTATAAAAAAAAACAATGCTTTCTTTGGCGAAATTAAAAAAAAAAAACATTTTGCGCTTATACTACGCTCTTAATTTCAGCTCCAATGGCCTTTAGTGACTTAAAAGGATTCGTCTTGGCAAGAGTCACACTTAAATTATCTATCATATCATCAGTAGTACGTCGTTTTGTTTTTGCCACCACGTCGTTCTGTGGATTTCTTTGGTTTAAGGGGTCCCAGTGGTCTAGAGCTCCAAATTTAGGGTATTTTCAGGAATTTTTTTACAATAAAAAATGAAAAACGATATTTAAATTTTTTAGGCCTTCTCATTTAACTTCTTTTACATACAAAAATGAAAAAAAAATTTTCTTTAAATGGAAGTTGAGCCTCCCGAAAAATTTGACCTGGACGGTGTTGTCTATTTTGGCTCTTCTATTTATCTAAAACACAAATAACCAAAAAAATTATTAAAATTTTTAATGATATTAAGAAATGTGTGAATGTGAGAAGGTGTCATTTATATAGCCGAAATAGCTCAGTTGGGAGAGCGTTAGACTGAAGATCTAAAGGTCCCTGGTTCGATCCCTGGTTTCGGCAGGGAACTTTTTAATAAAAAAATACTCAGCGAAATAGGAAATATAATCGCATGTCCGTTATTGTTGTAAAAAACAATACTTTCTTCGGCCTAATTAAAAATATTGCTGATACTAAGTTTAAGGTGCCAATCTCAGCTGCATGACCTTTAATGACTTAAAAGGATCGCTCTTGGCAAGAGTCACACTTAAATTATCAGTGGCGTTGTGTTGTGTGTTGTAAGTCGTTTTCTTTTTGCCACCAAGTCGTTCTGTGGATTTCTTTAGCTTAAAGGCATTTACAAAAAAATGTTTGGACCGTCCAAGTGACTTAGCGATTGTACTATTTATTTTTTATTTTCGGACTGTGCATGGCCCATCTTTGAAATAAGTTGATTTAATTCTTAGTTATTAAATTAAATTTTTTATTTTTAATTCGCTACTTATAGTCCAATCAATTTAGACATTCAAAGCTAGTAAAATTCAGAACAAGCTAAAAATGGATGGAATTGTTCACAACAAACATATGTAATAACAAAATTTTAAAGCACCCAATCGATCCGGCCGGGGGAAAAAATTTACTAGAGATGACAGGTTAAAAAAATGGGTTTTTCGTGAATTTCTCGAAAACAGTCAGTTTTATCGCAAAATTAACTCAGGCAAAAATTGTAGATCATAAAATTATCTACAATCAATGATTTTTCCCCTAAATACCACCGTTTGTAAAATATAACGAAGTAAAGAGTCGCAAGTGTCAAAATATGCACACATTTCCACGCCACTTCGGAGGTAGTGTACTTAGCGCGTTTTTTTAACGAGGCTTCCCCAATAGGCCTATTCCGGGATTAAAATAAAAAAACGGAAGTAAAAAATGGATTTTCCGGATTTAAAACGGAATTAAAATTAAAAAATCGTAGATAAAAAATTTATTATTCCGGGTTACAGTCATATATGTCACAGTCTTCTTCACCCCGTCTGCAAGTAAATTGCGTCAACAACGATGTATCGCATGCCAGTTCGTCGGAACCGATCGAATCCTCTGCTGTTGGTGATTCAACATTAGAACACGATTGGCCTTGACAATATGTGCAAGCCAGGGAACAATACAGACCCACTTTTTTGCAACCACATTTGGCACTGCATTACTAAATTACATTGAATATTTTTCACTTAATTAGTTAAAATAAAGAAATTATCCCAAACTCTTCTTCTTCTTGATTGGCGCGATAACCGCTTACGCGATTTTGGACGAGTTTAACAAGCGCACCCGTATCGTACGAACCGGTGCCAATTACACACACCAAGTGAAGCTACCTGATCTTTTCAACGCAGAGAAGGCCTTACTCTTCCTCTGCCACCCCCAACTGGTACCGCATAGAATACTTTCAAAGGCGGAGCGTTTTTATCCATTCGAACGACATGACCCAGCCAACGTAGCCGCTGTATCTTTATTCGCTGCACTACATATGTCTATGTCGTCGTAAAGCTCATTCAAAGGTCCAAAAATCTTTCACAGGATCGTTCTCTCAATCATTCCATTCCGCCTCCTCGAATGTTGTCATCGTCCAAGCTTTTGCGTCATACGTTAGGACGAGCATGATGAGCGCCTTATATGTACAGTGTTAGTTTTTTTCGTCGAGAGAGGACTTTACTCCTCAATTGCCTACCTAGTCCAAAGTAGCACTTGTTGGCAAGAGAGATACTACGTTGGATTTCAAGGCTGACATAATTATCGGTATTAATGCTGGTTCCTAAATATACGAAGTATTCTTACAACCTCGAAATCATAACTAACAACTATCATTCTCTGCAAACTACCTAACCTAAAATAACCGAATCTGTGCAACCAATAGCGCAATTTGTCAACAGTGATGCCATTTGAAAAAAAGTGAAACTTCAATAATAGCTTTAATTTTTTACGAGCGGCACAAGGTAATCGATAGATAAAGGCAGCGTACCTATCCGAATGGCCATATTTGTATATATGTATGTCTGTATATCACTTTCGTTTGCACATATCTACACGCGTACATTTTAAAGAAATAGAAATACAGGCATAAATTTCACTTAACTACTCCTTAACCGCCTTGAAACGCCTACTCAGTAGTCTCGTTTGTTTTACGAGTACTTGGACGACTAGCTTGGTTATCTACCGCCAAATCGTAAAAATTAAAATATTACACTTTTATTTAAATGCGTGTATAGCTCGTATAGTCTAAAATATATGTATGTGAGTCCAAGTGGAATGTTTCTCCACCAACGTATGTATGCATGTAGCGTAGAAGTGCTAATCACCGCAGGCGAAAATACGTCAGCAGGATAAAAAATATTTGGGCTTTATTCGGCAAATGCAGTTACGGTCCGTCTACAGGATGCACCTTGTTCATGCATACATATTTTATCCACCATTTATGAAAAAGCTCATGCAAGGGAAAAGTACAAGAGAACCATAGACATACATACATTCTTTTGAATATTTATGAAATTCGTGTAAAAATTTAATTTATGCAAAACAAATAAAGAAAACGAACCAACCCTTTGTGGATATTTGCGAGAAACATAACAAACGAACCGTTATGAATTATAGCAACTGATCATAATAACTCATTTTTACCAAAAATGAGACGTAAAGCGTTGAAAATAAGCGATGTGCAGTGTATGAGCTTATATATGTTTGTATGTAAAAGAAGTCAATAAATTATTAGGTGCGCAACTAAGTTCCCGCTGTTTGTCAATAGATGCCGCCGTCAGTGTGTGCTAGTCGATTCTAACATAACCTAAACGTCATAAACCAGGCTTAGACATATGGTAAACAAACTGCTTCGACGCATTAGAGACTTTGTTTTGGTATCATATACTTTTGGTTTTGTGAAAATGCCTTATTTTGTGCCGAATAATCGTCATTTGCGGGAAGTGTTGATTTTCCTCTTTCATTCGAAAAAAACGGCGGCTGAAGCGCATCGAGAGCTACAAAAAGTTTATGGAGATGCTGCTTTAAGTGAAACAACGTGCCCGGATTGGTTCCGTCGCTTCAAAGACGGTGATTTTAATGTTGACGACCGCGCGCGTGAAGGAAGACCAAAAATCTTCGAAGCCGCTGAATTAGAGGCATTGCTCAATGAGGATCTATGTCAAACGCAAGAAGAGCGTGCTCCAGTATTAGGAGATACCCGCCAATCCATTTCCAAGCGATTCCATGCTTTGGGAATGATTCAGAAACAGGAGACTTGGGTTCCTTATGAGTTAAAACCAATGGATGTTGAACGTCGTTTTTTCGCCTGTTCGCCTGTCAACAAGTGCTCTAGCGCCAAAAAAGGAATGGTTTTCTTCATCGCATGGTGACGTGTGATGGAAAATGGATTCTTTGCATTCATTACAGCAATCCAAAGAAAAGAAAGTCATGGGGACTGACCGGTCATGCTTCTCCGTTGTCGCCTCGGCCGAATATTCACGCTGCAAAGGTTATGCTATGTATTTGGTGGTGGTTAAAATCAAGCGAAACCATCACTGGGGATCGGTATCGACTTCAATTGCGATTGAGCCGAGCACTGCGCGAGAAGCGGCCGCAATACGCGGAGAGGTATGAAAAAGTGATTCAACAGTATGACAACGCTCGGCCTCAGGTTGCCCAACCCGATAAAACCTACCTGGAAACACTGAAATGGGAAATCCTACCCCACCCGTCATATTCTCCAGATATTGCGCCGTCCGATTATCACCTGCTCCGATCGATTGCACATGGTCTAGCTGGCCAGCAGTTCAATTCATATGAAGACATCAAAAAATGGCTTGGCCCGTGGATAGCCTCAAAAGACGAACAGTTTTACAGCGACGGTATATGAGATCTGCCAGAAAGATGGGTAAAAGTAGTAGCCAGCGATGGGAAAAACTTTCAATGATTCACTTGTAACCATTTTTTCAGAATAAAGTTGTATTTTCATCAAAAAAAAAACAGCGAGAACTTAGTTGCGCACCAATAAATATGCAAAAAAAAAATTAAACATATTAAAACTGAGAAAAAAAGATAAATTTCTTTAAATTTGTAAAGTTAAAGGCAAACATTGCCCTAACATGGGATCGAACCAACACGTTTGATTGTTAGTCGTCTAACGATATACCACTCAAGCTACTACAAAACTTATAAATAGAAGCGCCCACTGAGCAGTCTATTACGCATAGCTGCTTGCACACATACATACATACATACATGCATAGTTTTAATTCTGTATTTATTCAAATTAATTGTAATCTACAAACTTGTCGGATTTTGAATAAATTTTAGTAAACGAACGAATCGTTCAGCGAGAGTCAGGTGATTTACTCGCACAAAACCATGTCTCTTATCGCGTCTAAATATAGAAAGCACTCGACAAATTGGTTGTGTGATATATACGTTTGTATATCTGTATGTGTGTATGTAAACATACAAACGAGTACATACGAGTAGATAAATATTAGTGTTATTATTGTATTATTCGTAGGCTACAGCGACCAAAAGATATCTATTGTGCTCAACCTGCTGAGGTACCCTATATTTTAAGGCATTTTAAACATTTTAGCACATTCTGAGGTTTATTGTTCCATAATTTACATGAATGCATGACAGTACCACCAAGGTGAAGTAGCCGTTTTCTGCCTAGGGCAGGAGATTTACAAAGAATCTGTTCAGAATTTTCAGTGTCCATTTCACAAAATCGGCAGATGACGGTCCAAATTTTTTAAGTAATATCTCAGGAGGCTACAGTGGCCTGTAAAGTTACCAGTTAAAAGGCTTAAGTCTACTCTGCTCAGCGAAAGTGTCTCATCAGAATGTACTCGAGCGTGTACTTCGTATTTGAATCTTGCATATACTCGTATGTTTTTGACGTTAGAAAGTCTAAATTAAGTAAAAATGTCAAAAAGTGAAGTTTGGTCGAACAGTGTTATCATAAACTATCATTATTATTAAAGGTTTGCTCACCAGTGACATTCGATTTTTACACTCCCTTACAAAAGGTTGTATTTAAGAAGGTGAATAAAGAGGAAAGTATTAAATCTTTTTTGGTAAAATTGGTAGCAAAAAAGTATTTTCTTACTTAAATGGAAACAAACTGCGAACGATTTAAAAAATAAATTTTAATTAATATTTGAATGTAAATAATGGTACAAATAGAAGTTATTAGCGAAATTGCCAAGTCTAATATTAAAACAAGAAACTATTTCCTTTAATCCAAGATTTTATTTTGTGAATTAATTTTTAAATTTAAAACCGATCGCGAAGTTGCGAAGTTTCGCCAATATGAAACTATTTTGTTAAAAATAAATAAATTCTGTTAGTTGTTTGGCCTCCTCCTATTTGTAGCGCGTGTCTTGATGTTGTTCCACAAATGGAAGGACCTGCAGTTTTAATCCGATTCTGGCAGATGGTTTTTTATGAGGAGCTTTTTCATTCTGGTACTGTTCTTTGCTAAGCTTCCTCTGTACACTTCATCCATCTATGTGAAGTTGGGCTTATTGGAAACCAGTTCCGTCAATCCCAACTTTTTTATAATGAGGTCTGAAATGTTATCGATCGCGTTGGGACTATCCAATTACTCTCCCTGTCGTAACTCTTTGGGAAGTGCTAGATCTTTGCAAAACATGAAGAAATAAACCTTTGTAAATTCTCCACTCATCGATCTCGGATTGCATCAATTACTCTATTATGTGCTGACCATAGTCCTGAACATACTGATGAAAACTCGTTAACGAATTGGTGCTCGTAAGCAGACAAATTTTACTTTTCCTCGACTTTTACTCAAACTTTCTAGAGCTAGCAACCCAGTGTCTTACTAAGGGAGCCAATTTGACAACAGAGAACGATTAAGCTGCTAACTGAGCAAACCTTTTATCATTGAATCATGGTAAACTATCAGCTTCGCGTACTCAACGGATGTTTTCGAATTCACCTGGATTCACTGATGCCAATTTCTTCGCATTCTTAACGTCTCACAGTGCGGCCGATTCCCGAAAAGCTGGCCAAAACTCAAAATATTAAGTAATTGATTCAAAATTTCTTACTCGGGGGTTGTCGGGGTCGCTGATTACGAATTTGATCTTAAAATTTTGAAAATCCACCCCCTTCCACCTCTATTGGCCACCCCCTCACGTGAAATAGCGTATATTCTAGAACATAATCAAGATGCGTGTTAATTTATGTTTTCAGGGTCGCTGATAAGAATTTGATCTTACAATTTTGAAAATCCACCCCCTTCCACCCCTATTGGCCACCCCCTCACGTGAAATAGCGTATATTCTAGAACATAATCAAGATGCATGTTAATTTATATGTTTTCGGGGTCGCAAGGTAGCAAGTGGTAGCAGCTGAATCTTGTTTTATTCAGTAACCATTACTTTTTTGAGTAACCTTTAATAGGTTTCAAAGCAGCATATGACGGCGTTGTATTACTATACAGTTTGAAAACTCAAATTTTATAAAAAAAATTGCAAAAAATGTATCTACGTATTGCTGCAGCTAAAAATTTTGTGTCGAGGTATTGATATGTACTAAAGATTTCTCGTATTTTACTAACCTTCCGAAGATGATTCCATTTGGTTTTGTTCAATTTACTCCATTACAAAATCTTTCAAATGTGTACAGCTTTCACTATTCATCGACAGTAATACGATGCTCAAACGAAGGCCACGTTGCGACTGAAAATACAGAGGATACTTAGGGTACAGGACGTTGCTATGAACGGTTTTCACTACTCAAGGCATTACTGTAGCCAACCCAAAGGCAAAAAAACTCTATCTAGAAACTTTTTTTTTCGACTTTTGGCCAGCTTTTTGGGAATCAGCCGCACTGTGCGTCTGCACAAATACGTGAATTTTCTAAAATAATTCTGTGACAGAGATTATTTTACGTTTTGAATACAGAAGTTCGTCGGTAATCTATAAAAAAATACAAAAATTCCATGAAAATTGCATATTTAAATTTTTTTTTATTTACTTAAATTTAATTTCAGAAATGTCTAAATTCACGTGTATGTTTCATTTGATTGTATTCCATTTTGAAGTCGGAATTCTTTGAGAATATTTCTTTGTGCCCAGTTAGGAACCGTTATGAAAATGTCGAATGCAAAGCTCTATTTAACTCAGGCTTTGACTCTTCTGTTGCTTGCATTGATTGTTGCAGTATACCCGGTCAAGAATCCTCTTCCCTTTAATTGATAATTTATGGAAAGTTTTTATTTAACAGAACTCACGATATTGCACTAATTTATAAACAGATCCCTATTTTTACTAATACCTAAAACCTACAACTAATTTCTACCCAATTTTTCATATAAGGACAACCTTAGTGCTCATATTGAAGTTTATCGGCAATTTGCAGTTGATTTTTTTTTACCAGTCCCTTGTGTAATGGAGTATGTCAATGACGTCATGACGTGGTTTATGCTTTCGTAATGACTTCTTTAAAGGCTAAAACTTGGAAAAATTGCATATATTAAAAGCAACCGAAAATTATCACCTTCACACCATAACTTAACCATCACAACCAAATAAGGAGTGTAGACCAATAAAACTCTTAAAATACTCATCAAACAAAATGGTCGATTGGATGCCTACATGCACATGCATACGCACCCAAGTGAGTAGTATAACAGAAGAGAAGGGGGCGAATGCAAGCCACAAACACGAATGAGTAAGAAGTGAGAAGCCGAGAGTACATTTCCACGTTTTTTTTTTGTTTTTTGTTTTTTTGTTGCTGATCTTGTTGATCTTTATGCGCAGAGCAATGTTTTATGCAGAAAACCTACATGGTTGCATATTTATGAACTTGTATATAGTATGTACATAAATCTATGCAAGTGAATCCAAAAGCATATGTAAATATGTGGTGTGCTTTGTGGGCCAGTAACGCCTTCAGTATTCGCAGACATTTGAAGAATTTTTCATCTTTAATGACAGCAATCAATTGTTGTAAATTGTAGAGCAGCGTTGAACGGCAACACATTGCAATGAACGGAGAGTCGAGGTAAGCGCAAAGGAAACAACAAATACATATTCATATGTATGTATGTGTGTATTGCATAAAAGAGCTCCGCTTGTATAGCGAATGCAAGTGATTAACCTGCAATTTTTATTCTTATGGAGTTGAGCAAAGGGATTACGCATAAGTATGTGCATACAAGCAAACCATGTGTGTACGTGTGTACAAATGTATGTAGGAATGCATTCAAGCGCAAACTCGTAAATAGGTGCACATGCGCAAAGTTCAAATGCCGCAATTTCCATGCAAAAAGTCAAGCGGAAACTCAAGGTTTTTGCCGTTTCATTGATTTGCGCTGGACTTCATTGATTTGTCCATCAGTTTGCAGTTTTATTTTCTTCCACTTGCGCATATTAAATCTGTCTTCACCTTTTTTCCCGTTGCAAAGTGGATGTGTTTTTTATGCTCGTGTTGCACGAATCCATTCGCGTTGATTTGTTGATTGCGTTGACCCAAAAACTTTTTGACATGCAGTTCCGCAGAAATTTCATAAGCGTGTTGTCGGTTACTACTATGCCTTCAATGAACTAATTATATTTTTTTGCTATTTGCTTGCACAACGCTTCAATGTAGCTGGTATGAATGCTATTTCTGGTTTTACATACATATTTGGTGGTCGCATTTGCGTGAAGTCGTAACTAAGTTTGACTTTGCTAATATTTTGGAATTCAGTCATATGCGTGTGCAACTCTTAAAGGCATTGGCGCAGTCGTAGAATTAATTATTTGTTCGGAATTGTCGATGGAAGTCTCTCTCAGTATTTACCATAAGTTTTCAAGGATCCCCATTACCATATACGCAGCTCTGACAAAAGGGTCCGATTTTTGTATAATAAAGGGGAATCAGACTAGAGATACTTTTCCAATAGAGAGAGAGAGTTTTGCCGAAAACCCGGAAGAATCAATTCGCAGCCGATCTCAGCAACTTAGCCTATCTTATGGCACTACTTGCGTGATTTTACGCAAGTTCTTGGTTTGAAAGCATATAAAATACAGTTAGTGCAAGATTTGAAGCCGGCCAATCTTCCAAAGCGTCAAAATTTCGGTTGTTAGGTTCCTAAAAAAATCGCCGAAGATCCGCATTTTGGGACCCCAATTTTGTTCAGCGATGAAACCCATTTTTGGCTTAATGGCTAAGTCAATAAGCAAAATTGCCGTATTTGGGCTAAAGAGCAACTCGAAGCCATTCAACAACAGCCATTACATCGATTGAAAACAACCGTTTGGTGCATCCCATGGGCTGGAGGAATCATCGGCTCATATTTCTTCAAAAACGACGCTGGCGCCAAGGTGACAGTGAATGGCGAACGCTAGCGCGCCATGATAAATGACTTTTTGATACCGGAAATTTAAGCCCGTAACCACCTCAACATTTGGTTCCAATAAGGCGGCGCTACTTGTCAAACAGCCCTGAAACAATGGATTTACTGCGACGTCGTTTCGTAGAGCAATTTATCTCTCGTCTCGGACCAGTGGATTGGCCACCAATATCGTGTGAGATCACAGCTTTGGACTTTTAATTGGGGTATGTAAAGTCTAAATGTTTTGTGGATAAACCTGCTTTGACTTAGGCATGGGAAGCCAACAATACTAAAGTTATTCACGAGATACCGACCTAAGTCTTCCAGTAACATTGGTGTTTACGATTGGCAGAATTACGGCGCAGTTGCGGGCAACATTTGAAAGAGATTATCTTTAAAAAATAAATGTCATGAATGGTTCTAAAAAAAAGTGCGTGTAGCGTAGTACTCATAACAGAAGTGGAACTTTCAAGGCAAACAAAGAAAGAGGGAGACACCCGAGAGAGAATGAGAAAGAGAGAGAGAGAGAAAAGAAAATGGATGGATTTATGATAGTAAACTACTATCAAATATATAAGGTATAGCTCTCTCTCCTTTTCCTCTACGTTATATCTGTTTTCTCTCTCGCGGAACGAAACTGCCCAACACGTTGCATGGCCTTGAAATTTAAGAAGTTTCACTTCAAAAATAATAAAGATTGCCCACTTAATTTGAATTTTCGTTGTTTTATTTTAATTTAAAATCATAATACCTCTAAATTGATGACCCTTTATGTCAAAAATTACATAATTTAAATGCCACCATGAGCAGGTCTACAGTCGATTCCAGAATGCCTATTTGTTGAGAACGTTAAGATACCGATTTTCAAGGTTCGGCAACACTTTGCGCTACAGCAGCAATATTTTCAACAGAATGTCCCGTTTTAGGTCTACCAGTGTCCTTTTTCTATTTTCCACAGAACCAGTTTTTTGAAAGTTTTTCACCAACCTTTGAATTATCGACTCATTCGGATGATTATTTCCACCAAAAAAAAAATCATGATTATTCGTAATAAGTTTCAATAAAATTAATGCTACATCTGTCTACTTGACAAATGTCAAAGATGACATGAAAGGGGTACCGTCTAGGAATTATTCACTACTGATATCTAGGCGTCACTTTTGAAATACCCTTTAGAGATGATAGGCTACTTCTTACATTTTTCATTGGTATGATTTGCAATACAATACAATTCTCATTCAAGTAAACCTAAGCAGTTTACTGTGTGTGTACGCATACATTCAAATACATAAGAAAATATTATTGAAAAAAAAAACACTTCAAACTTCCAATATATTCTCAGAGGTACTAATTTTCTAAAATATGCCTTTACTAAAAAAAAAAAAAAAATAAGAACAAGTCAAATTTCGGCTTTTAAAACCCCATAATTTAAGTCAAATTAAATTTTATTTTTTAAACCCTTGAAAATGTTGCAAATTAAAAGTCAACATGCAATGCCTTACGCATATACATAAGTGTGTACGTATGTAGTATGTATGTATGTAGATGAAATTCGCGTATGAACAAAGTGGTATCAAAATGAAAAAAAAAAATTAACAACAACAACATGAACACGCACGCAATTTTCTAACAAAACTTTCTCACACGCTGTGGGTCAAGTTCAGTTACGCAGTTCGTGCGCAAAAAAAAGATAACAAATTCAAAATTAACAACATTTGCGAAACAAAAAATTATAATAATACTGCAAGAGTGTAAGGAGAGAAAAGTGATGCGTAATTACATAGCCGCTTCAACATACCAGACACAGTGCAATCGGAGCGACAGCATCCCAGCTGACAGACAAGTGGGGGCAACGACAAGCAGACGAAATATCGTGGATTTAGTGGCATTGCAATTTTTGCGCATTGAAGGAAAGAAAGGATAGTTGCGGTTGTGGTTTCTTGAAATGTGTATCAAAACTGAGGATAGGGCGCATAATTAAGGGTAATTTGAAGGAACATGTTTTTCCCAGGATGCCAGGCGTCCTCCTCTCCCCTTTATTTGGTGTTAAAGAAAAAATCGTTTGGGAATATTTAAGGTATACATAAATTTTCAAATTTATTCATTAAATGTTTGGGAATTTCATGGTAAATATGTTGCATGAACACAAATTCATATGTTTGCACTAGAAATATGTGCATTATTCGCCTGTAGAATGATATGAAGTGTTACCTTGTCAAAACGCCATAACTTTTTTGTGTGAAATTAGTTTTTATTGAGACAAAATTGTTCAAAAATGATTACTATTTTAACATATATTCACTTTAGCTCGATATGACCACCTCTTGCCTTGACTATAGCCTTCAAACGGTCAAAAAATGAGTTGCATGCTGCACGAATGTGATCTTGAGGTATTTTGGCCAATTCTCGTATAATCGCTTGTTTCAGCGCATCCATACTGGCATATTTTTTAGTCCTCCAAAATGGACCAGATGGAATAGTCCATCGGATTTACGTCTGGCGAATTCGAAAGTCATTGTGTGGACGAAATGAAGTGTGGAACATGATTTTTTAACCATTCTTATGAGACGGTGCCGAGTCCTGTTGGAACGTCAATGGCCTACAACCGAAATGTTTGCGTGTCCACGGCTCTAAAGCAGCTTCTAAAACATTTTCCCGATAATAAGACACATTCACTTTGACACCAGGCCCGATAAAAACGATTGGAGAGCGTCCATCAGCGGTCACTGCGCCAAAATAGTCACCCAACAAATAGCCCGCAATTGTCTGCACAATGCTGCTCTGCTCAAAGCATAGTGGCACGTCGTAAACTCTACATTGGCGATATTAAGAGGACCCGGTGGTCTAGAAATTTAGAAAAAATTGATTTTTTGTTTTTTCGATATTTCGAAAGTATAGCATCTTAAGAAAATACTATGAAATTTTCATGCGGAAATTTCCAATATTATAGCTCCTACAACCCATTAACTAGGTAGAGAGCGGTCCGCGCGCTCCTGTACCTCAAACTTTAAACTCATTTACCTCGAAGCAACTTTTTTCGGTCTGGTGTTGTCAAAAAACAAAAAAAAAACTGTTCAACCGAATCGTCTGAAATTTTAATATGTTGTTCACAACATCAATGGCGATCGCCCGTACTACAATCATATTATTATTTCAGTTATTTCGTATTTTTTTTATTAAAAACCTGAAAAAAAACAATTTTTACAGTGTTAAATTAAAAACCGGGCCATTGTGTCATTTTTTTTTATTCTAGTAGCGGGACTTAGCTACAGTCATACTGATTAATAATTTTTTTGGTGTTTGTGTTTCAGATAAATGGAATAGCCAAAATGGACACCACCGTCCAGCTCCAAATTTTCGGGAGGGTCAACTTCTGCGCCATTTTTTAAATTATTAAAATTTAAAAAAATTTTTGTATATAAAAGAAGTTAAACAAAAGGCCTAAAAAATTTAAACGTCGTTTTTCATTTTTTTTTTATTGTAAAAAAAAATCCCGAAAATACCCTGAATTTTCGAGCTCTAGACCACTGAGACGCCTTAACGAAGATAAAAATAAGAGCTTTGAATTCTCTAAACACTATATAAGAGAGCCAGATTCTCTTTGGGCATACGTCTACTTCAGTGGTTCGACGAAATTTAAAGCTTTCGGATGATACGGTCCCCCAAAACTTGGGCGAAAAGTGGATAGATGCAGAACTAAATGAAAGGAATCTTATTTCTATCGTTAAACACGGCAGAGAAAATGTAATAGTTTTGGAGTGCATAGCTGCATATGGAACTGGAAAATATGTACAAATATCTGTATTTCGACATTTTGAAAAATAATTTGCATGAGACTGCCGCGAAACTGAGACTGAATTCTAAATGATTCTTCTTTCAATTAGACTAAGAATAAGAATGGTTTATTTACCACTCTAAGCAGTTTAATTACTCCACCTCAGTCTCGAGATCTGAACCCGACTGAGCATAACTGGGAGCTATTAGAAAGGAAAATCAGAACGCATAAAATGGCATCAATGGCAAGGTGAATTTATTAAAGGTGGCATCGGTAAATCAGCTGACCTATTTTTTTCCTTCGCCGTGTCCATTTGGCTGTCAGCCCAGAATGAAACAAGGCGAATTCATTTTTTGTTTTCTACTTTGCCAATACTTCGCTTTAACAATCAAACGTACAAAACATTGTTGTTGGTCTAGTGCCACCACCTTTAATAAATACGCTTTGATCAATAGCATCATTAAAGACAACTCTAAGAAATTTCGGCTAATCCCCCCAAAGTGCTGGTAAAAAGTAGGCGTCGACGTTTGGCAAGGCGACCCAACAGCAGTAAAATAAAAAGTACTGAATAAACAATTTTGTAATATTATTATTACAAAACTGAAATATTGTTTATTTGCGTATGCACGAATAATATTCTTGCCTAAAATTGCGCCCTATTTTCCTATTTCCTTAGCTTTTTTAATTCCAAAAGTGAAATTAGTAGTTTTTTCCTGAAATATTGAATAACTTACTTTTTGATAATTTATAAAAGTTAGTTTTTTTTAATTAATTAATTTATTTTTTATTTATTTATTTTTTTATTTTTTTTTATTTTTTTGTTTTAATCATGCGAAGTTCCAGCTGCATGTACTTGCATTGATGATGCGTACTGAAGGAATTTTATAAATACCACAAGGACACATTTTTCCTATATTATCACTTAATCTAATGTGAATTGAGAACATGCTTCTATTCTCAATGGACAACTAAAATAGAGACTTACATTTTTATGCATTTACATATTTCTTTATACCGAACAGAGTAGCAAAAGAGTGAGCAAAACCATCAGCAGCCACACTCAAGAACCGAAGGCGTTCACCACCAGCGATGCATAAAATTCACATTACGGAACAATTTAGAATTTTCACAATGTTATGAAGTTATTTTGTGTGAAAAATGTGAACTTCGTTAATCACTGCAATTTCGCCGCTTCGTGTACGACTATAAGAAGCAAAGTATCCACATGGCAAAGGGGAGTGCAACATATGGTACGTATGCTGTCAGCTTATTAGAAACGATACCAAGCGAAATACCTAAATGTATATGTACAGGATTTGATTGAAAAGTAACTAGCCTTATTTTTTTTAAGCAGTTTTATAAAAACTTTTGGCTTATATAACTAATATTCTTCAAAATAGGACCCTTGAGCGTCAATACACCGCTGGTAGCGGTCCTTCCACTGCAGGAAACATTTTTTAAACTCATCTCCCGGAGTCGCGTTCAATTCGGCTGTCACAGTTTTTGGATCGCCTCGATGGAGTCGAAATGCCTCCCCTTCAGCTTACCCACCAGGTTTCATCTCCTGTGATACAATTGTCTAAAGTATTATCCTGTTCGTCACTTTCCAATACTTCAGGACTCTTTTCCACACGCAATTGCTTTTGTTCATCAGTCAAAACCTTTGGAACCAATTTGGCACACACTTTGCGTATTTCAAGCTTTCCGGTCACGATTTCCCACACATTGTAATAAGTTAAATTTAACTCTTCACTGATCTCACGTAGACTAGCATGACGGTCAATGTTCAAAAATTCACGAACCCGGTTCACATCTCCCGGCCTTCCTTGAACGACTTGTGCCACCATTTTACCTGGGCACTGGACAGATATTGGTCCTCGTAAGCCTCCTTGAGTAGCCCAATGGTTTCGGTACTAGTTTTGTTTAGCTTTACGCCAAATTTGATCGAGTAACGTTGCTCCAACGATCGCTGCTATTTCGCCACTGCAAAATCTTAACACACTTTTAAAACAGCTTTCACGCGCGGAGCGATGTTGACTGCACAAGCTGTTGCCAGCGAACTGGAACCGGTTTCTAGTGGAAGGGGAAGGTCCAACGATCATTTTCTCCCACCAGCCGATTCGGTTGATCGCACCGCGCGAGAAGGCTCATTACTTTTCAATCAAACCCTGTATGTATGTATGTATGTATATGGTATTACTTTCTTTCAGCAAATTTATACTTAGAAGCTTTGAAAATTTTGTTTTAAGTTAGTTGAGGTCCCTAGTTTGGTTCGTTAATCCCCTGGATATAAAAAAATATTTGGCTGAAGTTGCATTAAATGTATAGTCTGCTTGAGATCCGAATTATTCCAGCAACAACTAGAACGGAGAAAACTGAGAAACCCCTAGATCCAAACGAGGAAAAGCGAAAGCAAGCCAATGAAGTGAAAGATAGAATGAAAAGGGTAATCAGATTGGAGGTGCTTTTTCCAATAGGGGTGTTTTGACAGATCATGTGAGCCTACCGGCAAACTAAATACATAATTATTTTTTCAATATACATTGACATATCATCATTGAAAGACTTACGCCTCAACAACGTCTACAAGGCCATTTTGGCTTAATGAATACGTCAATAAGAAAAATTTCCGCATTCAGGCTGAAGAGCAACCCGAATCTGGAACTAACTATCTCTATCTCTGTCTCTATTCTTTCGTATCTCTTTCTCTGATACTTTTCTCCTTCCCTCCTTGACTATCTACCATCTTTCCAGAGCTTTAAATACAATGGGCTTTTTAGCCTGAGTGTTTAGGAGCCACCAAATCTCCTGGTGCTCCTTGGCTCGACCTTTTCAAATTTCAATTTCATTTCAACCCGAAGCCATTTAAGAAAAGCCATTACATCGATTGAAAACAACCGTTTGGTGCAGCCTATGGGCTGCAGGAATCATCAGCCCATATTTCTTCAAAGACGAGGCTGGCGCCAAGGTAACAGTGAATGGCGAACGCTATCGCGCCACGACAAACGACTTTTGGATGCCAGAAATTGAAGCCCGTGATCTCCACAGCTTTTGCTTCCAACAAGGCGGCGCTACTTGCCAAAGGATTTGATGCGTCGTCGTTTCGGTGAGCAAATTACCTCTCGTCTCGGCCAAGTGGACTGCCCACCAAGATCGTGTGATATCACAGCTTCGGACTTTTATTTATGGAGGTGTGTAAAGTTTTAATGTTTTGTGGATAACCCAACTTCGATTGAGGCATTTGAAGCCAACATTAATAAAGTAATTCACGAGATACCGACCGAAGCTCTCCAGCGAGTAATTCAAAGTTGGTGTTTACAGAAGGCAGAATTATGGCGCAGTTGCGGACAACATTTGAAAGGGAATATCATTAAAAAATAAATGCAATGAATGGTTCTACACAAAAAAGTAAAGATCCAAACAATTTAAATGTTCATTATTTTATTTCAATGCAATATCCGATACCTCTAAATTGAGTACTCTTTACTTCTTGAGATCCGCATAATACAATACATGATTCAATGTTAACGTACTTATTATGCTTATTCTAGTAGAAGTGAAAAAATAATAAATAATAAAACGATGGAAAAACGTTTAGAAATTGATATTTCAAATAAAGAAAAATAAAGCGTATACTTCTACCCTTTTTTCTCACTGTTTCTGATTAGCTGTCAACAACTGTATGAATGCATTTACTTGTAAGTAATCCACTTCACTTTTCAGCTGTTGCTGTAGGTGCAATTAATTTCCTAATCAGGGGCGCACGGCAATTCCGTATGCAGCGATGGCATGGATTGGGTGCACAATGGATGAGTGACTCAGAGGGCCTAATATTTGTGTACAAGAATATAATAATACATTCACACTTTCTTGTATGTATATATGTATACTATGGACAATGTAAGAATTGACGAGAGTGATGCAGTTAAGTAAGTGGTTGGGCAAAAAAGTGCTAAATGGAGCTTTCGCACCATCTTCGACTTTGGTTGGAAGTGAAATGGTACGTTTTTATGTAAAGTGGTCACACAATTTATTCGTACACCCTGCGTGGTACGTAACAAACTTTAGCTTTGCAAAAAATATTTGCTGTGACAGTATATTGCTTTTGGGTCATTGTAAGAGTGTTAGATTGCTAATGAATTGCCGCAAACAAAACTCCAGTTACTTCAACTTACACTGAAGGGGTCCAAGGAAAGCAGGCAGACGTAGCGAAATGCAGCAAAATATTTATTCGTGCAAAAGTAACAGTAAAAATCGTTTGTGTTTTTACCAGTATTGCTTAAAGCGAAATAAGATTGGTATTTCTTAGTTTTTATCGCCGATTCAGTTTGAATTGCGCGTAATATCTCGATTGAAAGTGGCAAAATGTGACAAAGTGCAGATTTAGCATTAGAAATGCGTAAAATTGCTATTAAATTGTACATTTAAAACAAGTCTCTGCGCGAAATCGGCAAAAAAATTGGCAAATCGTATTATACGGAGCAAAGTATTACTACTAATTGCGTTAATACGGGTAAATTGGAAGCTAATCACCACCAAGTCGGAGGGCGAAAAATATCAACTCCACGTGAGGAACGGAACAAAGTAGCATCAGTCGCGCAAAATCCAAAAATAACCTCTACGGTACTATGCCGAAGTATTTAAGTGTCTTTGCATAAAAAAGTAAGCCCACTAACAGTTGGTAATTGTCTGCAAAACACTTGTTATCATAACAGAGTGGCACGCCGCAAGGCCTACTATATATTTCAGATATTAACAGAAAGAAGAGCTTGGAGTTCGCAAAATGCTATATAAATGAGCCAGATTCTTTTTGGGAAAACGTCGTATTCAGTGATGAATCGAAATTTTATGTTCCCGGATCAGATGGGCCTCCAAAAGTTTGACGAAAAGAAACTAAAGAACATTATGAAAAAAATTGTATTCCTATCATTGGAGGAGGAAATGCAATGGTTTGGGGGTGCATCTGGAGTATAAAAAAAAGATTTTTGTTGATGATTAAATGACAAACACGTGCTTTTAAACATTTTGAAGAATAATTTGCATGATAGTGCCGTCAAACTTGGACTGGATGCTAAAGGGTTCTTGTTTCAACAAGGCAATGACCCAAAACACTCATCTTATCTTGTGCAAGAATGCCTTATTTACCACTGTAAGCAGCTTAAATATTCACCTCAATCACCGGATTTGAACCCAATTGAGCTTGTCTAGGAGCTCTTAGAAAGGAGAATCAGAAAGCACAAAATATCATTAAGGGCGTCATTAAAGACAGCTTTAAGTGGGAGAAAATTGCAGCTAATGAAACTAGGGTATTGGTGAAAAGTTTGCATCGACAATTGGAAGCAGTAATTAAAGCTAGAGGTGACCCAAAAAAGTGCTGAATACTCGTTTTTTCGATTATTCTTTTAAATAAAATATTATTTATCTGGCTATGTACGAATAATATTTTTGTATGAAATTGTGTGCCTTATTTCGTTATTGCCTTAAATACTTTAATTCCAGAAATGAATTTGAAAGTTTTTGTTCATTAAATATTAAATAAATATGTTATTTTATATGAAAATATCCAAATTTTGTTTTTTTGTATAAATCGTGCTAAGTATCAGATGTATCTGTTTATAAACTGTGAGTGTACGAATAAATTATGTGACCACTGTATGTACATATATCTCACCATTAACTCACGATGGCAAAATTTTTTTGTTTGTTTTTAATGTAATAATTTTGTATAATAAATTTTTTACATTCACTTTTTTTAAGAACAAGGAAGTAATAGAAAAAATGTTGCTTAAATATTGAGGTTAGAGATGTGTGTCGTTTTCATTTTTAATGTGGTGCAAAACTCAGTGTGGTGTCTTAACAGTCGGTGCTCTAAAATCTCTTACAAAAGAATACGTCAACACTCAATTGTACTAAAAATTTTTAACCGTAACTTTTCCGCCTACTCATTTCATTAATACTCTTTCTTTAAAGTAACCACACACTATCACATTTTAATCAGAAAAATCAGAAATGTTCTTTAAATCGCTACCGAATAACTATTTCCGGTCAAAATTTGTGTCAAACAATATTTACGCAGCTTTGACGTTGCTCCATCTAACGGAATTATTAAGGCATTGCGATTTCGGTATTCACAATAGTCAAAAGCTTCATTGGAAATAATCCGTTTTATTGTGTTCCAATGGAATGAGAAGGTTCAAAAACTTTTGTAAAAATAACTTCATTTGTATAGCGAACTCGAATTTCAACGATAAAAAATGAGTTTATTCTAAGGTAGCAGTGTAGCAGTTAATATAATTTTATGTAACATAATAAACATACAGCGGCGCTGGCGCTGGAGTCTCAAAGCAATTAATCTGACCTAAATTGTATGCTGACAGATATTGGAATAACAGATTTAATTAACAGCTAATTTGTTTGTAGGATTATTTCGTTTAGTATAATGCGGCATGGGCAATTGTAGGCAA
Source organism: Anastrepha fraterculus (assembly GCA_037575425.1). Taxonomy (NCBI): domain Eukaryota; kingdom Metazoa; phylum Arthropoda; class Insecta; order Diptera; family Tephritidae; genus Anastrepha; species Anastrepha fraterculus. The sequence continues at coordinate 233,115 of JAYXIM010000152.1, read as the reverse complement.
AATATAATGATTTATTTAATGAAATTTTTTGAAGAACATCCTTTATAACTACCAATACTCCGCGACTAATAGTTTTGCAAGTACTTGCCTTCAAAGCGTCTTCGGAAACGTCGCTATTGTTTGGCACATTATAATATATTTTTTTTCTAAACCTCACTTCAACTCATAAAGTATACACTCACACGCGTGTTTTTACTTATTTTTATACTTCTATTCGAAATATCCCAATGAAAATTAAATGCAAATGCATTTACCAAATCACCACTTTCCATTTTTAAACGAGAATAACAATTCATTGGAATTAACACCAGTATAGTGTTGCCGGATGCATGCAAATGAAAATAAAAATTAGAACAAAAATTAAGCATTTCAGTTCAGTGTTGATGATATGGACGGGGGTTATGGCGACTGCTCACTACCCACAAGTATATAACGTTTTAATTTTTGGTTTAATGGTACTAACGTGGAAAGGAGTTCTACGCAAAAATACTCGTAGCCGGGGTTGGAGTATTGAGTGTTTTATTTATTTTTTTTTGAAGCGCGGTCGAAGACCGCCCTCGCGGAAAAAAATTTTACAAACAAATTTTGCAAAGTTACAAAAACCTTTCTAGTCGACGCTCAATTTTATATGCTTACATATACAAAAATATCTCTCAGTTCTAAACTAAAGCAGAGAGTACTGCAGATTTACAAACAACCTTCCAGTAAATGTCTCTGCATGCAAACTTCGTTTTAATTTGCGGTGTCTGGCAACACCAACTTTTCACAAAATTACACAACTTTAATAATAAACTACTTAAAAACTATAAGTATCCGGAGAGTGCAGTTTACAGTTTGAAGATGCGGTTACACCCCTCTATTACTCCTTTACATCCTGTTTTGCAAAGCGTGTTACGTTATAATAAAGATTTCTCACCTTATCTTCCTTTTGTTTGTTTACCTGTAGAGATGATGTCATTGGTTATCAAAATCACGAAAAACAAAGCGCCACTTTCAATTTCTACACGCCGCATTGTCTAATATCCAAGACTGATAGAGAAACAGATTGCGCCTTTCGAATTCGCCTTGTCGTAAGAGCCCGTGAATAAATAAGCAAAAGCAAGGGAAATTACAAGCTTGTAAAGAAGAAGAAGTAAACGATAGTGTACATAACGCAGAGAACATAAATTCATATCAATTTACGTTCTCTGCATAACGTTCTCTGGAAGAAGAATAGGCGAAAGCAATGAACGCAACCGAGCACAAGAAATTACACGCACACACATACTTTCTAACCACGACGTTAAGATGGGTTTATTAAGGTGATGGCAACCACCCAGCTGACTTTTTCGCCGAAGATATGATCAATTTGCTGTGCACTGCGTCTTCCGCATAAAAACGCAAAAAACTGCATTTGGAGGTTTTATATTAATTTGTTATTTCCCAATTTAACGCACGTCACTTCGTTTCCATTAGTTTGAATAGTTTAAATCTCACAATTTACAATATTACCAAGCCATTCACTGAATTTTTACAAACATGCATTTTCTCCTCCTTCTGTTTGTTTTGTATTGCGAACCGAACTGACGTCAGACTTAACAAAATCGCGAAAAATTAACTAACTGTTTCTTAATGGCGCCACCGTAGATACTCAATTCGCCTTGTGTAATATCCACTCTACTGTGAATTGCTGTCAGGGCTTTTAGTATGAAGCAGCATCGTCGTGACATGAAAGTTTGGTGTTATTGAACTAACAAACAATTTCAACTACTTTCTAGAATATTTCTTATTTAACAGTAAACAAATATACTCTTTAAATAAAATACAATGGATGCAATTAAGAAATCACATGAAGCTCAGTTACAAGTGCGGCACAATGCGGAGGAAATGAGGAACACGCTCAACGATCTCTATAATTGGGAGCAGGAAATTAAGGCCAAAGAAAGAGAACTCACGCGACATCCTGATCCTACAGAAAAAGAAGGGGTAACATGAAATTGTTATACGTTTAAATTATTCCTAAAACTATTCATTCAACAGCAACGAAATGTGCCCATAAGAAGTCACATTTTAGAACAAAAACAAACAGACACAAATAAAGTACAACAACAGCAGCTGTTCAATTCAGCCTCAGTTGGTAAGGACGGCGAAAGTTCGGCAGCAACCTCTAGCGGTGGTAACTTTACATGTATGATATGCTTATAAAAAATTAACTACGTTTTAATTATTCCAGCAACAACTCCTACGGAAAAAACTGAGAAACCCCTGGATCCCAACGAGGAAAAGCGAAAGCAAGCCAATGAAGTGAAAGACAAGGGCAATAAGTACGTTAAGCTAGGCGAATATGAGAAGGCAATTAATGAGTATACTACTGCAATTGATATATTCCCAGAGGATCCAGTATTCTATAGTAACCGGGCGCTATGTTACCTAAAGTTGGAGAGGTTGGTCACAATGTAAGATTACCACAAAGCAATTAAAACTAATTGCTCTCTTATAGATATAATGAATGCATTGCGGACTGCGAGCGAGCCATCGAAATCGACAGTTTAACGGTTAAAGCATACTATCGACGCATGCAGGCCAATGAGTGTCTGGGCAACAATTTGGATGCGCTTAAAGATTGTACCACTGTGCTAATGATCGAACCCAAAAACAGTGAAGCAAATAAAAGTTTAGAGCGCATCAATGAAAGACTGCGTAAAAATGGTGGGTGAAGGGCGTTAGCTCTGTTGGATTATGTTTTGAAAACAACGTTTCGAATTAATCTAATCATATTTATGAAGATTAAAGCATTAAAAACATTTTCTATTGCTTTCAGTTAAAACTTCAGTAGGCCCCAGCTTCAGCGTGTCCCGTGACAACATGATAGATATTTTACCATATGATAAACCGCCTTACAAACGTTCAAGTAAACAACTGCGTCGTGTACCCATAGTAGATCTTATTGGTCCAAAAAGAAATTGCGAAAATCTGAAAATCTCGGATGACGACATAGATAAATTATTTAATAGCAATTGTGGCCCCTTTGTTGAGGTCGCAAAGTCCAATAAAAACTCTGACATAGCCGCAAGCAAGGAAGACAACCCGGTTGATATTTCGTCATGCGATAAACCGCCTTACAAACGCGCAAACAAACAGCTACGATGTGTACCCGCAACAGATCTTATGGACGCAAAGAAAAATGTCGAAAATATGAAAATCTCGGGTGACCACGTCGATAAATCATTGAATAGTAATTGTGGTCCTTTAGCTGAAGGCGCGAAGCCCAATAATAGTGCGGAAAGTAGAAGCTTGGGCATTGCCACAAGAAAGGGAGACCAAGAATCTGAACTAGTAGACGTATTACCTTCAATTTCAAATCACGCTAGTGAAAATAAATTGTCCAAAGATAACCAAAAAACGGATGTGCTCTTGCTGAATAGAAATGTAAGCGCAATTTTTTCCTTCTTCACGGCGGTAATTGCTTTATTCATAAGATTTTTAGACGCCATTAAACAAAATAGTGCAAATTTGTTTAAACGCAATTGAGACCCGTCACAAATTAACCCGATAATTAATATAGATTATTAGCAAATGTGTGTAATATTTTATGTGGGCGATCTGATTGGTGTTTTGGGTAGCTTATCAAAAACTTAAAAAAATCGTATTATTGTGCCAAAGTCTTTATGATTTAACAAAAACAAATGAAAGTACGTTTTAACTCATAGAAACTCAGTAAAGTAGAAATCGTCTTGCTTAGTTAAATGTGAATGAGTAACAAAATATGTTCTGTACGCTCAAATATTATTTGTATAGTAGTACTTTTTATTGTTCATAAATTTCATTAAAAGCTAAGACAGGGATTTGTGATTTGTTTACAGGTGACTTATTTTGTTTTGAAAGCGGCTTAAACACTTAATAAACCGTCTCGAAATTAAAATTTGTGTTTGTATTAAATGTATCTAAATTATTTTGGTGCAACGCTGGCTTGCAACAGCTTGCGACACAAAATTGTAGGGGTTGAAAACCAATTTTGCTATCTACTTTTATAATTTCTAATTAACACAGTTTGTACTTTTATTTTGCATTATTAATAAATAAAGCCTTTGTATTTCTCTTTCTAGCGTCCCTTGCCGCCTGCACCAACACACCCAGCGCAGTTTTATTCTAACTGGAAAGAATTGGCGCCTGCGCAAAAGTACCAGTACTTAAAGGTATCAATTGAGTCCAATTAAAAGTAATGTCTGCCGAAAGTAGCACTTTGGAGACTACTTTTGGAGACTTTGATGTTTTCAACGATATTTCTGTTTGTTTTCAGAGCATTGACATATCAAAACTAAGCAGAGTCCTTGGGGCAGGTATGGATTCTGAAACGTTTATGGGCGTACTTAATACTCTACACGACTTCTACTTACCAAACAAAGATGAAACTACAGCTGCCACTCTCCAACAAGTCTGTAAAAATAGTCAAGTGGCCATATTGTCGCTACTTTTGTCACATGAGGAAAGGGAAAGTTAGTAAAAGTCCTTTGTTTTTGTTTCTTATTATTATATTAGTTTAGGGGAAAATAAATCCATTACCTTCGCGTTAGATGGCTGCAGTGATCGATATCTCGAAAAGTTTCGATCAAACTATTTAAAGTTTATGCTCGTTGTCCAGATGACATTTCACACTAAACAGAAATAACTGTTCTTTGTTTGTTTCCTTCAGTTGTGAGCTACAGGGTGTTAACGATGGGAGTCAACAAAGAGAAAATTCGGTACATTTTACAGTTTTCATTTGATAAAGGCGAAAATGCATGCCAGGCCCTTGAAATTGTGAATGGTGTATATGGTGACGATACTTAAATGGCTAATTACGAGCAATTTTGGTCTCGTCGATTTCGTTCGGGCATTTTTGATGTTAAGGAAAATGTCGATAAAATCACAGAAATAATATAAGGCTTGTTAGTAGTCGCAGCATCGTCCAGGACCTAAATATCGACCCACAGTTTTAACCATTTGCGCAAAAATTTCATAGATTTATTTTTCCCCAAACCAATATTTTGCCAAGCAATTAACTTTTGTGCGCAATAAGTGCGAAATTTATATATTTTTAACTAATAATTTCGTTTTTAATTTTTTTTCAGTTGTTAAAGGCATTATTAATGTTATCAAAGAGAACGAAGCAACCAAAGTGGCAGCGGAAGAAATCAGCAAGTGTTTCAATTTGTAAATTAAATGAATTTCGTCGTTATTGTAGCGGGTCGATAGATTTATTGTATTGAAGTGTTCTTGATTTAGTTTACAAATCTATTAAAAAAATATATTATAAATATTTTTCTGCAGTGCAGCATCATTACATATACGTATACGAGTATATTTATAACGGAAATATGCCGAAGAAAAAACATTTTAATTTAATTCTAACAATATAATAAATAACGGTAAGTCCAGAGCAAGTATCGGGCCAAAAACGAAATGGTGTTGGATAAGATGGTTGTTATTGTTGTTGTTGTTATTGTAGCAGCATAAACACTCACCACACATGTACGAAGGCAAATCAAATCAAATTAGAGGATCTATCGATCATTTTGAAATTGATCGATGAAGGAATCGACCGCAGGGACAGCACCTTAGAATGTCAAGGCATAGCTGTCCGGTCAGGCGATTCCGAGCTCGAAATATTTAACGTATATATACCCCCTGATATAGGTGCGCTCATCAGAGGTGAAAACCGATTGGTTGTAGGTGACTTTAATGCGCATCACGATCTTTGGCATTCAAGCCTGCCAAATGATCGTAGGGGACAGCAATTGGCAGAGCAGATAGACGACTCGACGTTCAGCACTGTAAACGACGACGCCCCCACCAGGGTAGTGGGCAATTGTAGCAGCTCGCCTGACCTAACAATAGCTAGCGCGGGTCTGATAAATAGCATAACGTGGCGACCTATGCTATCGCTTGCATCAGACCACTTGCCCATTATCGTCTCGATTGAGAGACCTGCCGACTTCGTTTCCGCGAATCACCGGTCCTATTTTAACTTTAAAAAAGCTAATTGGCATTTGGGACCCCTGGGAGTAGGATACCTCACAAGGGTCTTCAATTTGTCTCTGGTCACTCTCATCATCCCTGACAAGTGGAAAGCAGGGAGAGTGGTCCCACTATTGAAACCTGGGAAACCCGCCAACCAAGGGGAGTCTTATCGGCCGATAACTCTCCTTTCCGCCAGGGCTGAAGAGGTGGTCCGCGAACTACCTGAGCGGTCGGCACTCGTCAGTGATTTTTCGAGATCAAATGTCAAAGCAGAGGAAGATTAAGTAAGGCGTACCGCAGGGTGGTGTCCTTTCACCCTTGCTTTTTAACTTCTACATCTCGAAGCTCCCCCAACCACCAGCGGGAGTTTCCCTGATCTCATACGCTGACGATTGCACGATAATGGCGTCGGGCAATGACATCGATGGCCTGTGTTCCAAAGTGAACAACTACCTCACCGACCTTTCTCGCTTTTTCACTGCGAGGAATCTCCAACTTTCCCCCACTAAGTCCACGGCGACCCTTTTCACCACCTGGACAAAGGAGGTCAAGCTGTCCCTTAAGGTAAAAGTCGACGACACACCAATTCCGACTGTGAATAACCCCAAAATTTTGGGTGTAACCTTTGACAGCTTGCTCTCCTTCTCTGCGCATACAACCGCAATTGCCACTAAAGTCCAAAATCGCAACAAGGTCCTCAAATCGCTGGCCGGCAACACTTGGGGCAAAGACAAAGGACTGTTGCTTTCGACATTTAAGGCAATTGGCCGGCCGGTTCTTAACTATGCTGCGCCTGTCTGGTCGCCTGGAACTAGTGATTCGCAGTGGACAAAGCTACAGACTTGTCAAAATACCGCCATTCGGACAGCGACCGGGTGCCTCCTGATGTCACCCATACAACATCTACACAACGAGGCACAAATGCTCCCAGTTGCGGAGCACAACAAATTGCTCAGCAAGCAGTTCCTGCTAGGGTGTTACCGCAGGTTTCACCCCTGCAGACACCTACTTGAGCCTGAGCCGTCTCCCAGGCACGTCAGGAGACACCTCCTCGACTACGCTGACGAACTCCAGGACAAAACTGACCGAAACCTACTGGACCGGACAGTATTTAGACAGTCAATAAACGACATTCACCGGGAGACCGTTAACACCTTCATGAACTCACGCCCCGTGAATGCCGTAATCGGAGTCCAACCACCACCTATTGCAGATGAAGAGCTCCAGCTTCCCCGTGAGACTCGTGTAACATTGGCACAATTACGTTCTGGATATTGTAGCAGGTTAAACTCCTACTTATCCAGAATTGACCCCGACATACCAAACACATGTCCGGCATGTGAAGGTACCCCGCACGACACTAACCACCTCTTCACATGCCCCCTCAATCAGACTCATCTAACCCCCGCTCCCTCTGGACCCAACCTGTCGAAACAGCATGTTTCCTGGGCCTACCCCTAGATGAGCTAGACGAAGATGACCGATGATATACTTACACTGACAGGGCTAACTATGCTGTTGAAACAACAACAACAATCATTTTGAAATTAAAACCTTTTTGAGCTCATCCGCATTTGAGTCTTACCCGCATGCGATCTAAACAAATGTTTTTTCAATACTTTTTGTATGTCTGTTTTTGTCGGGCTCAATTTCCGAAACGGCTACCACCATTTTCGAGTCTCCCACTGACAGTTAGAAATGACTTTCGGAACTTATTTTTATATGGAAAATATTGACCGGTTGTTGTTGTAGCATAAACATTCCCAATACATATGCGAGAAATGCTTCTGCCACTCCAGTTATTGATCGGATATAAATGCGGGTCGTTCCGGTAACGTTGAACCGACTGTCGAATATTGCCCGGTAATTGGCACTGGCATCAAGATATTTCAAAAAATCGTAGTTATGGTCCGATATGACTCACATTCAACACATACAAACAAAAAATGTTGCAAAAACTGTAAACTGAGTGTGCCCCACATTACAAACGCTTCTACCTAACCTAATTTTTGAGCGCTCATGTCACCAAGAAAAAGTTAAAGACGGAAGGAATTGGTTGAAAATAAAACTAATCATCTCGGGAATGGACATTAAATCTATGTAGTATTTGCGAGTATATGTAGAAGTACATAAATAGTGGTGCTGAATGTTTTAAAAAGATTGTGTTGTAGTTGTTGTAAGAGCAGAAACCATTCCTATACATTTTTGAAAATACTACTCAAATTGTAGTCGCATCCGACTGAGTACAAATGTAGATAAACCCGGTTCGTTCCGTTAACAAAGACCAACTGCCTTGGGAACACCTGTCAGGCCTCTAACAGCGCACCATAAGCTTTTAACGATCTAACTTATTTCACTTTAGTAGCATTTGCATAGATCTGAATAGCTAATAGCTAAAAAGTCTACTAGAATTCAGCAAGTAAGTGTTGTACAAGTAAAAAGTGCCAATTTGAAACCATTTCGTTTGTTCAAAAGTCCACATATATCAAAGCCGATCCTTACGCAAGACGTTGAAACCAACGTACATCAGGCGATGCTTGAACCGGAGGTAATCAAATTCCAAAGGCAGAGAGGAAACAACACATACTTGTGTTGCGGCTGTTGCTGTAGCAGTAACTTTGCCCTGTCAGTGTAGAGTAATCACCGGTCGTCATCGTCTAGCTCATCTAGCGGTATGCCCAGGAAACTTGCTGTTTCGACAGGCTGGGTCCAGAGGAAGAGGGGTGTTAGATGATTGTGTTTGATGGGGCATGTGAAAAGGTGAATAGTGGCGTGGGGGTGCCTTCACATGCTGGACGTTCTGATTAGTATGTCGGGGTCGATTCTAGATAGGTAGGAGTTTAACCTGCTACAGTATCCAGAACGTAATTGTGCTAAGGTTACGCGGGACTCTCGGGGAAGTTAGAGCTCTTCGTCTGTAATGGGTGGTGGTTGAACTCCGATGACGGCATTCGGGGGTCGGGAGCTCAAGAAGGTGGTAAGAGTCTCCCGATGAATGTCGTTAATTGTCTATCTGTAAACTGTCCGATCCAGAAATTGTGGGTCAGTTTTGTCCTCGATCTCGTCCGCGTAGGTAAGACGGTGCTTCTTGACATGCCTGGGAGGTGGCTCAGGCTCAAGCAAGAGTCTGTATAGGTGAGACCGAGTTTTTCCCGACCAAGGGCTGCCGCCCCAGTAAACTAGCACTGTCTAGTGTACCGTAAGCGTACTTGTCAAGGTAGCTGCTGTAATTCGCGTCGAGGTGCCTGCATCAAATTTACCTTAGCTAATGGAATGGTGTCCGATGAATGTCACCATCACTGAGAAAGCAAAACTTGCTCATAGTTCCCCACACAAGGGAATAAGTCGGAGGGTGGACAAAAAATAGTAGAGGTAGAATTTTATAGCGTAGGCAGTGGACATCATAAAACACGTGCAAAACGGGCCTACGTAAGATGGGATCCATTTCATTATTGGACTTAAGCCTCAGCAAGTCTTAGATTAAGTCCATTCATAAATGAAATTTGTTTTCGCGGCCGCCGTAGTCGAATGAGTAGGTGCGTAACTACCATTTGGGAGTACGTAGGTTCTAATCTCGGTGCATGAAACATCAAAATGATTGAACCAGTTTTTTCTAATAGTGGTCGCCCCCCGGCAGGCAATGGCAAATCTCCGAGAGTATTTCTGTTATGGAAAAGCTTCTCAACAAAAACCTTTTGACGTGTCAAGCCCCTAAATTTGTGGAACAACGTAGCTCACAAATAGGAGGAGGAGCTCCAATTATTATTTTTTTTTATCTTCAGGTACGATGTTTGACTTTATTCCTGATTCTTCCCATCGTAATAGATAATCAGCTGTAGAAAAGTGCAAAACTAGGCTTCCCACGCAGTCGGTTTTACGTAACTGGAACGACCCGGATTTATACCCGGGCAAGGACTGTCACTTCAGCAGCATTCCCCGTATATGTATGGGGAATGTTTATGCTACTACAACAACAACAACAACGCAACTAGGCATGGAAGAAGCTGCTGAATTGATGATCAGCAGTAAATATTTTTCTAGCAGATAATGAACAAAACACATTAACGGGCCTACCCCCCAACTTTCTCAAACAATTTGAATAAATTGACAACAACTGAGTTATGAATTTCACCCCTCGAATGTGGGATTGAGCAACATCCAACTGGCGCTTACAGCTTTAACCGAACCTCGGCTGTTAAATCCAATTACCAGAAATTTTCTTCCAAACGACCACAAGTTTAACGTTCTCATGCTGCAACTTCATTCGGAGACCAAGTCACTTCAAGTGCACACAAATTACAGACATGCAAATTATTATGTTTAGTGTCAGTATGCGCCACTCCGCGCCCAACAACTTCAATGAAGCGATAATCAGTTAAATTGTTTATCGGATTAATTTTAACATCACCATAATGGGGGTGGATATGTGCGCATAGCGGAGCCAACTTAAATCTGCTGCCGGCAAGCCAGCAGTTGCCGCACGAGTATGCAGTCAGCCATGTGCAAACCAAGCCGTTCATGCTCATCAACAGCAATTCAATACAAACAAATTACCGATCGGTGGATCCTCACGAGCTACAGCTATGTATTTAGTATGTGGATATGCTTGGTAAAGATCATTGGCTGAAAGCCAGCACTTCAGGCTGAATACACTCGCACATCTGTGATGACGCAGCTGTTGACGTCGTCGATATCTACGCATGCACGTTGCTCAGTGAGTTGCGCGGTGAACACTACAGCTATAGAACTCTCACTGTCCGCGGCGCTCAACGGAGCGTGAATTGAAGCCGGTGTTTGAAAGTGACTCCAAGTTCCGCCAAAACAGCGCCTGAGTAACCTACGTATGGACAAAGCATTCTATGAGTATGCACGTATGTATGTATGTGGAAATATGAAGATATGAATATCTACTTGTTGTACTTGTTTATCTTTACACCGCTCAATCAGCATACAGCGCACACAGTTACACTTGCCGCCTGATCGCGCTCTCGATACTTGTCCACTTGTCAACTTCGACTATTCGGCCAGCTCCAAGCCGCCAAACAAACCAGACAACAGCTTCACATCCATAGTATGCCACCAGCTGAACTTGTCGCTGATCGTCACTTGGACAGTTGCTGACAACACGCTGACCGATTTGGATATACTAGCACTCGTGTCGTGGATTTACTTCGCGTGAAGTGTCGCTGCCCAAAGTAGTCTCGTACCGCTCAACGGCCATATACAACTCAGTTTCAAGCGTAGTAAGAGCGGAGCGTTTAAAGCGAACAATAGTCGTCGCGAAACTCGAATTTGTTTTTAATTTTTACTGATTTCTTTCTCCATCAGCGCTCCATCATATCCGTCGCCAGACGCCGCATACCACCCGCCCCGTGCAATTGAGCTGCTGTCGGTCATTTATATTAATGTTTTTATTGTACATAGTGCTGTGCTGTGTTTTGTTGTTGCAAGCGAGTGCTTTTCTCATGCCTTCATACCTATACATACATATAAAATACTAAGTTTACAGAAAAAGGCTGTATTTGCGCTTGTGTATCGTCGTATATTTGGCAGATATCTGCGCAAAGGCATATCGAAAATTTGTGTTCGACTGCAGCGCTACGGAATTTGATTATGCGTTAAATCGGTTTTGCGAATTTAATGATTTTATGTTTGTTTTTGTTTTAATATTTGCCACTCGTACTGATTCTGTGTGAAATCGTTTGCTGCGCCGCCCACACCGCTCACATAACATAGACGCCATTAATTTACATATTCGCATATGTGTTTGTGTGTGTATAAGCAGCCAGACGTCCATGATAAGAAAAATTGCGCGTAAAATCAAAATATAGTAATTAAATATTGTGAAAACTGAAACTGAAACTGAAGTGAAGTATGGCTAAAAGCTTGGCGATTTGAGAATTTCTACAAATCAAGATTTACTTTGAAAAATGCGCAGCAGATGCTGAGACTGAAAGTGGAAAATTTTACAAACGGATAAGCGTGGAATTTCCATAGAAAAGGTGATTAATAAACGGAAAATTATATATACATCTGATATTATAGTCGTACACTGTGGTGCAGAAGTAAAGACGCACCAAAGTAATAGCGAATTTCCCACCTAAAGGTGGATCTATCGAACTTTCAGAATTTCATTTAAACAAATGCCCGCTTTTACAGAAGTAATTCGAGATGGTACCTACATCAAAACCAAATTAATTTCATTTAATCTCAATATTTCAAAGTTATGTTTTAATATAGGGTTTTCCAATCAGAGGTGTTATTTTGATATTCAAAGAAAAATGCTATTTTTTAATATAAATGATCGGATGTTTATTTAATTGTAAAAAGGAAGGTATGCCGTTAATAGTGGAAAATAACATCAGGCAAATGACCACCACGACCACGCTTACAGGACAATATCCTTTTCATGAAATTTTCTATAACCGAATTGCAAAGTGGCTGCCCTATGCCCTCGTTAGCCTCACGAATTCCATCTTTGAGGTCTTGAATCGACCCTGGGTTGTTGGCGTAAACCTTCTCTTTCACGTGGCCCCAAAGAAAAAAGTGACAAGGTGTTAAATCACAAGATCTCGGTGGCCAATTGTGATCACCTCTTCGAGAGATGACACGGTCCGGAAACTTTTCCCGTTAAAGATCAATGGTTTCGTTGCTTGTGTGGCACGTAGCGCCGTCTTGTTGAAAATAATCGTTGTCCAGATCAGTACCATCCAATTCTGGCCATAAAAAAATCGATAATCATCTCCCGATAGCCTTTTATATATTTAAAAAACACCTGTTACTGGAAAACCTTTTATTTATCACTTCCTCCGAATGATACAAAGCGTTTAGAGGTCAAGCTTCTCTTCTTATTTTTACTCGTATCGTGGGTCCTCATATTTTAATACAAATCTAGAGATCTACAGCCTTGTGTCGCCCTTGAATGGCAGCTGGTTTTTTAAAATAAGTTTCTTCCTGCCTTAATGGCATTCAGAAAATCCCCTGTGCCAATCGCGATGATAGCTAGTAGTAAAAACATTTCCCATGACATGGGTATCGCACTTGCGGCCCAATGAAGGGTGGTCATGCATATTGAGCAAACGAGTAATGCCCATCCAGGAGCAGCTATTTTTAGTTGCAGTACGTAAAATAGTAAAAATAATAAATATTTCGTGACAGTTACTTATTGCCTATGGGATTTACATCTGGTGAACAGGTAGGCCTCTTCTACAGGGTCCGGCACTCGAAGTGTAACCAATTAAAAAGTCCATAAATTTAGTTTGGAAAATTACTTTTATTCATCTCAAAGTAAAAAATGTGTTAAAATAATACAAAATTAAGAATCAATTTACTTTTGCTCGATATGACCACCTTTTGCCTTGACTATGACGAATCGCAACCTGCCCGATTGTGACTTGCAGGTATTTTGGCCCACTCGCGGACAATGGCTTTTTTCAGCGCCTCGAGACTGGTGAATCTCTTAGCTCGGACCTTGCTCTCCAAAATGGCCCAAAGCGAATAATCCATCGGATTCGCGTCTGGTGAATTTGAGAGCCATTGTTTGGACGTTATCAAGTTAGGAACGTTGTTTTTTAGCCATTCTTCTTAGCAACCTCCAGAATACTTTCCCGATGATATTTCGCATTTACCTTGATGCTCGATGAAAATGATTGGAGAGCGCCCATCTGTGGTTACAGTGGCCCAAATCATTACCGAGTGTGTACCGGCCGGTGCTGTCTCCTGGTGGCCAATCGATGACTTAAATTCTCGTATGAACGGTCGGTCACATAAGCCCAATCGTTTTGGGAGTTGACGAATTGCTCAATTTGAAAAATTTTCTCGTCACAAAACACAATGTTCAAAAATTGACCGCTTTCGGCCAAGCGAAGCAATTCCTTCGCTCTCTCAACTCTGAGTCGTTGCTGCTTTGGTGTGAGATCATACGCCTTTTGGATTTTGTAAGGCTTGACTTTGAGTTAATTTTTCAATATGCCGCGGATGCTATGGTCGGATATTTTCAGTCCTTTCGAGAATTTTGCTCAAGTCGCTTCTTCACTTTTTGAACCATTTCACGTGATGTTGCAGTCTTTTGATGACCACCTCCATGACGTTTCGCGATGCCACTAGTATCATGGTGCGATAAACAAAAACTTTATTTACTTTTAGTTGTTCGACCTCACGAACAAGTGGCTGGTTGCGATTTTCCAGCCAAATATAATGCAATCCCACTATTACGTTTGAAATCCATTACTGATTTTCTTTTTTCGCGTTTACTCTTGGCAAAATGCTTCCGCGCACTTGTAAACATTACTCTGGACTGTCATTTAGCCAACTAACAGATATCTGATGCACGGGCATCAGCTGCGTGAGCGGTCTGAAGTTCGTCACATTTCGACTGCCGGACCCTGTAATAGTAGGCTGCTGTTCTGAGAGGAATAATCGCTTGCTAGCACTTTCATTTTCTATTGCAACCTTACAAAATAAGAATGAGGGTTGGTAACCAACAGTGCTGTGTTCTCGTTCCAGTTTATATGAGTGGTGGGAAAGCATAAATTAACCCAAGGCTCCCAAAACTGGCTTTCTACTTCCGCAAACATACAATTTTAAGTCAGACTTCTTAGATTTGCAGCTTAAGTGGCTTATTCAACGTTCATGCGCTCGTAATTGGGAAAAGCGAAGTAGCCTCCAATAGTCGCTAAAGTAACAAAAACTGATGTTAGTGTCATTGTAGTCCTTCTAAACTTTCTCTTCTATATTAGCTATAGCAAATAATCCCCCATTAATGCTTTGCATACAAAATCATTATACGTCAAAACACTTCATTGGGCACATTGAGCATTCTTTTTATTTATTTAGCCTTCGCCGTTCAAGATCTATCGTCAATATTATCTTGGAAACCCTTAAAGAATGTATCAAAATAGTCCAGGAATATCTTCACAAGCAAATTGCTAAATTCTAGGTAGTTAGTCAGCTGTAGAAGGGTCTACAAAATGCTAGCACTGTAATCATTAGGGTTTTCCAGATCTCGCCGTTGTACAATACATTCTGTAAAATATTCTGCCTACCAACAGAGAAGCTTCGTTTCTATCCTAGCGCAAAAGGATCGACCTCCAATGGGTTATTTGCTTTAACACACTAGTGTTCCAGTGTTCAGTACTAGTGCTCCCTTTCGAAGACTGATTAAATTCACAGACTACAACCATTTTCCTGTTCATATTAGCACTACAATTTGGGAGCTGCAGACAAAAATTTCAACCCGGAGTGCTGAGACCGCCCAAGACCGACATATCCAATATATGTCCAGCTAGTGAAGCCACACGACATTAATCATCTATTCATATGCCTCATCAAACCTACTGACCTAACACCTCTTTCCCTCTGGGTATAACCTGTCGAAAGAACATGTTCCTTGGGCCTACCGTTAGATGAGTTAGACGAAGAGTTTCGGTGACTATACCGCACTGGCTGGGTTCAGTATACTAGACTACTACAATAACAACAACCTCCAATTGATCCTTTATTTATTACCTCAAAATTTGTTTCTCATATGCCAAGCCTGCATAAAATTGATATTGAAATATCTTCCTTCGCAATTTATAAACTCCCTTAAGGATCTTTGGGTAGTAGAAATTAAACGACTGCAAAAGTCTCTCAATAGCACGTGTAGACCTTAATTTTATTTTGTGTCATTTGCCTGAATAGTCTCAAATTAAATAATAACAACAATAATCCTACGAATATTATAAATGTGAAAGTTTGTAACCTACAAACGTGGGTTTATGAGTTTGGATGTTTGCTGCTCAAGCTCGCGACATCGCCTGTACGGATTTGCATGCAATTTTTTACATACATATGAGCTGAATTGAAACATGGGCTACTTTTTTAAGAGAGTTGCCACCTGCTAAATTTTTTTATATAATTGGCGCTTATATCATTTTTGGGTGTGGCCGAGCTCCTCCTTTTGTCTATGAAGTGCGTCTTGATGTTGTTCCACAAATGGAGGGACCTACAGTTTTAAGCCGACTCCGAATGGCAGACATTTTTTATGAGGATCTTTTTCATAGCAGAACTACACTCGGAGGCTTACCATTGCCAGCCGAGGAGCGAATTCTTCTACTTAATTGGCGCGATAACCGCTTACGCGAATTTGGCAGAGTTTAACAAACCGAGCCAGTCGTTTCTTTCTCGTGCTAACCGGCGCCAATTGGACACACCAAGTGGAGCCAAGTCCTTCTCCACGTGATCTTTCCAACGCAGAGGAGGCCTTCCTCTTCCTCTGCTACCACCAGCTGGTACCGCATGGAATATTTTCAGAGCCGGTGCGTTTGTATCCATTCGGACGACATGACCAAACCATGAGCCAACATTGCAGAATCTTTATTCGCTGCGCTATGTCTACGCCGTCCTGAAGCTCATACAGCTCATCGTTCCATCGCCTGCGATATTCGCCGTCGCCAAGATGCAAAGGTCCAAAAATTTTCCGCAGAAACTTTCTCTTACGCACTCCAAGCGACAACTCGTAAACTCCCGAAACGATAGGGTTTATTTGACCGACCGTTCATACGAGAATTTGAGTCATCGATTGGCCACCAGGAGGCAGCACCCGCCACAAGTGATGGTTTGGGCTGCTGTAACCGCAGATGGGCCCTCTCCCATCATTTTCACCGAGCCTGGCGTCAAGGTAAATGCGAAATATTATTGGAGAAGTAATCTGGAGGTTGCTTTGAAGCCGATGGCAGACAAATATAGGGTGTTTTTTTTTAGAGGTTAGGTTTTCAAGATGAAATAAAACGTATATAATTTAATGTTATGGCCAAGAATTTAGCTTTATTATAAAGATAAGGGTTTGCCATTATGTTTTAAAAATGATACCCATTCAACCATTTCGGTGGCAGACCATGGACGTTTCAACAGGACTCCGTACCGTCTCACAAAGCTCGAGTGAACCAAGAATGGCAAAAAAAACAACGTTCCGAACTTCATAATGTCCACACAATAGCTCTCAAATTCATCAGAGGCGAATTCGATGGTTCATTCTCTTTGGGCCATTTCGGAGAGCAAAGCCCGAATTAAAAGATTCACTAATCTCGAGGCGCCAAAAAAGCCATTGTCCGCGAGTGGGTCAACAAAATACCTGCAAGTCACATTCGGGCAGCTTGCGATTCGTTTCTGGCCCGTCTCAAGGCCATAGTCAAGGCAAAAGGTGGTCATATCGAGCCAAAGTAAATGGATTCTTAATTTTGTATTATTCTCACACATTTTTTACTTTGAGATGAATAAAAGTAATTTTCCAAACTAAATTTATGGACTTTTTAATTGGTTACACTTCGAGTGCTGGACCTCGCAGACAGCTACAGTAGACAAACAGACAAGCAATGGATCGCGTTAAAGTCAAAATAAAGATTTCCAGCACCCGAAATCATTTTTTTATTTAGTACAAAAAATATACAAAAACAAATTCGGATGATTAATTTTGTTGCACCACTGGGTACTCTGGAGAAATAATTCATCGATGCCTCAAATGGGAAGGCCAGCACTGTTGTGTACTTGTTGGGTAGAGATGAATTCGTTAATTAATTTAATTTAATTAAATGAATTAACTAATTATTTTTATGAATTTATCTCTATTAATTTAATTACTTAATTTGATTTAAATTAATTATTTAATTAATAAAACTAATCATAAAACTAACTTTGTTTATTATTTTTCTAATTAATTCTTCATACTTTATTTATTAAGGCGTAGCAACGCAAACTGGGTATTAGCCAGTTGATAATAAAAGTTGAAGGAACAAAATAAGAAAGATTTCTAAAGAGAAAACGATTCAATCTTACTCCAGTAGGAAAATCTATGTTATAATGGATTTAATTGTCCCTCACTTATATTTTACCCAGTAGAGCCATGCAATGTGCTTAGAATCTGTTGGGAAAAACTTAATTTAATTTTGATGTTTCTACTGATTAAAGCTTTTACGAAATTTGTAGTAAACACTTCACGGAATTTTAAGTACTTAATTGAATAACTATAAATTATATTAGTTACGTGCTGCTGACAGCGCGACTCCATATCGAGTTGAGCATCACAGTTATTTGTAGATTTTCTTCCTCAACATTTACCCACAAACGAAACGTGAACGAATTGTTATTATTATTATTGTTATTATTGTCTGTCTGCATGTTGGTGTTGTTGGCTATAATTTAACTATAAATGTGCATATGTTTCTATAGATGTTATTTGTATAAAATTATTATTGTATTTGCAGTGCTCGTGATTCTTATTGCTCTCAAATTTGTAACTGATGACCGCCGGCAGCCGATCGGGCTTGCGAATAGCCCGTCACCTAGTTATCCTAAGCTCTCGAGTTCAATTCACAATTTGTATAGGAAAAAATTCAAGAGATACGAAAGGTTGAGTCCTCCGGAGCTCGCCCTTTGGCCTCCGGATGCTGTTAAATAAAATAAATATTTAAACAATTGGCCCATACACTTCTGTTAGATGCTTGGCCGAGCTCCTCCTGTTTGTGGCGTGCGTCGTGATCTTGTTCCACAAATGAAGGGACCTACAGTTTTAAGCCGACTTCGAACGGCAAATGGTTTTTTATGAGGAGTTTTTCATTGCAGAAATACACTCGAAGATTTGCCATTGACTGCCGAGCGGCGACCGCTATTAGAAAACACTTTTTGTATCATTTTACAGTTTCATGCACGGAGACTCTAGCCTACACACTCCGGAATGGTAGTCACGCACCAATCCATTCGGCTACGGCGGTCGCTCCGAATGCTTTACGTTATAAAAATAGACATTTTCCTTCAAGAGGTGGCATTAAATTATCTTAAAAGAGAGGCGAGCCTAAACCTGTCAATTTTTACTGTTATTATTATATTATTGTTGGTTGTTGATGTTGCTGTTGCTGCTGTAATCAGAAGCAGGCTTTCTTCAAACGTACGAAAGTAACGCAACGAAAGCAATCGCCAACCTGATCTCTCATTTTTCACTCACTTTTTTTGTTTTGTTTTTGTTCTTTTTCAAACTGTTTTTGTACTAGAATACACGTTTATTGACGTACAATAAAACTTTTCCGTTTCATCTCCGTCTAAATGTATAAAATATATTTTTTTAAATTTTGTTATCTGATACTTCTTCTATTTAATTTCATACGACCAGCACAATTTTTAATCAAAAACAACGCACAAGAACTTACCCACCAATCACTCGACTACGTTTCCGACCTACCAACGGCGTCCCTCCAACCCACCAACCCGGAACACCCGCATCATTATGTGACGCGAAGTGATGCTCCAATACTACTCGAACGTGGATTATCTACATAGATACGAATGAGCACATGCTAAGTTGTACGCAATTGTTGTTGCCCACTTGTAGTCTTCATCATCTTGAACAACTCAACAACTCTGATCGGTAGGTGGGCCACTTGGCGTAGAAAGAAAGACTTGATGGTGCACATATCTGCAAAATTCAATACAAATTCACAGACAAACAAGCAAACAGACGAGTATTTGCGAAGCTTACATATTTACATATAGAAATAAGCAGGTATACAGCCGGTCAGGTGAGCTGACAGAGGGGTAGATGTGCTCACCGATTAACTGAGTGACTGGTTGACGGCCTACGTTAGGTTGGTTGGTTGGTTGCTTGGTTGGGTGCTTAGCTTGCAAACGTGTCGTCAGCTAAACAGCAACAACAATAACCAAACGATAACAATAACGAAATACGAGGGTGACTCGAAACAATACGAGGGTGACTTAAAAATGAACCGGAATGTATCTCGCAGTACAGCAAAGGTGTTCTGATGGGGTTGGCAATACTCTAAATTTCGTATTTTTTACGATTAATTTGATATCGCAACCTGCCGATTTTATATATTGATCTCAAGCCATAACTAACCATAACCTCAAACCTTTAAGATTTTTCAACTTTTTTGCTGTCGAAATTTTAAATTATTGAAGTGGAGATACTTCAATTCTAATTGAATTAAAATCTAAATGTATTATGGAAAAATATCTCACGCACCCCCTTGAACGAAATTGCAGCTGACAGGGGTTAACGGGTTGGCGGGCAGCGTGTTGACGGGTACCCGCTGTCAATATTAGAACACATTGAAACTTGCATGAAATTGCACAGTATTTCGGTGGGGACGGATTTCTTGCCGTCGGTTTTTTTAAGTGTGATTCTGATTTAACGGCAGTGTCTAAAAAAGTCGAAGGTTTTTTATTCTTAAGATTCTAAAACCGAAGGTATGAATGCAGACAAAGTCTCAGAAGTAAAAGCAGTATATATATATAGGTATAATTGGCGTGTACACCCTTTCTGGGTGTTTGGCCGAGCTCTTCCTCCTATTTGTGGTGTGCGTCTTGATGTTGTTCCACAAATGGAGGCACCTACAGCTTTAAGCCGACTCCGAACGGCAGATATTTTTATGAGGAGCTTTTTGATGGCAGAAATACACTCGGAGGTTTGCCATGGCCTGCCTAGGGGCGACCTTTTTGTTTATTTTGGGGTTTCAATGAGATTCGAGCCTACGTTCTCTCTGAATTCCGAATGGTACTCACGCACGAACCCATTCTGCTTCGGCGGCCACCAGCAGTAAGAGGCTTGATATGTATTTAACATTAGCGAGATGTCCTTCCACTTTTTTACCCAGCCTCCACGGCCAGGAGGCGCGGAAGCCTGTGACTTGGCATAACAAAACACCGGAAGATAAAGTGCATATGTGCTCGTAGTGTATGGAGATACTGCGGAACCAAATCTGTTTCGATATGAATCATACAATTCGGAGTATTTGCCGGCAAAAAATTATTTATTTTTAATAAAGAAACGTAGAAGTCTCTCAACTGAGTCGTATTCGTCGACACTCTCAACGTGCGCCCCTTAAACATGATCGACCTCGAGCACGCATCATAGATTTTTACTTTATTTGAAATGCAGATTCGAGGGTTATTAAAATATTTAAGCCAAGTTGCATTGATAGCGGTTTTAAAATCAGCAACCTTCAGATCTAAGTGTTTCGCATAAAAGAGTTTGTATGTAAGCAACACGCCAGATATTTATATTCGTTAACAGTCTCGATATTCACGTCACCAAACTTCCAATTATAAGAAGAAGGAGTTCTGCTACACTCTCTAAATTCCATGCATTTCAACTTGGTGAAATTTAATTTAAGGTCCTATTGAGTGCTGAAACCGCGAATTGCATCGATCATATCCTGCAATTCATTCGATGACTCGGAAAAAAGCACTAAGCCATCGTACATTAAAAGTTTGATACGAAGTTCGTCATGGAGCCAAATATGATTTGTATTGTCTTAGCATTACAGTTTTAATATTTCTATCAAATGGGTCGAGAGCCATAAGATGCAAGTTTATAAAAAAGTATATCTCGCCAGATGGTAATGGTAATGGTTGTACGGGTTTGGCTAAGGCCTTTACACACTGCGACCAGATTGATCTATTGAGAGCCCCTAATTACTAAATTATAATTATTTAGTATACCGAGGAATCGAACCAGCTCCTTAAGAGAGACAAATTGTAGGTCTTCCTTCTCTAGTAGGTACGAGCCCAGGATTATGTGTCTCCTGTGGCTTAATGCCTCAGAGTTGGTGATTAAGTATTCCATAGACTCCTCTTCATCACAGCAGAACCTGCATAATCTTGTACCTACTAAATAATCCTACTGTGGTAAAGGGTATTTCTTACAGGCAAAGTGACCTGTAAGTGCTCCACAGAGTAATCTGAGACCTTTTTATCTAGGATTAGAGCAGATTTTACTCTGTTGGCATTGAAGTTCAAAAACTTTTTGGAGTGATTAAGGCCGCTAGTGCCGTTCCAGTGTTCCCCAATTTTAGTTTGGGTCCATTTTTTGGTTTCCTGTTTTATATTATGGTATTTTTGTTGAAGCCGAAAAATGGAGTCGGTTCAATAAATAGCCCTTCTGCCTCTTTTTTGGCATAAAAGTCTGTCTTATCGTTTCCTTCGTGTCCCTCATGTACCCAAATCAGTGAGACCTGATTATGAGTGGCCAGAGTGCATTGTCACACTCGCGAGTTAGTATGAAGAGTCAACAAAAAATGCAAAAGTTGTCTTCGTAGCCTTGAAGTTTAGATGCGCAATTGAAGACAGATTAAAAAGATTATCCATTGTTGACTATCCTCTCCGAAAATCTGCTTGAAATTCAGTAATTATTTTGTTCACATTCGCCCAAACGTGTGCGTGCGAGTTAAAAGAAGAAAGGTGTGGTACAAAGTATCAAGCAGGGAGAGGCCCCTATAATTTGAAGTGAAATACGGATCCACTTTTCTGAATAGACAAACAATTACGACTTTTCGGAACGAGGTTGGAATTCGCCTTTTTTAAATATTGTGTTGAAAATTGATGAAGATTTCAGGTAGATATTTTTAAAATTCGTAACTTATATGATTTAGGCGAGGGGCTTTATTGTTTTTTGATTCCTTTAACACAGATTTTAGCTCGCCATTCTGGCGGAACAATTAAGATTTGAAATGATCGTAAAATTCAGAAATTGAAGGGCTATTATAAACTCTGGTCAAAGGTTTTTTTATGTATTTAACTGGTCAATCTGATTTTGGGTAAATACCATAAAATTATAACTACAAATAAGGTAAAATTTTCACATCGGTAGAAAGACGAGCAGATCACCGTCCCTACAAATTCAAGTTCAGTATAATTCGCTCCAACTAAAAAGGTATTAGACGTTGCTCAAACCCAACCTCCTTCTAAGTGTCAAATTTGAAGCACCAACCGAATCATTAGGAGGTGAGCCATTCATCGACAATACCTTGTTGAGCCATTTCGGGGCAATTGCATTACATTCAAAGCTATCGAATATGTTGAGGAATGCGAAATAATTTTATTTAAAAATATAAATGAGGAGCTTTTCCCTTTTTCGTAAATTCCAAACCAATCAATGGTCTCATGCACATTTGATCCACCCTCATAAATACGATATTTAAAAAACAACGCTCAAAAGCATAGAGACGCAACCGGTTGGATAGGTTCGCAGAGACAACTTCTCGCAACGACAACAGCAGTTACCAGTCAGCAATCAGGCAGCACGAAAATCCCCTAACGCTAGCGATACAACCAAAACCCACTTCTCTCGCCCCACTGAATAACTGCGAAAGCAAGCAAGCTATTACAAAAACAACTTAAATACAAAATGGCAAACATTGGATTAGTGGCGCTTAGCAAAAATCTAAGATCTTCCACTTGAGTCGCCAAATGTTAGAGCAACGCACGCGCGTGCATTCGCAGCTACGGTAGCCGCATGAATTGCGGTGGGGTGAATGGTTGGTTGGTGAGCGGCAAAAACAAATTTAAGCAAATAAAAAATATTTATGTAGTTACACACATCAAATTCAAAAACAAGAAAATAAAAAACTCCATACAAAAAGTTCCAAAATAGTATTCGAATTCCGCCGGCAAAAACACGCGCACGTACTTTTGGCTTCTTTCTCTATTATACAAAGTGCTGCGATTGAATAGACACGGATATGGATGGGCTATAATTTTTTGGTACTTGTTTATAGTCAAGAGGGGAACAAACACGTTCAATTCATGCATATTAACTATGGATGTATTGGTAAAAGTAATTTGTAAGTGTCTTATTTATATATCTGTGTGTTCTACTGCGTTGAACTGCGCCACTCAATACCGTTCTTCTAAAGATGTCGTTAGTATTTTCGCAAACTACTAGGTAGTTCAACAAGTTTAGCAGTTCGATAAGAAAACCCCTATTTTATGGTTTAAAGTACACGTTATTAATTAATATAGTCTCCCTGAACATCAATACACTTGTTCCAACGAGATTCCAATTTATGAATTCCATACCTGAAGTGAGATTCTGGAAGGGCTGCAAAATACACTTCTAAAGCTGTTATGACCTCATCATTTGATGGAAAACGCTTTCCACGCATGAATTTGTTTAGGTCCGGAAACAGATAGAAGTCGCTAGTTGGATTCATGGATTTTAGACATTGTCAAAATGCTCTTGTGACACGGCGCATTGTCTTGAGGAAAAATATTTTTTTCTTTTGCAAACTAGGTCTTTTTCACGAATTCAATTCAGCTTATTGTTTTACCAGTTTGCAAGTAATCCACAAACGAATTTCTTTCGCCTCACAAAAAACTGATGCCAAACCCTTCTTGGTCGATTTCTGGACACGAACTCGCTTCGGAGTCAGATTCACGTCACTCTTGTTTTGATTTAGGATCATGTTAATAGACCCATGTTGTGCCAGCTTTCTTAAACCCAATACTTCAGTCAAAATATTATTACGCTACTCAATGGGATGCCAAGGGTTTCTTCTAAATGTCTTTCAATCACTCGATGGTTTTCCATTACGATATCCTGCATTTTTTCTATAATTTTTGGTGCTGTTGCTGTTGTGGACATCGTTGTTGTGGCTCATCTTCAAGGTTTGTACGGCTACGTTTAAATTCAGCAACCCATATTTCTACTGCACTAATTGATGGCAAAAGGCCTTATACACTTTCAACATTCGTTCAGAACTTTATTTTGCTTTTAAGGGGACAGATATTTGTAAAATTTCGAAATTTTTATTTTTTTGCATAAAATGTTAATATATTCCTTTAAGAAATTTTTGAGAACGTAAATTAAAGTATTTCTTATATTATAGATTGTCAACCGTGACGACTCTATTCTTTCCGTTCGAGCGCTGGGGGAGGTTGAATTTTTATGTATTCAAACTTTAGACACGTTTTTCTCAAAACTATATTTTTCGAATTGGCGTGCACGATAACTCGAAAAGTTATTGACTGATCTCTCTGAAATTTTGCACACATCTTTTTTATAATATTACTTTCTATGTGAATACAAGTTTTCGAAAATGTTTCGAAAAAATAATTTTTTCGAAGCAAAAATAGTAGAAAAATTCGCCCCAAAACTTTTTTTTTTTTAATTTATTCCGCGATTTTATTTTTTTTTTCATTTTTGTTTAATTGATTAATTTTGAAAAAATATATTGTCTTCTTCATTTTAAATAATTTTAATGAAAATCAGGGAAAATATGGCCGTTTACAGGTATCTGTCCCCTTAAACCTTCCAAAAACAATAAATATTCAATCACTGCACGACACTTGATTTTTTCCATTGCAGAAAATACTGTGACATGTCGATATTCAATGGCTTGTAAACAAAGAATGAATTGACATATTGAAAAGAAACTTCACGTATGTTCATATGAAGAGTGTACCAACATAACAAAAACAAGAAAATTAGGCGAGTAGCAACGCCCTCTCTTACTTACGCAAAACCTCTTGAACAACCTGGTATTTCGCTTTCTTTTCCAGCACATCAGCAAAGCCAACGTTGTTCAAGAAACTGTTCAGAAATGCTTCTAAGTGTAAGAGTATGGATATTTTTATTTATCAATTTTAACAGTTCATTAACTGCCAGTTCATTAACCACTCTGCAGGTTAAGCACCACCAATACCTCGTTTGGAATATACACATTCTTAGTGCTGATTTTCAAGTCCAACGCTCGAGCGTTACAAAAATTAGTGACGAATCCATATTCAACCTTCACCTTCAAATATTTCTAAGGGATACCCTTGTGAACTGGTAGATACTCAAACAACTTCAGGTTACTAGCCGAACATATTTAGGACACTAGAAAGAAGCCTGCACAAATCGACTCTAATAGAGAAAAAGCTGCCCGCCTTGAACAAAGTGACAGCCTACTTTGAATATTGTGGTATTTGCAGACGTATTATAGTTTACTATTTTATTTGAAATTTGAGCTGAGTGCGATTTTTAGTTTTTTTCCAAAAAACCAGAAGCTTACAATATTTACATTACGCCCATTTTCAAATCAGTAGTCTAAGAATTTTTGAAAGCAAATGCCGTTTGGCAGTTTTAGGTACCATTCCCACCAGCCACCATCAATCACTCTCACCCATATTAGTTACAACCTGCTTTATGCCAATTGACACTCTCCCGCATACCAACATATCTCAAATGATACACTCACACAAATGTTTACAACAAATTTTTTACTTGTTCGAGTAGTTTTGTAAGAGTTTCCAGAATACCTAGAGGCATGCGCTTGAAACCCACAGGAGAGCTCGTATGTGCAAATACCTACATACAAAGTGTGTAGATTTTAAAATCTCCAAACACATCCAACTGCATTGGAGAAGAAAGCTTTGGAAAAACAGTAGGCAAATACAACAACAAGTGGTTTGACTAAATCGTGATTTTCAACGAAACAGCGACAGTGACGACGACGATGACGACGGCCGTTCGTTGTGTTGGTGTGGGAGATCAGTGATCGCAGCTCACAATATGCAGCTTGAAGACAAATAGTTTGTTTGTAATAGTTTAGTGTAGTGGTGGTAGGCTTATAAACCAGAGATCGCGACTCGGCTCGGCTATGTGATCAAGTTGCTTTTCTATGGGATTTTTGTTACGATTCGCTTGTTACATATTTATGTGCTTATGTATGCTTGGATGTGCGCAGATTATAAGAGTGCAAGTCTAATACGAGTATTTACGCCGAATATCGCTAGTTATTTCGCATTTTTGACAAGAGTCAAACGCTCAGCGGCGCAAATACGGGTTGTATGATTGGTGACAAAAGAATTCAATAAATATCACAAAAGGATAAATTAATAGATAAACAAGTTTGTACGTCTGTATGTATGTATGTGAATATTTCGAATTTAGCAAATATTGTATACATATGTATGTATGTATGTTGTCTGTATGTACATACAGTAGGTTCTGTTTTTATGCGGCTTTTTTTTATGCGGTTTTGAAATAGTGCGGTTTTTTTTAAAATTACAAAATGCATGTCGACCTATCGGGAATTGTACATATAAACAAGATTCTAAACCAGCTAAGCAAAAACTCATCACGGATTACATCAGAAATGCTAACCCTACAAGTATGGAAGATATATAAAGATATAATTTTCAAAGATAAAATATTTTGTTTATGCGATTTTATTTAATTATTTCAAATTCATGCGGTCTATGGAACGTATCTATAGTAATAATATGGGACTAGTGCCCTTTTTTATGCGATTATTTCAGATTTATGCGGTTTTAGCATTTGAAACGTATCTATAGTTTTACTATAGAACTAGTAGCTTTTTTTATGCTGTTTTTTTTTATGCTGTTTCTTGCGGAACGTATCTACCGCATAAAAACAGAACCTACTGTATTGCACGAATTCAAGTTGAAATGAAAACGCGAAGCTAAAATGTGGAAAAGTTAATTCATGTTTTTGTTTTAGTTGTGTGAGGTGAAGTATGTAAATATTTAAAATTAGCAAAAGCGTGAAAAATAAATATTTGATAACCATTTGAATAAAATGTGATACGAAGTAAAAAAGGTAAATAAATATGTGAGCAAATATGTATATGTATGTATATTATTAGTTATTTTAAAACAAGCAAAAAAGTAATTTTTAAATCACCTAACGGGTTTATAGCAAAAACTCAGTCATTCGTTACTCTACATTTTTGAAAATCAATAAAACCACAAATCAAACAACTATGCAGCAGGTTTTGCCCGAAAAAAAAACATACTTGTCCATGTATGTATGTATGTATGTGTGTGCATATCAAAAGCACTGCAACTACATACAACAAACTGGTATTATTTGATTTGAATTTTCAATTTGCGCCTATTGACATAGAAAAGTTATTAGGCGTTGCTCATAAATGCCAAAAATCCGAGTTAAAATTTAGCTGTAATATGCCCCCTAACTCAAAGTAGGTATTTTCGTTTACAATACCTTTTGAGCACAGAAAAATGTCAAGAATTTACACAACTCCAAACTAACGAAAGTCTAGCAGTACTTTGTCAGATTGAATTAAGTTGTGTTGTAATCGAGGATTATTAGCTTACTTGTACGAATTAATTTAAATTACAACAAAATATTCAAGCGCACTCTCACACGCGCACACATGTGCATATGTATGTGCTAATATTTATCCACATACTCGTCAAGTCCACATAGAGTACATGCGCCGCATTTTCGTCTTGAAGTAGTATGTGCTACATTATCTAAGCGCTAATTCAATTATAGGCCGATCCACACATTTATAGAGACTGTGCATCACAACAACGCAGACGCAGTAGCAAACGAGGAAGCTGCTTTAAAATTTGTCTCTGAAGTCTCTAAAGTCGCTGAAGACGACTACAACGATGTACGTTGGCAATTGACTGCTGGCTGAGCTCAGAAAGTCGCCGGCGAGGGAAAATCAGCCTAAATCACAGTGCGACACAAACAGTACACAGTGGGGTAGATCGCATAAAAAATCGTTCAAATATAACAATACAAAATTGGGCACAAAGAATAGTAAAATGGGAAAAACAGATATTTGTAGTAGCGGTTGAACCTCGGGTACCAATAAGTGTAATTCCTCATAAAAACCATTTTCTGTTCGGAGGAGCATAAAAAAAATCAAGACAACGCAGTTTTCTGTACGAAAATAGGCTGCCACCCAAACCCTCATTAAAGAGTTAGTTTCGTTGATAAAGCGCAAAGGTTCATTAATCTTCAGCGGAAGATTAACAAGCCAAAGGCCGTCCATCAACTGATGTTAGCAGCGTCAAAGCTTCTGCGTCACGCTATGAGATGGGTATCGCTTGTCGGATATAAAAAGTGTTGCTCAAAAAGAATTTTACTGGTAAAATTCCTAATTAGTGGTGATCTTAGACACTCCAAAGGGAATATGGGGTGCGTGACTACCATGCGGAAGTCCGTAGGTTCGAATATCTGTGCATGAAATACCAAAAAGAAAACTTTTTTCTAATAGCGGTCGCCCCTCGGCAGGCAATGGCAGACCTATGAGTGTATTTCTACCACGAAAAAGCATCCCATAAAAAAATATGTGCCGTTCGGAGTCGGCTTGAAACTGTAGGTCCCTCCATTTGTGGAACAACATCAACACACACGGCATAAATGGGAGAAGAAGCTCGACCAAACTCCCAAAAACGGGTGTAAGCGCCAGCTCCGGCGAAGCCCATCAGTTGCAGTGTGCCAGCGGAGGTTTTATTGTGGAGAACAACTCAAAGACACAACTTTTGTTTACGTCAACCTTCTCAACGGCCGGGGTATACGCGGTTCGGGACAAGATGTTTGCCTTGCGGACAGGACGAAAGTTCTTAGCGGCGAAGTCTCCCACAAACAGATCCTGGGATATTTTATTTAATAGTATTTTTCCATAACGAGACGTTTTCTCCATGCTCGCTACCGGACCTATGGTGGACAGACAACGTACACCCTGCTGAACACTTAAGCCAAATACGCCGAAATGACTAACCGAATCGGATTGGCCACTCCAAAGTGACGGGACCCATAACTTACAAAGCCGTATTTATAAAGATAATAATGAAAAAATAAAAATAAAATTTTTGTTGTGCTGAAAATAGAGTCACTATAGACTATGCTACTTCACTGAAGCGTCGTAGGGGCTTTAAAACACGAGAGACACTTGTAGGCACTGACCTCCCCTACATATTGGTGAGCCTTGAACAAACTGTATTTTCTCTGATTAAATACATCAATGAAGTTAATAGAACTCATTCAATATTAATAAGTTTTGTTTTCATACATCGTCCCTCTGAAGTCAGAACTAGGAATGTAGAGTAAGTAAGTAGAAACCAGTACCTCAAGGTAGCATTTTTGGTCCTATCTTGTTTATACTTTTCATTAATGACGTGAGCCGTTGTTTTAAGTATTCGAAATATTTGCTCTATACAGACGATTTAAAATTTTTCGCAGAATCGGACAAATTGTTATTACAGGAAGACTTGAATGCTTTGAATGACTGGGCTCTATAAAACGTACTTTGGCTTAGTACTAGTAAATGTTATCACATGACGTTTTCCAAGTCCATACATTTCTCTTTTCCTCAGCTTTTTATGTTTCAAATGTATGTAGCTCTTGTCTCAGTTCATAAAATTCGTGAACTTGGTGTTGTTTTTGATTCGTCTTTTACGTTCATTATCCATATTAACTCTATTATTCCGAAGGCATATGCCAACTTAGATTTTTTGCGACGCAATGCTAAAGATCCATACACTAGAAAAATAAAATATGCTTCAGTCCGTTCGAAGGTGGAGTACGTCTCCGTCATCTGGAGTCCGATGTATTCCTTCCATTCTCTTAGAATTTAAAGAGTTCAACGCAAGTTTGCATGCTTTGTTTTCCACCTTTACACGTTGATAGTCCCTTGCCATCCCCTTGCTCGTTCAAAGCTTAATGTTTATATACTACACGATTTAGTATCCGGTACCATTGACTGTTCAGATCTACTCGGCCAAATAAGTTTCAATGTTTCTAATAGAGTACTTCGCTCTTTTATATAATCCATTTTATGTTGAAGTTCTTAGACCTAATTACCTTAATTTCGCCACTCTTACAAGAGGACTTGGAAAGCTTAATAGGCTCCCTAGAAGTCTTGATCTTGATTTTGCGATGCCAAGATCTCTGTTTAAGTCACTTATTGAGTCTTTTGCCAAATATACTACCTATCTCATTTCAGTTCTTAAGTAGATATTTGTTATTTTACCGTGTAAATCTAATCACTCATGCGTGAAGTCCGTATTTTTGTACGGAAGCGAAACATGGCTGGTCTCTAACACCATCACACAGAGGCTACGAACTTTCGACAACAAATGCCTCCCCATCATCTGCAGAATATTCTGGTCAAACACCATCAGTAACGACGCTCGGTGGAGATAACGAACGAGGAACCCATTCGTAGGCAAATCAAACGCAGAAAGTGGCGAGGGATAGGTCACACATTGAGAAAACCACCAGATAGCATCACGAGAATGGCATTGGACTGGAAACCGCAAGGGAGCAGAGGTCGCGGCCGACCAGAAAACATTTAGAGAAGGTCGATATTGCACGAACTAGCAGATGCCGACATCTCATGGGACGGTGCAAAAACAACAGCACAGAACCGTGTACTATGGAAGAGTCTTGTCAAGCCCCCATGCTCCCGAGAGGTGTGAACAAAGAAAAAAAAGCTTGTAACCATAAATAAAGAAATAGAGAAAGAAACCAAACCTCTTCTATTTTCATAGAGTAATAAATTTCAAACTTGTTTAGTATTTTCTCTTACTTTTTCGCACTCCCACCCCACAGTCTGCATCACTTCGTACATATCTACGCATCTATGTACATATGTATGTATATGAAAACATTACATGCTTTTCGCTTTCAAATCTGTCTCTGGCTTTACATTTGTAGACACACCGCTGAACCATCGTTCATCGCGATCAGTCACTTGTCATCAATCAAAACATCTTCAGCATATCTTTTTCTTCTTGTTTTGTTGTTATTATTCTTTTGCTGGCTTTCATCGCGTATGCATGTAAGTGCACATAAGCGATTTAACAACGAACAAATGTACTTACATACACAGGCGTTAAATTTTGTACAGCTTTGCATAATTTTTTCTGAATTCGTCCATCCATGCTCCAAGACGTGCAATAACTTCTTTTGTTAGCCTCAATTGCGATGACGAGTGTGATTGTCACGTCATCAGGCCACGCCGTCGCATTTTTCAATTTCTTTCTTATAGGGGCGAGCGCTTCATTTTATGTACTTTATTATTTTATTTATTTAGTTAATATGAACTATTTATGTATGCATTTGTTCATAAGTATGTATATATGTATATGTGTGTAAGTAAATGCATCTTGCACTTTCATTCGAAACTTTATTGAAATCGGTTTACAGCGGATTGAATTACCGCTTTACATGAAGTAAGAAGTTTTTCGTTGCATACTTCGCAGCGCTTTGGTTTTTTACTAGGCATCCTGATGGTAGGTAGCCTGAAATAGTGAACAAAATTTTTAATTCTGAGCTAATGCGCTTTTGGTAATTGCGAACCACAAATGAGTAGCAGCGCTTTACGAGTACCGACAACACCATGCAGCAGCAGGAAAGTCAGTTTTGCGGGATACTCGTAGTTGGGACCGGAAGCACTGCGGTTAATTGATTTCCCCCGACAATCTACTAAAGTATTTTTTTATTTAAAACTCTATTTTATAGAGTGAATGTAAGTGTTTTATTTATGGATGCCTGTTATCAATTCTCCAATTCTATCGCGTTTTAGGAGTTCAAAGTGATTTCGATATTGGCGAGAGTGTCAAAACACGCGAAAATGCAACGGTTTCACAAAATAGGCTACCGTAAAGCCGGTCAAGAAAATAATTTGAATGAAATTCTATTTCATGTTAAATGGCGCAAGACTTTACTTCTTCCATTAAAAAATAAAAAAATATTGCAAAATGTTAGTGCTGAATTAAATTAAACTGCGAACGCTAAATGGACCAACCCGTTTGCACTCACCTTTATCATTAATGACACTGTGCAGCACTCAAGAAAGAATGCGTTATACCAATTATAAAAGAGGAAGAGCTGTAAAATAATGGCATCACCTGCCGTTGGGCCCCAATTTTTTTTACCTAATTTGGTTTTGGGCTCAAGATGCTCTAAATTATTTGAAAAATCTATTTTCTGGAAAATTTCAGTAGAGGTCTTCTCGGACGAAAACAGTGTGCGGTAATGAACAAAGGTACGGAGGTAGGTAGAAGTGGCAATGCGTCTCTAAACAACCTCACTTAGGCCGTGGCCGATCCATTGTCACACCACAGTAGCAGTTTATCTGCTACTCCTCGTTAAACCATTTTGTTTTGAGAGCAAACCAATTGATCTGGCTGACACTTATACGCCTAAAGTAATCAGTATCACTCAAGAACGATGAGCCAAAGTATCTAAATCTAGCGGCCAGCCACGTGGGACAGTAACTGAGAATATGTCTGACAGGCTCTGTCTCCTCCTCCTTATTTTTGCAGCTTCTGAAATACTCGAAATAGGGTACATTCAATTTTTGAGCACATCGATCTAGGAAACAGTGGCCTATGATAAAAGCAACTAACATAGAGACGTTTTTCCTTGACAGATTCAGTAGCGATTTTGAGCGCATGTCGCTACATTTTGGCCAAATTCTTTTTATAGCATTAAATGTCAGACTATCAACCTATCTCGTGTTGGCTGAAGTTATTATGCTATTTGCGCCACGCGGTTTGTTGGTTGAGAGGGGTATACCTAAAATCTCCATACCAAGAGGGAGACAAGTGGTAGTATCCTCTCTCACTAATTTGTGTGCCTTACAATTCACTGGCATGTCACCATGTCCTGGCACCCTTATCAAATGGATGCGAAAATATTCCGCCATCTCGTTAAGAGGGCATTTGCGAGCACTGATGGATTTAGTGTCAATCCTACCAAGAGATTTAAGCGCCGCTTAGCTATCAGAGTAAATATAGACTTCTCTAAACGTAGTCACATTTTTGCCTAACCAGAGAGCTACCTCATTAATGGCTAGAATATCAGCCTGAAAATGATTAAGAAGACGAGGCGAATGCTGGACTATAGTTCACCATTAATTTGTTTCTAATACCACTAAACCTACCGTACTCACAATCTGCACCAATAAATTACGTGTACATTTTTTGATTCATTAAGTTGCAGGCTCGCGACGCACTGGAGCATGGTATGTGTACATGTTTTTTTTATCTTTTTTTTAATTCAATAAATATAAATATAAAATAGTTAGAAACTGCCTATTTGATTTTAGACAATGGTTGAGTTCCCTTACTAGTGGATTTTCCTACAGGGCACCTGACATTTGCGAGTGTATTAATTGAGATGTCCTCACTGCTTGCATTCACATTACATTCATGCATGTGACTATCTACTTACATACTTATCTGTATCTAACTTTTGACTCAAACACCATTCACATCCGCAATGTTACGCTGATTTCGTGCTTGTAAAGCGAATTAAGTAATTAATAATGCATTCCAATGCTGTCTGTTTTGCTTCTCAATAAAGTTAAAAGACAGATAAATGTACGATCAGATTATGCGAGCTGCGAGAAAGCGTTGCTATGAGTTCAAGAGTGAACGAGATCTCCTCTTGGGAGAAGGCAATTTTTGGTTGATGTAATTTGGGTGGTCGACGTAGCCGAATGGGTTGGTGCGTGACTACCATTCGGAGATGCACAGAATCGAATCTCCGTGCAGGAAACACCAATAGAAAAAGTTTTTTCCAATAGCTGTTGAAGTACATTATCAGTACGAAATAGGTCCAAGTATGCTGCTTTGAGAGACGCCTGCATTAATTTTCTTTATGTTTGACCGTGCACGTCCATACTTTATTCGAAAATACCGGTCATTGATATAGGCATAGTATAGACTAGTCCCTCTTGCCAAATTGGTGAGTAGCGTGATCATTTCTCTCAAGTAGAGGGCAAATAGCTTCTCAAAAAGTTTTCCCAACAGTGAAAGTAACGAGATTCGTCGATAAGAGGCTGCAGCATTTGCATTTCTTCTTGGTTTGGGAGTCATTATAACTTCCAAGATTTCCCATTGCAATGGAATATATTTTAAACGAATGCATGCATTCCTGATCAAAGTTTTGCGCAAAATCTTCAGCCGTCTCGATATCGCTTTTGTCCAAACATGAGAGTTATTTGCTTTTTTAATTAGAGGTTTGTGGATGGTATCTTCATGTTCGCTGTGGCTTTCCAGAGAGAATAATTGGATTTCTTGTCAGCTAAAAGACGTTGTAAATTTTTGTTGAGTCTTGTAATTTGTCTTTGAGCAGCTTATTTAATTTATTAAGCTCAGTTTTCAATGGTGTTTGCCATTTTTTCCTTATTTTTCTCTTGCGACATGGTATTTCGTGCAGATAACTTGTGGTATATATTTTCGTTTAAAGCTTAGAGTACTTAAATTAGCAGGTTTGTAACTGCATTGTGAATTTAATTGTTTCCTTTTCGATATGTTCGATGTGTAAGAAGATATGTGCCCTCAAATATCTTTCTATCCGGATTTTGTTATGTTTCTTCATGTTCTATCCATTATTCTCCATAAAAAGAACGAACCAACGCAACGAGCAAACATTCTCACTGAATTTAAACACGCAAAATACGTCATAAGTATCATTCACTAAATCCGGCCCAAGTGCCTTTTCTCTCTCCCCGCAAACTTTCACATCAGAGTAACCATTTTTAGCCAAAATTTGATATTCATTGATAGTCCTACCTCAAAGTACTTCTTTCTAATTATGGGGAGACTGTTTCTGTGCAGCGAAGATTCTGCGAAAGATTTTTGGCCTTTGCACATTGGCGACAGCGATGGAACAATGAGATGCAAGAGCTTTACGGCAACATAAACATAGGGCAATGAATAAAAATCCGCGGCTCCATTGGCTAGGTCAAGTTGTCCAAAATGAAGAGAAAGGTGAAAAGATTAGGTGAAGAAGGACTTGATTTCACTTGGTGTGTCCAACTGGCGCCAGTTAGCGCGAGACTGTAGTAGTCGAATTCACTAACATATTTTAACTAACGGATAATTTTTTAGCTATTATCTTTTTAAACAGTTGGCTTAAACAGCTGACGCAAGTTTCGTGTTTTGTTTCACTGTCAAACATCTTCAGTTTGGTCTATAATTTAACCATGAATCGTCTTACAAACGAGCAACGCTTGCAAATCATTGAATTTTATTATAAAAATGCGTGTTCTGTTAAGAAAGTTTATCGCGCGCTTCTTCCATTTTATGGTCAGTTTAATCGACCCACTGAAGCGGCTATTCGAGTTATTGTGACTAAATTTAGAACCAAATTTACATTATTGGACATCAAACCACCAACACGCTTACGTAGAGTGCGAACTGCAGAAAATATCGCAGCTGTATCGGCCAGTGTTAATGATGACTATCAATTATAATCGATAATTATCGATTCGTCGAGCAGAATTGTCGATTTTGGAGTGAAGATCAGCTAGAAGAATTGCAAGAGCTACCAATGTATCCAGAAAAGGTCACAGTTTTGTGCGGTTTATGGGCTGTAGGTATCATTGGACCGTACTCCTTCAAAGATGCTGCTAATCGTAAAGTAACTCTGAATGGTCAGCGCTACCGTGAAATGATATCGAACTTGTTTTTGCCCAAAATGCAAGAGCTTGACTTGCATGACATGTGGTTTCAGCCACACAGCACGCGTAACAATGGACTTGTTGAGAGGCGAGTTCGGTGAACATTTTATTTCACGTTCGGGACCTGTCAATTGGCCACCCAGATCGTGCGATATAACGCCTTTAGCTTATTTTTTGTGGGGCTATGTTAAAGCTCATATATATTCAGAGAAGCCTGTTTCAATTAGCGCATTGCAAAACAACATTAAAGCGTTTATATGTGAGATACCGGCAGACGCATTGGAAAGAGTCTGCCAAAATTGGACTAAGCGGATGGACCATTTGAAGCGCAGTCGCGGTCAACATTTGCATGAAATAATCTTCAAACAATAAATTATATGGACTGTACTATGGATTTAAATAAAAATTTCATGCATGTTTTTGAATTTTACGTGTGTTTTTTTTGAAAAACTTTCCTATAGCTCTTAAAAAATCACCCTTTATATTCGCATTGTTATCTATTCTTAACCACAATTTTAACGATTTCGCTATTCGGTAACCCGTTTCATAACGAAAATCGATAATACAAAATCAGCTGTTTTGGTTAACTTTGCGATTATCGCAAACTAAACGATAACAATTTTGGTGTCTTTATTATACCATTTCTTTCTCTTTATTCTACCATTTCTCTCTGCGATACTATTGGTGGTTTATCGATGGGTGATAACATCACTTTATTATCCGATTAATCAAACCTCGAAAATACATACATATTTCAAAATTTTAAGTTTTAGAGTTTTTAGTTTTTCTAATTATGGTTACTAAGCGAAAACAAAAAATTTATGACCGTTTCTGTTGAAAATCGTCAAACTTTTGAAGTATTCTTATTGTTCTTGGCATTGGCCGCCAAACTATTTACTATTTTCTCCTCTGCTATCAACCACCATTCCGTAATTATTCGCATTAGTGTTGTAGAACTTAGTTCCCTTGTTTGCTTACGATTTATTGCGAAATAATAATAAATACTCGTTGTAGCAATTAATTTTCAGTATTGAAAGCAAATGGGTGTTTATTTATTTTATACGTTATTTTCACATAATTTCCTGATAAGCCATCGTTAATTATTTTCACTGCTATTTTTCGCTAGTTTTTGCTTGTTTATTTTGCACGTTTTTTTGCTTTACGAGTTCTAAAAAAAATTGCCATTGTTTGAAACAAGCGCGAGAGTGGGCTACATGTGTTTTTATGCATCGGAGTTGTGAGAATCGAATTTCGAAATTCCCAACACAAACAATTCCATGGCAAAACAATTTTATGTTAGAATGCATACGTTTACGCACATATACACACATTTACATATATATAAATAAGTATATGCATGTTTGAGGAGGATATTACAATAAATATAATGGTGTAATTTGAGAAAAATGTTTTTTAAGACTTATTCACCTGCATATTTACGAGGTGAGACTATTAAATAACGAAACTGACGATGCAATAGACGAAGTGTGTATATGTCAGCGACCGCCAACTGTTCAGTGAGAAACCTTCTTTTCGAATGCAGTGCCTCTCACTTCTGCAAAGAAATAAGAATTGTTAAAGATTTCGCTCAAATTGGATTTCACCCAAAAATGTTAAATGTATGTATTAACAGAGCAGCAAATTGTTTCGAAATTTCACAGGAGGCTTGGAAAAATCGCTACCGGAACTTGTAATTTTTTGAAAAAGATACGAATATATGACAATAAGCGTTTATCGCATGCACTTGTTTTCGAGTGGCCTAAGCATTTTCAAGAATATAATGGAGGTCAAACTATTAGTCAACACTACTACCTTCATGTTCTAGCTCAACTCAGTGATGTTATATAATAAAAAACGATTCCAATGGCGGAAGGCCAAGTCCTTTGTTTGTCATTAGGACTATACGCCGCCTGATTCACTATTATCTGCCCAGCGGTTTCTAGTCAAGTGCAGCAGCCAAGTGTTAGACTCAAGGCGAATTTAATATATATCCACCTTGGTTAGACTACAGTATTAGACCCATCAGCAAAATTTATCCATCTCATTTCATACGTATTAACACAGTCGTCCAATCAGTCGTTGTTCAGACAGCAACGAAGTATGTAACATGTGTGGAGACTAAGTTCATTTTTTCGTATATCATTAACACCATCTCAATTTTTTGGTAACAAACCTTTTACGACCCCGATTACGTCAGCCAATCAGCTGATTCCTTCAAAATCGCTGAGAGCCGGTTAACGGTCTGATGTTAGTCACACCTCTCAATTCTTTTGATCATGGTAAGCCCATCTGCGAATGGGTCTGGTGGTGAACGAGGACAAAACGAAGTACCTCCTGTCATCAAACAAGCAGTCGACGTACTTGCGTATCGGCCCCCACGTCACTGTTGGCAGTTATGATTTCGAGGCTGTAAAAGACTTCGTTTACTTAGGGACCTCCTTAACACCGACGATGACATTGTCAGCCTGGAAATACAACGGAGAATATCTATTGCCAACAAGTGCTGCTTTGGACTAAGTAGACAACTGAGTAGTAAAGTCCTCTTTCGACGAACAAAACTAAAACTCTATAAGGCGGTACTAACGTATGGCGCAGAAGCTAGGACGATTGATTGAGAGAACGATTCTGCGGAAGATTTTTTGGACCTTTGCACGTTAGTAACGGCGAGTATCGCAGGCGATGGAACGATGAGCTGTGTGAGCTTTACGACGACATAGACATAGCGCAGCGAATAAAGATCCAGCGTTTACGTTGGCTGGGCCATGTTGTCCGAATGGATACAAACACCTGGCTCTGAAAGTATTCGATGCAGTACCAGCTAATGGTATCAGAGGAAGAGGAAGATCAGGTAAGAAAGAAACGACTGACGCGTATGCAGTTATTGCACCATTCAAGAAGAAGAAGAAAGTATTATGAATGCTAAAAAACAACGTTTCGAACTTCATAACGTCCACACAATGACTCTCATATTCACCAGACGCGAATCCGATGGATTATTCTCTTTGAGCCATTTGGGGGAGCAAATGCCGAACTAAAAGATTCACCAGTCTCGAGGCCATGAAAAGAGCCATTGTCCGCGAGTGGGCCAAAACACCTGCAAGTCACATTCGGGTAGCTTGCGATTCGTCTCAAGGTCATAGTCAAGGCAAAAGAGTGTCATATCGAGCAAAAGTAAATTGATTCTTAATTTTGTATTATTTTCTCACAATTTTTACTTTAAGTTGAGTAAAAGTAATTTTCCTAACTAAATGTATGGTCATTTTAATTGGTTAGACTTCGAGTGCCGGACCCTGTACATATATCAAATTTATAGTTGGGTTATAAAGTGTTGTTGTATTGCAAACAAAAATGAGGTATACTGAGGATATGGCACCACTGCTATTAGTGTGGTACACAGTCGCCTCATAGCTTTCATAGGCACGCCGAGTACGAGTATTGAAAAAGCATTAAAAGTATTACATGGAGAATGGATCGAAGCGTGAGTAGTTGGTCTCATTGAAAAACATCAAACTCGAGGCTGTGAGAAAGCTGTTTCTTAAAATCAGTCTACATCAATAAGTCTTACAAACCCCAGAAGAACAAAAGTAAGAGTATGTAGATACACTAGAAAGGCCAAAACAAAATTTTTTCATATAACTACACTCTAAGTTTGTTCTATGGCAAAAACCTTTTCTATCATGTGATATTTCATGCCCAAAGATTCGAACCTGTGTATTTCCAAATGGCAGTCACGCATCAACACATTCAGCTACAGCGAATCGATCATATCAAACATTTAATCTCCTCTTTAATTTTCTTTTCACAAATGTCCAAATTGTCCAATTTGTTTAATGTTTTTAAATATTGGGAGGTTTTCAGAGTTAGTATAAAAATATTTTTTTCTTTTTCAAGAAGTCATAAATAAAAAAAATAGATGACTTATTTTTTTCGTCATAGAACAAATTTAGTAAGAAGAATTTTTTTTGAAGCATCCTAATGTACGGTCGCCGTAGCTGAATGGGTTGGTGCGTGACTACCATTCGGAATTCAGAGAAAACGTAGGTTCGAATCTCCGTGAACCACCAAATTGAAGAAAAAGTTGTTTATAATAGCGGTCGCCCCTTGGCTGGCAATGGAAAACCTCCGAGTATATTTCTGCCATGAAAAAAGCTCCTCAAAAAAATATCTGCCGTTCGGAGTCGGCGTAGTTCTAGTTGTATTCGTCGCATCGGTTCACGCTAGAGCTTTTTGGAAAGCTCTTTTCACGTGCTAACACGTGTTTGATTAATTGTTGTTTGCTTTTAGTCGTTCGTGAGTTATAGCGTCGCAAACATGGAGCAAAATAGAGAAAATACGGCATATTTTACAGTAGGGGAGGGGGCCCAGTTGTGACGCAGGCCCAGTTGTGACGCAGCTAAATATTTTTGACATGCGGTATGAAAATGACAGTTTGAGCCCTGCCAATCATGTTCGTTTGACGTTCAGCAGTTTTTGTGCAGACACCAACGTTAGTAGTCCCATTGTGTATACACGCACCAAACATCGTGTTGAAAATCGTGCGAAAAAGTTATTTTGATTTTTTTCAAAGTACCAAAATTTTGTGAAATTAACAGTGAAAAGGCGAGTGTAATGCATCAAAATATTGTATTTGCCGTATATTTTGTGATTCTATATGGATTTATGTGATTATGTGGTGTCTATAAAAAACTTGCTTGTCATACACAAAATAGCATCGTGACCCGGTTGTGACTCAGCGGGTGGCCCAGTTATGACGCACCTTTTTTTTGCACTACGATCATATCATCATTTGCTTAAAGCTGTTGCCGCTGAAATTGACCGCTGCCAACTCGATCAATTGCAACGTATGCAAGCGTCCAGTTCATTTGAAGTGCGCCAACATGCAGGCAAGTTATTTCACTTGCAAACACTGCGAAAGTGACGTGGACGACGACTAGGAATATTTAGATGACGATGATGAATAAAAATCGTTGTCATTTATGGCCATTGAAGGACATTTTCTTTTGTATTTTTCATTATTTTTGCCATTGTGACATTCCTTTCATATTTTCTCATTTCCAGTAAATTTCTTGAGGTGCGTCACAACTGGGCCACTTTTTTTTTGTCCTAAAAAAAGTTATCCTGAAAAAATGTGTTCCAAAATTTTTTGAGTAACTCAAATAAACATACTTTCTTTGGAGAAAAGTTGCGTTTGGTTAATAGTTAAATGTTAAACTTCTTCATTTTTCAATTTGCGGAACTGAGGAAAAAATTTTAATTTTTTTCAAAACCCGCGTCACAACTGGGCCCCCTCCCCTACTACTACGATAAAGGCAAAAATGCATCTCATGCTGCCAATAAAATTTGTGCAGTTTATGGACCCGATGGTTTCAACGTTTTCGTTCTGGTGCAGAGGTGATCGAAGATGCGCCACGGTCCGGAAGGCCTGTCGTCAAAAATTGCGATAAAATCGCTGAATTGATCGAAAGAGACCGGCAGCCGTAGCATCGGCCAAGAGCTGGGCATGAGTCATTAAACCGTTATAAACCATTTGAAGAAGCTTGGATTCAAAAAGAAGCTCGATGTATGGGTGCCACACGATTTGATGCAAAAAAACATTTTTGCCCGTATGGATGCATGCAAATCGCTTCTAAATTGCAACAAAATCGACCAGTTTTTCAAGCAGATGGTGACTGGCGATGAAAAGTGGGTCACTTACGACAACGTGAAGCGCAAACGGTCGTGGTCGAAAAGCGGTGAACCTCCCAGACGGTGGCCAAGCCTGGATTGACGGCCAGGAAGGTTCTTCTGTGTGTTTGGTGGGATTGGCAGGGAATCATCCACTATTAGCTGCTCCCCTATGGCCAAACGCTCAATTCGGACCTGTACTGCTAACAACTGGACCGCTTGAATGCAGCACTCATGCAGAAGAGGCCATCTTTGATCAACAGAGGCCGAATTGTCTTCCATCAGGACAACGCCAGGCCACACACATCTTTGGTGACGCGCCAGAAGCTCCGGGAGCTCGGATGGGAGGTTCTTTTGCATCCACCGTATAGTCCGGATCTCGCACCAAGTGATTACCACCTATTTCTGTCCATGGCGAGCGAGCTTGGTAGTCGGAAGTTGTCCTCAAGAGAGTCCCGTGAAAATTGGCTCTCCGAGTTTTTTGACAATAGGGAAGCGAGCTTCTATAAGAGGGGCATTATGAAGTTGGCATCTCGTTGGGAACTCGTCATCGAACAAAACGGCGCATATTTGACTTAAATCGCATTATTATAACCAATTTTATGAACAATTGAAAATTCAATAAAAATACCGCAAGACTTTTTGGACAACCTTATATTATACATATATAATATATAATTAAATATATGTACATTAAGAAAAAAAATAGATTTTTTGAAAATTCTAACTGTATATAGCCCCTTAATTTATATTACTCATTAAAAAATGTTTCGATTTGAATGATGAATTTCTTCTGGCATATAAGGAATTTAATTAAAAAAATAAATATTTCTAATTCTAATTTAATTTTAATTGTCCCATAAGAGTACCTTAACCTCTTACTTTAGCGTGATTTTCTAATTTTTTTTTTAATTTGCAGCATTTTGTGTACAACGCAGAATACAGAAGGATGCTTCAAAGGCAACAAAAACCACTTTTACGACGATTCTATGGATATGGACTTTCTTTCTGATCCAATTTTTTCGGATTTAGGTAAGCAAACCAAAAATGATCGGCGTGGGTGTGCTTCTATATACATATATTTTAGACAAAAGTATGCCGCAAAGTATAAGCATAGTGAAAGCATAGAATTTGGCACGGAGTTCTTAATATACGAGACATCAAATATTTGTAAATCTGAAGAAGCGTAGGTAGTTAATAGAACAAATCTGTGGCATGTGAGGTTTTCTTTCTTTTTTTGTTGTTATAAAAAAGAAGCCTTAGATATAAATAAATAAATATAAACTCGTATAGTGCGATTGAGAGT
This sequence comes from Anastrepha fraterculus, assembly GCA_037575425.1. NCBI lineage: Eukaryota > Metazoa > Arthropoda > Insecta > Diptera > Tephritidae > Anastrepha > Anastrepha fraterculus. The sequence continues at coordinate 190,161 of JAYXIM010000152.1, read as the reverse complement.
GCGTGGAAGATTTCATATATTGCGGTACCGCTTCTCAACCTCAGCGAATTTGACAGAATCAGCAGTTGAACAAACGATTTCAAAACTTTTGCTTAAAAACCAAGTTTCTCTTTCTGTTCTCTTTTCTATTAGCTTCTTTGTTCGCATTAAACTAACCCATCTCTTCTTATTTGCTTCCAAAAGCAGACTTTTTTTCACTCTCTTCATAGTTCTCTCACACTTCTCATCTAGAATTACGTCACGGCAAAGTTACGCTCGTTTTTCTCTCTTGTGCGAGTACTTGCAGAAGCGTGCAATTAATTAGCAAAGCGACATTTGAAACAGTTTTGACCAATTTTCTTTTTACTTGTTTCTTTAATTTTCATTAATTTTTTTCTAAAAATATAGTTCAGTATCATAGAAATCAAAGTTTCAAACTTTATACAGGATTGTTTTTTTTCCTTGTTCACTCCACTCGGGAGCATAGGGCCTCGACTTGACTCAGCCTTGCTTTGGTTTCTGTAATCTGTTTCTTGATTTCTGACAGTGAGGTGATTAGCCTGCCGACAGGATTTATAAAGACTCGAAAAATATGTTATCAAAATGTCACACCTTTTAATCAGTATTCAAAAAAATGTGGGTACGCAGGTTTTAGCCCAATTAATTTTAGTAGAATAAAGTGCAAGTCTGAAGTAGTACAAAATCATCGTTAATTTTTGATAATCTTTTCCCCGAACTGTGTTGCGCCTTTCCCCATATAAAAATTATTTTTTTACATTCGTTATAGCTTCGCCAATTCGGACAGTTCGTCCGACTGTCATTGGCAAAAGTACAGAATCTCTGCTAAACCAAAATAAGCACAGTCTTATCACATTGATTTATGTTATAACGAGGCACTGTCTAATGTCTGGTGCTGATTTTACATGGCCGTATGGGATTTTAGCCAACCAGCTTAACTCGTTTTTTTTTTCATTAGCTCAGCATAGTCTGAGAAATGAATGCATATAAAAACTTTATATACAAATAAACGAACAAACAAATAGGCAGACACCTCCAGAGGATAGACGTGCAAATATGTACATGATTTCTGCAGAAGCAGTATAAATGAGGAAGATATGATCGCGCACTTTCTATGCCATTTTCCTGCTTTTGCCAGACGTAGATTCACCCGTTTTAGATAGACAACTTTTTAATAAGTTGGAAGATCTCTTCATAATGGTAGCAAAACGGCGCTTTGATGCTACTTGAGGAGTGCCAGACTGGCACTTCAACCATTTCACCTATCTACCTTCCTGGAAGATCTCAGTACAGAAAGGATTCTACTATTGACATGAAATTCGGCACAGATGTCCATGACAGCATTACTAACCTCTACAACAAGCATTGCCTGATGATTGATTAGCGCGCATATTTTAAATTTAAAACTTCACCTTCCTTTCTGATCACAGTTGTATCTACTCGTAATAAAGTGCATACTTACATACATTCTCTGCCTCTTTTCACTCATAGAATATCTATATGAGGTTATAAAATATAGTATTTATAATAAATTTGAAAACAAACACATCTTTTCGGTCAACTTGTGTACATTTAACCCTAAGACTGTCATATTGCATATGTATGCGGTTACATGCTGGTGTAGCTGTGCAAAATATATTTAAATATGCACACATTAGTGCGGGTCAGCAGGACATCGTTCCTGGATTATTCGGATTCTACATAAAATAGCATCGAACCTTCAAAATGAAAAGAAAAATAAATAAATAATTGGCGCGTACTCTTTTGTTATATGTTTGGCGGAACTCCTTCTCCTATTTGTGGCGAGCGTCTTGATAGAGGGACCTCTAGTTTTATGTGAAGCCAACTCCGAACGACAAATGGTTTTTTGAGGAGCTTTTTCATGGTTCTACGAAGATTTTTTGGTGCCGGAAATTGAAGCCAGAGACCTCCGCAGCTTTTGGTTCCAACAAGACGGTGCTACTTGCCAAAGGAGTTACTGCGTCGTCGTTTCGATGAGCAAACTACCTCTCGTCTCGGACCAGTGGATTGGCCCCAAGATCGTGTGATATCACCGCTTTGGACTTTTATTTGTGGAGGTATGTAAAGTTTAAGGGGTCCCGTTGGTGTAGAGCTCGAAAATTTCGGGTATTTTCGGAAATTTTGTTTTTACAATAAAAAAATGAAAAACGATATTTTTTAGGCTTTTTATTTAACTTCTTTTACATATAAAAAAAAAAAAATTTTTATTTTAATAATTTAAAAAATGGCGCTGAAATTGACCCTCCCGAAAAATTGGACCTGGACGGTGTTGTCCATTTTGGCTCTTTTATTTATCTGACACACAAAAACCAAAAAATTATTAATCAGTATGACTGTAGAACTATAATAAAAAAATAATAATAATTTTTATAAAATGACGCGGTTTTGACTTTGACACTCTAAAAATACGAAATAATTGAAATAATAATATGATTCTAGTACGGGCGATAGCCACTGATGTTGTGAACAACATTATAATTTCAGACGATTCGGTTGAATAGTTTTTTTTTTTTTTTTGTTGGACAGCACCAGGCCGAAATAAATCGTTTCGAGGTAAATGAGTTCAAAGTTTGAGGTACAGAAGCGCCAAGACCGCTCTGTACCTAGTAAATGGGGTGTAGAAGCTATAATATTGGGAATTTCTGCATGAAAATTTCATAGTATATTCTTAAGATATTTTAATTTCGAAATATCGAAAAAACAAAAAATCGATTTTTTTTTAATTTCTAGACCACCGGGTCCCCGTAAATGTTTTGTGGATAAACCAGCTTCGATTTCGGTATTTCAAGCCAACATTACTAAAGTTATTCACGAGATACTGACCGAAGTCCTCCACGAGGCATTAAAAATTGGTGTTTATGGAAGGCCAAATCGCGGCCGCCGTAGCCGAATGGGTTGGTGCATGACTACCATTCGGAATTCACAGAGAGAACGTAGATTCGAGTCTCAGTGAAACATCAAAATTAAGAAAACATTTTTCTAAAAGCGGTCGCCCCTCGGCAGGCAATGGCAAACCTCCGAGTGTATTTCTGAAATGAAAAAGCTCCTCATAGAAATATCTGCCGTTCGGAGTCGGCTTGAAACTGTAGGTGCCTCCATTTGCGGTACAACATCAAGACGTACACCACAAATAGGAGGAGGAGCTCGGCCAAACACCCAAAAAGGGTGTACTCGCCAATTATATATGTATACATATATATATATATATATATATAAATCGCGGCGCAATAGCGGACAAAATTTGAAAGGGATTATCTTAAAAAAATAACGATTGCCCAATCAATTTGAATTTTCGTTGTTTTATTTCAATTTAAAATCCAACATCTCTAAATTGATCACTCTTTTCTTTCTATCTTCATAGTCATACCTCTTTCCCTATACTCACATTAATCCAAGATAACTTCTTTTAAAATTTGGGTGGCACGAACTTGACTTTAGAGCTATGCTCTGATGCATGATTCAATTATTAAAGGTTTGCTCACTTTTGACATTAGAATTCTGGCACTCCCTTACAAAAGGTCGCATTTAAGAATGGCGAAGAAAGTGGAAAAATTAAATAGCTTTTTGGTAAAAATGATAGCAAAAAATGTTTTGGACTTACTTAAATTATAAATGGTACAACTCATCATAAATTTAGTTGACTAACAACAAACTGTGAACATACTCACGCCTTGCTTTACTATGCTATGCCCATGTAAGTTTGGAGTTTTGACCCCCAAGTCGCGATTATTCTTACATTCCAAACTTGTTGACAAACTACGCCGAGTATGGAACACAAAATGATAGAAAATGTTGTTTGTAATAGCGAAGGCTTCTCGACAGGCAATGGTACACCTCTGAGTGTATTTCTGCCATGAAAAAACTCGTCATAAAAAACCATCTGCCATCAGGAGGCTGTGGTTAGTTACATATTGCTAAATGAACTCTTGTTGGTAACTTATGTATCTTTAAAGTAACGTATTAAGTACTCCCCCAATCTGTTTTTGAAAGGCATCGGATTCAAAATGTCAAAGCATCCATCTTTCACATTCATTGCCCCAAAAATATGTTATATGATATCCTGATTTGTCTTGTATGTCGGAGGTTTTCCATATCGTTTTGGTTATGGACATACCGAGCAAGTGTTTATACACCCTTTTGAAAACGAAATGTTTTTACTACAAATTTTGCTTTTCTTCCACTTTTGCTAAAAATTTCTAGAGTTAGCAACCCAGTGTCTTGTTAAGGGAGCCAATTTATCAAGAGGGAATGAGAAAGCTGCTTACTGAGCAAACCTTTTATTATTGAATCATGGCTCTGATATACTTTTCTAGAATTTCATGTAGAATCCGAATAAGCCAGGAAATATGTTGAAAAAAGTTGTTCCATACAAATTGACCCGCCCTAGTATTCATACACGTGCACACAAGCACTACTACATAAACTTGCCAAGTATGTGGCTCTAGTCACTCACACGTATCTATCTACCCATATCTATTGCATACTGCATATAAAATCCTTTCTTTATTTTATTGTTTGGAAGGTAGCCGAAAAGTTGTTTGATCAATACTTGAGCGCGAGCGTTTAAAAAATTACTTAGCTTGGTGATTTTTTCCTTTCCCCATGCAAGTTCAGTAGTTGACATAACGTGTTAATGGTAGCGTCATTGGCCATACGTTAGGGTTGCAGACTGGCAGCAAGTCAGACATTCTGCCAGACAGTTAAACAATCGTTCAAATGTTCAAATCGCTAGCAAATCAGCCTATTCAGACAACTGTGAAATAATACCCATAGCAATAATGCCACTATAAACGATAGCAAAAAGATAATAACAAGCAGTAATAATAAAATTACACACTAAAAAAATAAAATAGAGCAACCAGCAACAGCAGCCAGCCGCAAACCAACTTTTAATAACAAAGAGTTTGAAAAACTGCTTTTCCCGCTGACTGACACATTTGAAAAGATATCGTCGAATGCGGAGAATGTAAATTAGAAATAACAGAGCGATTAAAAACGACTCATAAAATATACCGAAAGTTGTAAAAGAACCTAACAACTGTGCTAAAAAATAAAAATAAAAGCAATAGCAAACAAAGTGCAGCGTTGAGCGATCGGTCAGCTCGATAAACCAAATATCTACAAGTACACACGCACACATACACACACACATAGATATTCTAAATCTCAAATCATATGTACGTGGCCTTCCAGCCCACCTCGCACTCAATCCTATGCTGTATTGGCTTGTAATCGGAGCCTGTTGCAACTTACAACGTGCGATGGAATTCCCATTAACCAGTATTCCGCTTTTCTAACGTTTCGCCTGCAACGCGACCAGTGCGACCAGTGAACGTGAACACTACTACGCGAATCGAATTGCTTCGAATAGCAGTGAATTGCATCGACTCGCATTGCAGTGTGTCAAATTGTATAGAATTTTTCTTTCACTGCTATTTTTTTATTGATGCGTACAGAGCGTAGATTATTTTTATAATTATACAGGGTGGGCGCGAGGGTCCAGCGATTGATCGATTTTTTAGATTCACATTACTTTTAACCAGAAATATATATGTATGTATGTACATAAATGTGACAAAAACATACATATGAAATTTTTTATAAATCGATCTTTTTTTTCTAAGTAAATAAAGCAATTTGTTTAGTTTTATTGTGCCTATCCACCCACAAAATTTAGATTCTAAGAAACAAAGTGTAGTTCTGATAAGAGCTCTGCGCACACTCTGAGCTCAAATTTCTCCATGACAGTTACATGGGTAGTAGAAACATACTCGCATATGTAAAAAGTCATGTGATTTGAAAAACTCGGTTCGACGTGTTGTCGCTACTTTAAAGTGAAACTCTTATTTTATTTGTTTTCATTGCATTTACCCTTAAAATTAGGAGCATTTTGAATTGATTTTTGAAATCCACGCAAGTGCAAAAAATTGAGTTTGAAAAATTTTAAGTTGCATATGACTTTTTAAAGGTTACGCTGTTCTTACTCAATTATAACCTACCCGAGTTCTGCTATGCCCTGGCTTTATTTAAAATGGCTTACAAACAAAATATACTGAATTTTATGGTTTTTTCTGCAGAGAGAAATAAAATATCGGATTCGAGTAAAGAGTGGGCACGAAAAATAGTGATCGGGTTAGAATCATTATAACATAAAATTTTTATAAGCTATCAAAACAAATTTTTTATTTTATTTTCTTCTTTATTAACAAAAATCGCATATCAATTCTCTTTGTTATCAACAAAATGGCGCAATTCAGAATTTACTCCTTTCATTAGGCGATGGACATCAGTTTTTGTTACGGTATCTGCCGCTCTCTGCCAATTCATTTAAACTGCTGCTCATTTTTATTTCATTTTTTTTTTCAATTTTAGCAACTTTCTTTTAGCAAATGTCCAATATTTTTCAATGGAATTGTGGACAGTTTGGTTGGTTGTGGTCCTTTACCCGGATTTTCATACCAGTTCATGGCAAGACGACTATAATGACACGGCTAAATTGGGCCAGAACAGAACTGATCCCGTATCTTGTTTTATGAATGGCAAAAAAATGTTTTTGCAAACAGTACTTCATAAAAATTTCTTGATTTATAGTGTCCGCTGGCAGATGGCTTAGCAGGCCAAACATTTTTTAAGAAACTTACCCAACATTTTTAACTTAAAGGCACCTGTAACTACTCCTCTCTTCGTTGCAGTATAAAACTCAGCGCCCTGAATCTGCTTAAAGTCGGATTTGCGTATGATTCATCGTTCATAACCACACAGCCATATTTATGGATATCCTGACTGTATAATTTTTATGCACGTGTTTTAGCGCCCTTATTTGGTTTATCCTTTCGATTTGGTTCTAAAATTTTTTTATATGATCGTAAACCTTAATTGTGCGCACTTTTTGAACGTATCCTTTTAACATATGGACCTGTTTTGCAGCATCTCTCGAAGTGAAAGGGAAGGTTTTTTCGAAATAATGACACCACTTCTTTGGCTTGAGACAGGGACACAAATCCTTTTTTTTTTTTTGTTTCACTTTCAGGCTTTTGTTCTACCGACAAGGTTTCATTAAACTTTTTTAAAACATAAGTTACCTACTTTTAAAGTTTTTGCTATGCCAATGTTTAGGGGACAAATTACCTTTACTTGCTTTTGCCTTTTCACTCAACCGAACACATTTTGAAGAATACGTGGAAGTTACGAAAAGTGAATACGCCAATTACTAACGACAATAAGCACTTTGAATAGGTGTACGATTTTTTTTAAAACATTTCTTTTTTTCGATTATATGGTATGTATATGCGAATAGCCATAAAAGTAGGTAAGAGGAATTTTTCAATTTCAAAATTTTCAACAAAATCGTCCAAATTTATTTATAAAAAAAAACTTAGTAATATATCACTCCATATCGCCGTTCAGAATGTAATTGTGAATATACAGCTAAGATTTCAAGGCAATTCTCCAATATTCGTTCGAGTTGTAAGTCTACCCGTCTACTTTTCGTCCCAAGAGTGATTCCGCGAGAGTTCAAAATACACCTTCCCCTTAATCACTCGAGTGTGTCATCAAAAAGGTAAAGAGGTATTCAGTGGCAGATCAACAACACATATTTAAACTATTTAGCATATGCCGACGACGTTTGTCTGTTGTCGTATAGGATGTGCGATCTAAAATCGATGACTCAGTCAATGCAGGAATAATTGCAAATAAAGGGACTTAAAATCAACGTAAGAAAGACAAAGGATTTAACCTGAACTGCTTCTAATCAGTTTTTTTAAGAATGGGCGCACAGGTTTTTGAAAACGTGGATAATTTGTACTACAGATGGCGGAAGTGAGGCTGACGTTGAAAGCAGAATTACCAAAGCCAAGGCGCGCTTTGGTACTCTTGCACCGCTCAAGCAAAATAACATAACTACGCACACCAAACTGCAAATTTCCAATGCATGTGGCAAGCCCGTCCTGCTATATGATTCTACAATATGGAAGGTCGCCGCAATGATTACAAGACGTCTCCAAACGGTCGTTAGCCGTTGTTTGCGCCGCATAATGCGAACTTTCCAGCAGACAAGCCGAAATATTGGTAGACCACGAACTACCTGGCGCCGTCCAACGGGAGCGGAAATGAGGGATTTGAATAAGACTTGTTGTTGTTGTTGTTGTAGCAGAATAAACATTACCCATACTTACATACGGGGAATGCTGCTGGAGTGACAGTCCTTGGCCGGATATAAATCCTGGTCGTTTCGGTAACGTAGAACCGACTGTCGTGGAAGCGAATAAGACTTGTGCTTAGAACTCTTGCACAAAACCGTGCTTGATGACGAAGAGGAGTTGTGGACACCCTATGCTCGAACTAGGCGTTAAAGGGTCTTATATTTCAAGTGTTTGGGGCATCTTTCAAGTACATGAAAAATATTTTTGAAGCCTCTACAGTGGCCTTGAAAGACTTGCAGCGGTCATAACTGGCTTTTGGTCTGTCAGGGAACAAGCAGACAAAATGGGCGCGCTTCACTGCCACAATTGTAAATAACCTGGGAAAAAGGAAACACCCTATGGAAGTAGCGAATGTCAACCCTGGGCAAGCCACTGTACGAGAGTCTGGCTTAGTCTGGCAACAACCTAATAAGGTTCTTAAACCACACAGGCTGGATATAGTCATGCTGTAATTAACCGTTAAACAAGTTGGTAGCGAGGATGTGTCAACAAAATGGTACAGGAGCGCTAGTTGGAGTCTGTATCAACCAACAGTGGCCATCCACTTGTACAACTTTTAGCAAAATTACCAGCTTTTCACCTTCTTTTGTCAACTCCTTTTAACAATTTTAGCAATTCTAGCACTGCTCCGATCGATCCGCTCTACCTCAATGCACACCCTTTATAAGATACGCTACATTTGCCTCATTCACTTTGGCAGTGACCATGGCCATGTGGCAAGCACTGAAGAGTGACGTGTGACGAATGGGGCGAGCGCATTAACCGAAAGAAGTGCAACATTTTATTAATATTTTTTGTGCTCCGCATGTTTCATTGACAGCTAAAGTGCAACAACGCTAAGATACAATTAAAAGTGAAGTAATGTTGTGCAGTGAGCGCACGTTTGCATACACGTACAAGTGTACGAATTAATGAGCGTGTGTGTATGTCAGTTTGCCAATCAGTTTCGCATGAGCTTTTCGTCAGCATTTGCGGATCTTCAATGCGTTGAATCATTCACTTCTTAACGGCAAACTAAAACTCAAAAGGCGAAAAAAGCGAAAAAACGACGGAAAACAAGAAAATGAAAACAAAAAAGAATTACATACTTACCATCTAATACAACCATTTTTTGCTTTGCAACAACAATAATTACATGCCGGCACGACAATGGCAAATGCAGCTGCCGATGTCTACGTTTACACATGTATTGACTTGTAGTTGAAAAGTTTTATAAATTATAATCACTGCTATTACTCGTATTGTTTTTGTTGCATTTGATAGTTTTGCTAGGTGCTTGACGTGCAGATGTATGCACGTACTACCTATGCCGTGATGCGCATATATGTATAAACACATATGTTTGTAAATGTGTGTGCGAGTGTGTGTGTGTGTGTTAGTGTTTATAATTTTCACTGATGCTCAACCGATTGTGAAGTGCATCAACCGCGGCTCAGCCCTGCTTAGCTCAGCGCAACGCCACCCAATCCCGCCTCCCTGCACACACACACACACACACGCCCAAGCGCACACTGGCGAGGCTGAAGCCTAGCTTATAAGCGAGCGTTTTGGTGCGCTTACAACACATTAGATAATTATCGTATCTAACAGATGCAATCATGATGCTGTCGCTTCCACTGTTCAATGCATTCTCTTGCGTTTTCTTACACGTAACAATAATTTTATTTGTGGTGTTTCACATACATATGAGTACAATAAATTATTTTTATTTCGTTTTTAATTTTTTTTTTTAATAAATTTTTTTTTTGAAATGGTATCTTCTCTTCGCATTCATCATTGACTCTAATGCTGGCACAACGCAGAAGGCGCAAAAACTTTTGTTAACATTAAATCTCAAGTGGCAGTTGCATTCCGATTGCAAACATTCGATGTAGTTTGTGGCGAATTGTGAATTGTGAACCATGAGATACTCGAACTATGCGATACAATAACATATTTCAGTAACTGATACTCGTAATATTAAAATAATAATCACGATGGCCGTATTTTAACAAGTGTTCAGACTCGGAATCGTTGTTGCAAATGTTTTGCGGCAACTAATTAATTGAAAAGAAAAACAATTAAAAATTTATCTACGCAAAACAAGTGGCTGGATATCATGGAATACCCCAAGAATATAAATGGTAAATTTCAATTGAGAAAGCTTCAACAACATTAGCGTTAACTTTAGTTATAATGAAAATTAACATTCAAATTACAGCGTGGAAATAGAAAAATATTTGTGCAAGTTCAGTGCAAAGGTAGGCTAAAGTGGTTAGGTTGGACTTGGCTGATCCTGTAGGTCGCACATAGTCAAGAAATTTATCCATAGTGCTGGTGTTTTTTCGATAGCTTAAACTGTAAATGATAATACGAAACAAAAAAATTGTTGAAATTAATTTGTTTTATTTTAATCTGGTAGATAAAGGGGTTCTTAATAAGAGGTGTTATTTTGATATTCAAAGAAAAATTCTATTTTTTGATATAAATGGTCGGATGGTTATTTAAATATAAAGAGGAAGGTATGTCATTAATAGTGGAAAATAACATCAGGCATATGACCACTACGACCACGCTTACAGGTCAATATCCTTTTCATGAAATTTTCGAAAACCGAATTGCAAAGTGGCTGCCCTATGTCCTCGATACCCTCACGAATTCCATCTTTGAGGTCTTGAATCGACCCTGGGTTGTTGGCGTAGACCTTCTCTTTCACGTGGCCCCAAATAAAAAAGTCACAAGGTGTTAAATCACAAGATCTCGGTGGACAATTTTGATCACCTCTTCGAGAGATAACGCGGTCCGGAAACTTTTCACGTAAAAGATCAATGGTTTCGTTGCTTGTGTGACACGCAGCGCCGTCTTGTTGAAAATAAACGTTATCCAGATCAATAATATCCAATTTCGACCATAAAAAATCATTAATCATCTCTCGATAGCGCAATCCATTCACCAATACCACCCGTTCTTGGAAAACCCTAGTTTCATGGGAAACTGTGATAAGAGTTATAAAATCTCAGAGGTTAAGATTGCTCGGACAACTCGAAAGGCACTTGAATTACGCCCTGTTGGAGACCGAAGAAGAGGACGCGCCAGAAAGAGATGGCTCGAAGGCGTGGAAGTTGACCTTGAAAAGCTCAACGTGCATTGATGGAACGAGGTAGTCTTATATAGAGGCAGATGGCGCAAGATTGTGAATGAAGAAAAAATATAGTTTCATGGCATTTATTTCTTGAATTTGATATCCGGCACATTTACGCCGCGGCGAAGAGTTACATGGTTCATGCGATCAATCCAATTTTTGACAACTTTTCCAATAAATCCGGCGTATGGCGTCAGTGATGACTTGAATATTGCAATTAATCGATTGTTAAGCGCGCTGTATGGCAAGTTACGCCTTCTTTGGAAACAAAAATTCAGTCAGCATGGTTGGATAGCGCTCGCCATTCACCTCGTTCCGAAATAAATAAGAACAACAACAAGATAATGCTACTAGCGTTAACCCACACGTAAAATGAACGATGTGCTCTATGAACTTAGCGCACAGATATTTTTAATCTAATTTCTACAATTACGAAGCTTTGTTATGGCGTTAAACGGGCTTCAATACGACATCAATAAGTTGTTTATCATGGCACGATAACATTCGCCATTCTATGTTACATTGGCGCCAGCCTCGTCTTTGAAGAAATATGGGCTGATGATTCCTCCAGCTCATAGGCCGCACCAAACGATTGTTTTCAATGGATGTAATGTCTGTACTTAAAAGCCTTCGGATTGCTCTTCAGCCCAAATACTGCAATTTTGTCATTAAGCCAAAAATCGGCCTCATCGCTGTACACCAGAAGTTGGTCTGGACGCGCGATGAAATTTTTGACAGAGTGCCGATTTTCGTAATCCAATTGTACGATTTGTAACCGCTTCTATGGCCCTATGTACCACACTGCAATTTGTGATGATGAAACGTTGTTGAGGCGCAAGTCACTCCATGATGAAATGGCAATGAATACTGAAAGAAGTTTGTATTTAGTTTCACAGTAGTAACGCGTGATCTGTCAAAAAGTCACTATTGGAAAAAGTACCACCAACCTGATCACCCTTCACTTTCCAACAACTCATAAAGCAAAAAAGTGAAAAAATGATGCGGCAAATCTACAAATCGTCAAATCACCAAACCTGCAAGCAAAAATCTCCTAGCAAGCAGTTTGTGCGAATCTCCACACTATAAGAGACCATCAAGCCTTAAAAAGTACAATTTGAGAAATTTAATTTAAATATTTATCTTTGGCTGTATAGAAGTCAAAGATGGCATCGTCGACAGTAGCGCTACTTTGCTCGTTTGGAGACGTTGTGTTCCCTGCGCATAATCGATAATTAAAAGCATGGTAACTCTTTTTCTTGCAAATTATATACGGATTTTCTAATCAGCGTCATTTTCTATAAGGACAATAAGAATTAGTTTGAGGTATAAAAATCAGCTTGAGAATTATTTACAAAGGATCTTTCAAAAGACACGCCCAGATGTTGTTTTAAATAAAACATATAAAAATTTAGACTCTTTCAGATTTCACTATTTTTATTCAAAAAACGGCTCTTAACTATTATATGTGAAAAATGAAGCTACTCAGGTCCACCATGACGACGTCTGCAAGTAAAAACTGCCACACAGGCGATTCATGAAAGCCTTATTATTGAGAACGTCGAGATATCGATGTTGAAGGTTGTTCAGCTACACTTTGAGCTACAGCAGCTAGAATAGAACGTCCTGTTTTTGGTCTGCCAATCCCCTTTCTATCCTCGACAGAACCAATATCTGCACATTTTTTCACAAACCTTCGAAAATTCAACTCATTCGGACGATTATTTCTACCAAAAAAAATCACGAAATTTGCGATATGTTGTTCTTATAGATCGACCATTTTCATAATAAGTTTCAATAATTTTAACGCGTTGTTCTATCGTGTAAAATTATACATTTGTCTGCTAGACAAATTTCAAACATGGCATAAAAGAGGTACCTTCTAGAAACTATTCACTATTGCCATCTAGTGTTCATCCAGAATGTCTGTCGCCTTTGCCTTCTTATCTTTATCTCTATCCCTTCCTTTGTCTATATTTCCTATCTATCTTTTCTATTCTTATCTATTATTTATCTTTACATATTTTCGTTTATGACTGATAAACAGTTCACTAGACACGTCTAGTTTACTGAGGCGGCAGCCCTTGGTTGAGAAAAACCCGAGCCATTCCGCTAACGTAGAACCGTCTGCCATGGGATGTATTATATGTATTTTCGTTTATCTTTATCCTCGCCTATCTTTATCTTCATTATTTTCCCTATCTACATATACCCCTCCACTTCTGTCCGAATATGAAATATTTGAATTTACCATATCTTTATTAAAGCATACAACAGGCATACGAGTATATACAGGTTTTGGCATTTGCTTACTAGAGAAAGAAAAAATCGTAGAGGTAAGAATTACAATAATAGCGATTAGCGCAAGTATGAAATTTCCTGGATTAACCTAAGTTACGAAGACCTTAAGCAGCACGAATCAATTATTGTGAAGAGTAGGTAGTAGGTGAAGTAGGTAGAAAAAAAGAAAAGTCAATGTATTAGAGGAATTTTCAATAAAAAAACTTTAACTACGCATGACGACATGTGAGACCAAATCGAATATTTCGGTATCAGAATGTCAAATTTTATAAGCCTCGATGACTCTCGGAAAGAGTCTTGCTGCAATCAATTTGCATTTACCATTCTATGAGGCATTTTAGAAGTACAGAGATGGGGTAGACGAAAAAATGTTAAGCAATCAAAGAAACGTAATGCATAGTTATTTATAAAAACATACAACAATATAAGATACACACTTCTGCCTAAACATCTATTCGGCTTTGCTCTTCTCTTCACCTTGCTCCATACAGGCCCAATGTCACTATGCCACTAGCGAATAGAGCATTGAGCTGCAGTAAGCAAATGTGCACTTCCTTTAGCCACACAAGCCACTGGTTCTGATCTTCTTCTTCTTGTAAGTATTCTCAATTTGTCCTTTGGAAGATTTACGAGGTATTTACACCTTTTCAGGTAGTCACTACTTCTAAGAATTGTGGGATATTGTAGGTCTAGCATTGTGGGCCATTGTAGGCCTAGCAACCTTTTCGCTCCTCTTCTAAGCTCTTCTTTGATTTTTTGTTGCCCTATCGACAGGAATGTATCGAAACTTTGAATTCAATGAATATTACTCATACGCACCCGTGCCTCCTTTGATTTCGAGTTTTGACCACTTAACACATTGGCGCCCGGGAATGAGATTTCTCGTTTTCATTAGACATTTGTTGGTGACCGGGAACGAGATTTCTCGTTTTACTAAAAAGCATGATTCAATAACAATAACAATTCATTGATTTCTTCCGTTATAACGTCATTTTGTCCTGCTATTGAACGTTTCTAAGTAAGTTTTCAGTTCAGTGATTATTTCGCAGTGATTGGTGCATACATTAAAGTGTTTAAATAATCATAGTAATTATTAATTTTGTTTTAAAGCTGAATACCTTCGTTACGGATTAAGAAGACATTTTTGCGGAGGACTTTTATGAATATTTTTTCGATGTATGGAGTAGTTGGGAAAGTGAGTACAAGGATTCAGATAGTGATATAGAAGAAAGTTTAGATAGCGACATAGCGACACCAACAAAAACATAGGTATAAAATTTAGAAAAGCACATCGAAGTGAGTTGATGTTATTATTCGTGAAATGAAGCGATTTCTTGGTATTATAATTTTAATGGGTCATTTAAAAAAACTACATTACGTAGTTATTGGCCGACAGATCCATTATATGAAACGCCGATATTTGGAAAACTTTAAATATATTGGTGTGAAAAAAGTTATCGTTGTTTCATTACACGACTCTCAAAGTAATTTCCAATTCTAAAATCACCGGTCTTATAGTAAATTTGAACAAAATATTAGCGGGCGGCAATGTGTTAAGGGGTTACATGGGTTTTGTCGGGTAAAAAAAGGCCTATTTTCAATATTTTGTTTCTATGTAAAAAATTATTTTTTTAATTCAAACTTTTTTCTGTCTTATAGATACATATTTAAAGAATAATTTCTGAAACCTCGAAAAAAGGTGCGTCCGCGTTGTCAGCATAGCTCCTGACAGGATCATAAAAAATAAAAAAACCAAAAATAAGTGTTTTAGTTAAGACCATAAACTCGTGCCTGAACGAAGGAAAGAAAAAAAGTAAAAATTGGAATTTTGGCAGACATTTTTCCAAAAAATTAAAATTTCGGTCAAATTTGTTTGACATTTTTTTTTTAAATAGTTGTAATTGAAAAAATCCTTCGTTGAAGCACGAGTAAATTGTATCTCGAACACCTGTGTAAAATTTCATCAAGATCGGTTGAGCAGTTTTCAAGAACTTTTGACAACCGACTTTGAAAACACAGTTGCGAGAAAAACGCGTTTAAAGTTTTGAGTAACAATAAAAGTGTCTTGGAGCGCACACCTTCCAAAGGCTGTATCTCCGAAACTATTATTCGGATCGACTTGGAAATTTAGGATAATGGAAATTTCGGGGATTAAACATGTTTCTATAACATTTTCAGCTTTAAAAAACTAAGCGATTGGAGCATAAGAACATATTTATATAGATACTCTCTAAAATTCAATACTTATATCTATAATATTTCTTCCACTTCCTGTGGGCAAAAAGTAAGGTGAATTTGGTTGTAAAATGAAAAATCTTTATTTATTCTTGTAAATCAATTTCATCCCCTTCAAAATAATCCCCTCTCGATGAAATAGACTTATGCCAACGATTTTTCCAATCCCCGAAACATGCCAAATAGTCCATTTGCGGTATAGCCATCAGCACCTTCTTCGATTCAGCTTTTATCTCCTCAAGAACGAGTGCAGTGTGAGACGGTGCATTATCGTGATGCAAAAACCAAGAGTTTTTGGCCCATAATTCTGGTCTTTTTAGACGAATTGCTTCACGTAAACGACGCATAACGCTCAAATAATATTCCTTATTAACAGTTTGGCCAGGTGGAAGGAATTCATAGTGCACCACACCACGAAAATCGAAAAAAACTGTCATCATGACCTTTATTTTTGAACGACTTTGACGTGATCTTTTCGGTCTGGCCTCGCCTTTAGCACGATATTCGCTTGATTGGTCGGTTGTTTCAGGGTCGTAAGCATAAATCCAAGTCTCATCTCCCGTAATGAAGCATTTGAGCTTGAGCTCCTGATAGTCTGAAAGCATTGTTTCACACACATCAACGCGGCGACTTTTTTCCAAGAAATTGAGAGTTTTCGGTACCAAACGAGATTTGACTTTTCGTAGGCCCAAATGGTCTTTCAAAATGGTTTTCACAGATCCTTCTGATATTCCGATCATATTAGTAAGGTCTGTTGACGTCGATGGTCGTCCGGAGCGCTCCAAGTCATCAACACGTTCTCGACCCTCTTTGAAGTCTTTGTATCACTTATAAACATTTTTCTGCGTCGAATCACCAAATGCCTTCTGCAACATGCTAAGCGTTTCCGCAGCCGAAATTCCATTCCGCAAACAAAATTTGATGGCACTTCTCTGCTCAATCAAATCAGACATTGTAAAAATCGAAAAATGCACTCTTGGTCGTTTGGTAAACACAAGCGTAAATATATTACTGATAATGACATTCACATGAAAAAAATAACTAGAGCGAAATTTTAATCCCGCGAACTTTGACAAATAAATTCACCTTACTTTTTGCCCACAGTACTACGTTTCCTTACAAATGTTTGACAAAATACTCTCAATCGAATTTGAAGCGCTGTGCTTACTTGAATATTTTCCTAAATATATCGTAAGAGTAAACAGTTTCTACTTACCACATTTATTTATTTATTATTACTATAATTTTTTTTTTTTTAAACTTGGCTGATATTCATTTTTATTACACAGAACGTCAGAAATATTTAGCGCTATTATAACATAAATATATCAAGTAATTATTTAGTATGAAAACGTGTGTCTCAAAATAGGTCTGCACTTGTGCAAAAATACAATTTATAATACACGCGCTTTTACCCTTCCAACTACTTTTTAAGGGTAAACCACGTCAAACTAACTCAACCCCTACTTTACACCCCTTTAATTGTTGGCCTAACAAACTCTTTAGCTTCGCTCTTAGCTGCTCATATTTCTCCCAAATTATACTTGTAATATTATGTTGTTGTATGAAATTTATTGATCAAACACAATGACATTATTTGCAAATAAATTCCGCAAATCAATTTACACATTTCAACTAATGTGGATTTTGTGGATAGTTAAATACATATACAAGTATGTCCTATATACATATATATACAATATATACATATATAGTTACAGTTTATGAAAATGTGTATATATGTATGTAGGCTACCTGCTGCTTCTAAAGCTGCTCGTTTCTCACAAACTGAACGAAATTGGTAAGGATTTTTTATAACACTTTTAGATCCTTTTGCTGTCCTCTCGCAAGCTGAAGATTTAAAACATGGGCAGGTGTTTAAATTAGTCTTACATTTATTCTGACAGCCAAGCTGCTATTAGAGTTTAGCAATTTAGTTGAGTACCTCCACGAAGGTAGATTTTTTCCCCATGCTGTATTTCACTCCTCTTTTTCGGATAATATCCTCAACGTCATTCCGGTTATCTTCGCATATCATCATTTCCTCGATTATTTCTTCAGGTCTACACACCCCATAGCTGTTCTGGCTGGTTTCCACTTCTCGTATTTGAAGAAGGTATACTCCGCACCATCGTGTTCAGTATCTCCATAAATGCAATTTGATAGATTCACCTTTCCCATTCGCCACAAATATTTGCGAAAGGACCCGTGTCCGGACAAAAACCATAATAGTTAACTTCACCGTGCTTTCTTTCTACCCACTTTTAAGATCTGGTTTTAGTCTCACTGTCCATCTACCCTACTGTTCAGAGTTCCATCTTGTTTGCCAAAGTGTGAACGTTTAAATTCTAATATCGGAGCATAGTCCTGGAATTCCTGAGATTCTTGCGTTCTTGTGTTAGAAGATCTATTGATAACTAAAACCTTTGCTTCTGATACTGTTCTGTATAAAGGATCCACTTTGAGAGTGGAGGTGCGTAGCACAGATTGTAAAGTTTTTCGCTCTTAGCAAGTCTGCCCATATTTCGCATTGGTATAGAAGAATCGAGTTCGTCGTATCCCTTAAAAGTTTTCGCTGATCTGAGTTGAACCTTCAAGGTTTACCATGAGCTTACTTAACATGCCGCTTACTTTGCCAACTCTTGTGGCAGCTTGATTTATGTGCGCTCAGTAAGTTAATCTTTAGTTGTACTCCTAGCTACTACTCTTTTTGTTGATAAAATGGCACCAAGTACTTGCATATCTGCTTCTATGAAGGCAGTTCTGTTGGTTAGAAGGAGAGCTAATCCTTTTGTTTTCTCTATGGCCAGTTTTAATCCGTGGTCCTCTAGCCAAGTCTGTACTCGGATCATCACCTGATTTGCCTTCCTTTTGGCTTCGTCAGTGTTTCGTGCGATTATTACAGCTGCAAAGCGTCTGCGTATCTACGAAGTTAGTTAATAAATATAGAAACGAATTTTGAGGGGTGTATAATTTCGTTAAAGATATCTGTCCAACCAGCAGTCGACGTAAATAGAAGTATTTCGACATTTCTGCTCAACATACTCTGACCCATTGCTTAGCAAAGATTTGAAATCAAACTTGCAGACCACTTCGCTTACATTACCATGCACGTAATCATCCACATGAACAGCTTATACGCAATACGATGCTGTATCATACATCTGGGTTCATTCCAGCAAATAATATACATACACACATGAAAGGATCTCACAGTGTGCGTACTACAGAAACCATCAGTTAAAAACGCGATACAGACAAATGATTGGCGACTTTTGCGCTTCCCATTTTAGCACAATTATTCTAACTGCCAAGTGATTTCAGAAAGACGGTATAGCATTTCATGCATCCGTGAAACCATCCCACTTTTGGCACGAGATTTTGAGATTTTGGTATCCAAATAATTGGCTGACCTGTTAATTGGCTGTACAGGTTACATGACTTGGCCTCTTTAGACTACTTTTTGAGGTACAAAGGTACTGTGTCTACGCTTATAAAACAGTACGATTGACGACTTGGAAGTCAGCATTCGTAGCGTCGTTAGCGAGAAAAAGTTTAATAAAATAGAGCTTAAGACCGAAATTATTTGTTAACATTAAATCCTTAAATAGACGTTCGGTTGGTGGTCGGTATTGTTGCAGGACACAACTCATGGGGTCAGCATAATGACCACCGTTGAAATCACTGAGAACCCGATTTGCCTGTTTGCTTAGAGAAGCCGAATAGCACGGAGCGTTCTCTCTGTGAGTGTCCTGCCTTTGCTAGAGCTAGGCTACGAATTTTGGGTTCCAATGGCATGAGAATGAGTAAAATTCGTTCTCTCAAACTGGAAGATATTTTCAGATTTGCCAAAAAACAATCGCAGAACTAGCTATCTCTGTGTCTGTCTCTATTCTATCCTATCTCTTACTCTCTCTCACTGCTCTCCTTTCCTCCTTCACTATCAACGCGTTTACTTTCCAGAGCTTCGAATATAATACGCTTTTTAGCCTGATTAGTTTAGGAGCTACCATTCTCTCAGTGCTTCTTGGCTCGCCTTTTCCAAATTTAAAATTTCAAATACTCAATAAATTTGATTGTTAGTGAAACTAAAATATTCTTACTTTCATTGTCATGTTTTTCTTTAATCTATGTCTAAAAATCTTTTTCAAAACCACAACAAACCACTGACAAAGAACTGGCGCATTATAGAAGAAATTATTGAAAGCCAGTAATTCTTAAATAACTACGCCTCATTTATCTTATTGAAAACTATGTAAATGGGATTGAATATATAATATTTCTATTTAGTGTCTGAAAATGTGTGTAAAGGGTGATCAATTTACAGGTATCGGATTTTAAATTGAAAGAAAATAACGAAAAATCTAATTGATTGGGTAATCTTTATTTTTTTTTGTGTAGAACCATTGATGAAATTTTTTTTAAGATAATCCTTTTCAAATGTTGATTGCAACTGCGCCGTGATTCGGTCGTCCGTAAACACCAATTTTGAATGTCTCGCTTGAGGGCATCGATCGGTATCTCGTGAATAGCTTTAGTAATGTTGGCTTCTTAGCTTCCAATGCCTCAGTCGAAGCTGGTTTGTCCACAAAGCGTCTAGACTTTACATACCCCCACAAATAAATATCCAAAGGTGTTATATCAAAAGATCTTGGTGGCCAATCAACTGTACGGTAAGTAGCGCCGTCTTGTTGGCAGCAAATATTATGGAGAACGCAGGCTTTAAATTCCGGTATCGAAAAGTTGTTTATCATGGCCCGATAGCGTTCGCCATTCGCTGTTACTTTGGCGCCAGTCTCGTCTTTGAAGAAATATAGGCCGATGATTGTTCCAGCCTACAGGCCTCACCAAACGGTTGCTTGTTATTTTCAATGGACGTAATGACAGTTCTTGAATGGCTTCGGGTTGCTCTTCAGCACAAATACGTAAATTTTGCTTATTGAAAAACCCTATTGGAAAAAGTACCTCCAATCTGATGACCCTTTATTTAGTAAATAATCAATAAAGCGAAATTAGTTTTGTAAAACAACGCAAACTTTGCGTTAAAAATCAGAAATATTTACATATTTGTGTAGTGCAAACAAACACTTACAAAAGGTTAATAATTTCTAATAGTTATAATTATCTAAGTGTTTGTCCTAATTTCTGTGTATTAGTTGAACAAGTTTCTAGAGTAATGAGTAATTCACAATTAATCAATGTATGTACTTATGAAAACAATTTTATCGCTAGAAAAGCATGAAAATATATATGTATTTGTACGTATATTCTTTATCACCCACAGATCGATCCGATTTCATTGGAGGCATCGACAATGAGGCAATCGATTTTGGTAATCTGGAACAGTTCATGCAGGTTGAAGCCGCCGTTGGTCAACTGGATCCACAAAATAGTTGCAATACCAACGCGAACGCAAATAATACACGTGAAAATCCGCTAGGTTGTAGCCCGAAGCTCGATTCTAACCAACACCGACAACAACACCAACATCACTCACATCCTCCACATCAGCAACAAATAAATACAGCCGATGGCAATATTTCATTAGTCAGTGTATCAGCACGTGTTAGTTTGGCATCCACACCAATAGCGACACCTATTTCGAGCGCGGTTAGCCACAATACACCGCATATGCCCGATAGTCCGCCCGATTCTGGCTCAGAACCACCCTACAGTCCGCTGCAAGACGTTCACGGGCTGACGCTGACCTCTCGCGACGTCTACAATGGGCTTTCGGCGATGCAGTCCGATATGCATTTGCAGTCACAATTTACACCACCGCACCAAACGCAAACACCACATCATCACCATCAGCAACAACATACGCAACATAACAACAGCAACAATTCAAACATCTCCACTCAACACCACTACAACCACAATCACTCTCCAACTGTGCCGCCAAACGACGGAACGGGCGGAATACGTGTGAAACACGAGTCAGGCCTCATAATGGATCCAGCTACACTCACACACACACATACACAACTTCGACATGGGAATTCTATTACCGCACATCCGCATGGCAATCCTAACGGCGGCCACAGTCATATAGAACTGCCACCACCGCATCAGCTGATGTTCTCAAATCACAACAACAATCAGCACAATACAAGCGATTTGTTGTCGTATGAGAGCCTGCAAAGTGGAAACTTTCCATCAGTGAATTATCCAAATGTTACTATCGTAAATGGCTTGGATGCCTTGCCTCCGCACACCACGTCCTGTGCCCTCCCTTCACCGCTGAACGATGTGCCTCGTGTGCATTTGGTTGGCACAAGCCAGGCAATCCCTCCGCAACACAGCCGTTCGTCATTGCCCACTACGCCCGTGCATTTGTCTTCGTCCCGCAAACGGAAACTTTCCACCCAACTGGATTGCCCCGAATTCTCCAGCATTAAGCCAGATCCAGGCTTGCGGATGAGTCCAACGGACGGCGCTACAGCAGTCGCGGAACCACAGAAGCTCGGCACCTCTTCACCAGTTAGCATCGCACTACCCGCACATGCGGCTGATATAACCAGTACACCCACACACTCAGCTGCCTCGCTATCTCCCGCGCTGTCAACTATCAACTCGAATCAGGACAACAGTCTGGATGGCAATAATACCACTTCAAATGGCGGTGGTGAGGGTGGTGACAGTAATGCTCTTACGCCCTGCATTCGTTTCAGCCCGTTCCAGCCACAAAATTGGCACAAACTTTGCGATCAAAGCCTGCAAGAGATCGCGGTGGTGTATTACCGTGTAGACGCGGATAAAGGTTTCAATTTCTCCATCTCCGACGATGCGTTTGTTTGCCAGAAAAAAAACCACTTTCAAATAACTTGCCACGCACGTCTGCAAGGCGATGCGAAGTTCGTTAAAACACCGTCCGGTCTAGAAAAAATCAACTCCTTCCATTTACACTTCTATGGTGTGAAATTAGAGGCGCCAAATCAGACAATACGGGTTGAGCAAAGCCAATCCGATCGCTCAAAGAAACCATTCTATCCTGTGCCGTAAGTGTTGATCTGCAATTCTGTTCACTCTTCCAAATATTACCTGTCACCTTGTCTGCTTCTCTTTCAGCATCGATCTCCAGAGCCACATTGTAAGCAAAGTCACGGTGGGCCGTTTACATTTCTCTGAAACTACGAATAACAATATGCGAAAAAAGGGGCGTCCCAATCCTGAGCAACGTTACTTCCAACTGGTAGTAGGCCTTCATGTGCACACAATTTCTGGCAACTTTCCAATTATCAGTCAAGGTAGTGAGCGCATTATTGTGCGTGCCTCCAATCCAGGCCAATTTGAATCCGACGTCGATCTTTGCTGGCAACGTGGGCTCACGCAAGATTCCATCTTCCACGCCGGACGAGTTGGCATCAACACTGATCGTCCTGACGAGAGCTTGGTTGTGCATGGCAATTTGAAAGTATCCGGTCACATAGTGCAGCCCAGTGATAGTCGTGCTAAGCACGAGATCGGCGAACTCGATACTTCAGTGCAGCTACGCAACTTACAAAAAATACGCATAGTGCGCTATCGGTACGCTCCCGAATTCGCAGTTCACTCAGGTCTGAAACGTTCGTGCGAGAGCGACAGCGAGGAGATCGTCGATACCGGCGTTATTGCACAAGAGGTACGCGAAGTTATACCAGATGCGGTACAAGAGGCTGGCAGTATCGTGCTGCCGAATGGCAATGTCATCGAAAACTTTCTGCTGGTCAATAAGGTAGAATTATATTATAATTAAAATTATCATCCAAGCTAAAACTTATGTTTTCGTGGCTCACGATAGGATCGCATTTTAATGGAAAATATTGGTGCTGTTAAAGAGCTCTGCAAGGTCACCGGGTCACTTGAGACGCGCATCGAAGATTTGGAGCGCAACAATCGACTGATAAAACAGCATGAATTTGAGCAGCGAAGCAAAAAGTATGGGATCGCAAAAGCCTGTGGCGCGCGTGGCGGCTATGAATTATGCTCGAACAAGTCTTTGCAGATAGTAATATTTTTATTGGTAATCGTTATGGCCGCATGGTAAGTTAAAGAAATAATTTTTCCTATAGTATTTATGGATAAATACCATATCTGTATGAAAAATACAAATCTCTGGAGCTAATACTCAGTTCTATGCATCGATATTCGTTCTTTTTCCATTTCGGCGATTTTGGAAAGAAATCAGCGTCATTCTGAACTTCTGAACTTTTCTTTAAGTTTAGTGTGATATCTTCAAAATTGCACACTCTACTCTTTAAAAAAATAAAAAAAACAAAAACTCATTCAGGTTCAGGTTCTACTTAGGCGTTAACTTTTGCCGCCATCATAACGCAGTCACTAAAGTACGCGGGTCGCGCATTCGACAACCTCTTTGCAAGATTCAGAAATGAAATTTGGGTCATGTTTTTCGTTAGGATTTTTTTTCTTCAGAGACAAAAAGAGATGATTACTGGAATTTACATATTCCTCGTTTCCTGTTAATTCTAATTTGTATACCCTATGCTTTCTCACCCTCATCGGTTCACTATAGCCTGGCTGCTGTTTCCACTCTGTACTTCGTGGAGCACAACAAACAACACTACAACTACAAGCAATTAGACCGTCTCCAATTTCATAGCAATGGCCATCTTCTCGGCCATGACTCGGTTCTCATAAATGAACAAGAAGGTTATATTGTCCAAGTGCACAACCTTCTCAGTCGAAATAAAACTATTCAACATGGCGCAACATCACGTCCGCCTGGGCATCGGAATTTCACGCGTATACATCCGGAAATCAGTTACGACGAAAGCGGTGATCCATATGCACAAAATGGACGCAATGATGAACTGACGGTGGTTATGGAAAAACCACTTGTCAGCCTTCAGCCACTGCCTCCACGAAAGGATATTTATAAAGTGACGACTACAGCACCACAACTGCGTATCAACAAGACTATAAGCAGCAAAAATAAGTCAAAGTGGCCACAGGCTCAAGTTGTGCCCAAACTAATTGCGAGCTTCCAAAATACACGCGGCACCAGCAGCACACAACCAGATGATAGCTCGAATCTTACACCGAACCATAAGCGTACGGAGCCACTGGGCAATAATGAAACCTCTTCGGAGAAGGTCACCGACACAGCGCCATTGGCACACGATTTCGATAACAATTCTATCGACATCGACGCGCAACATGTTACCAAAAAGGCATTGGCTGCCAGAGATTCGGCAATACGACCAGCCAGTTCACATGAGGAGACACTGTCGGAGAATGGTGAAACCATTGGCGATTCGATTGGGTCCATTGTAAGCACATCGAGTAGTGACGTGAACAACAAGCACAATGTTAATCATGATGGTAATAGCAGAAATGTCGACATCAGCAGTAACAACAACGTGCCAGATACCACTGCCCCCGCCTATAGCCACCGTTCACGCAATGTCTACAAAGCGGTCTCACCACCATCAGCACTCTTACCGCTCACCACTAACAAGGTAACGATTGACGGCATTCCCACAAATTACTCATTGGAAGTGCCCGCGATCTCAAACAAAAGTCAAACGGTGCTGAAAAGCAAAGTGGATAGTACAGATCTGTTGGACTTACAGAGTCTAAGCAACAACAACGAGTCGGTAGATAATCCCATAACAGCTTGGTTTGGATTTGATTTCGGTTTGGGGCATGAATCGGTGCTAGGACGCAGATCGACTTCTCAGCGTAGCGTCGGGCGCATATATTGTAAACTCGTACAGGTGGAGATGTTTGGTGTACCACCTCAATGCACGCAAAAGCCCAACAATGATGAGGTATCCAACTGTCAGGTGAGTGGTTTAGATTCGGCTTGATATAGCCTTAAGATTTTGCAGCTAATCGTTCTTAAGAACCGCGTGGATGAATGCATGTGATAAAATATAATGGAGTAGAGGTTAACCTCTTTGAGTTCACTTGAGTTTGTTTCTAGGTTCTTTTAAATAAAAATGTCCTCCGAAGAAATAAGAATTCCTATTTTCGAAGAAATATTAAGAGCTCTTAAAGACCAAAAATTATTTTAACGCGACAATCAAGTAAATATTACTGGTAACCAGTGCTGTCAGTAACTGCACTATTCGGGCTCGAAACTTTGGATTGAGAGGTCACCCTACTTCAAGCGGGAAAACCTAACCAATAGACATTGGCATTCCTACAAAGATTAAAAAAAACTGAATGGGTTATAAGCACAAAAGAAGCCCTTTCAAAACACCTAGTGATTTTCTCCTTGTGTCTGCGATATACCGAGGGCCTTATAAATTTTTGTTATTACTATCTTAGTTATTAGGCTATCGCTGCTGCCTCTTTCTAAGGGGCTTCCATCTTACCTGGACAGCTTCCCTATAAACTAAATCAATCTGTTTTTTTTTTCGAAGTAACTACTTTTACTTGATAGCAGTAACCATTTGCAAAATTGGACAATTTCAGCGCAGTGACCTGGTGCCGAAGACCGATGAAATTCAATCCCACTTTCGTCATAGTAATTCGATTGGGCTATCATTTTCCATAACGGTTGTATCAGTACACAGGTTAATCGTGGGCTTAAGCAAAACCGCCCTGCGAGAGGACTCTCCTAGTAGCCGTAAGAGTCGATCCTCCTGCCGCGACTGAAGGTCTAGGGCGGGAACTACTTGTGTGGTCAGCAATAATATTTCGGGTTCTAAACTCAAAACCCAGAAGGGTAAAGCAAGGAGCGCAGCAGGGTGGTTTCCCTTCACCCTTGATTTCAACCTCTACAACTTAAAGCTCTCTCAATCTCCAAAAGGATTGACGATTATTCGATAATTGTGTCCGGCAGTGCCATCCATGGCGTGTGCTCCTAAGTGAATGGCTATCTCGCTAGCCTTTCTCGGTGGCCGCACTTGGGACAAAGAAAAATAAATGTTACTGTCGACATTTAAGACTATTGGCCGGTCGGTTCTAAATTACGCTGCTCCCGTCTTGTCGCCTGGTACTAATGATGCGCAATGGACAAAGCTTCAGATTTGTCAGAATACTGCCATCAGCAAGCAAGCAAATCCTGCTAGGGTACTACCACAAGAATTACGCCTACAGGGACTTGCTAAAGGCTGAGCCACCCCCAGGCGAATCACACACCAGACTACAATGACAGGATTCAAAACCAGACCAGACTGCAACAACAGGACAGTATCTTATCACCTTCCTAAACTACCGACCTCCAATTTCTGTTATCGGAGTCCAACCACAACAACTCTTCGAGCACCCATTTTCAAAAGTTCAGATGCCAAAAGTATGCAGGAATATTAGAAATTTCAAGTTTTCTGTAGATGACGAGCCAACACGTTTTGTAAATATTTATTCATTTGGGAATCTCTTTTGATTGAGAACTTCCATTTCAAAAGTAAAAGAGCTGAAAATGGATAACTTTTTTTTTTTATATAGAACAGAGTTTCGTCATCTTCAGCTTCGCTTTCACGACAGCCGGTGCTGCGTTATATTTGGCTAAAGACTGTCACTTCAGCAGTTACAGTAACAATGACAACCTCTTAAACTAAACAAACTAATTATAACTTTTTCTCATTGCATTTCAGTCGTTTTGCTTCGAGGAATCCAATCAACTACCGGCACTTCGAGCCAATTTAGCAGGCATAGCACGCGCCAAAGAGGACTCAGTCACCGCAGAGAAACAGATCAGCAACGAAAATATACAAGTGTCTGACTCGAGCCCCGACAGCGTCGATAGTGATGTGGACTCTGACACACAACCACGTTCTCTGGCTACACCTATACTGTCGACAAATGCTACCTTCATTGGGACGGATAAAAAAACTCAAGTGGTTGAAGTGTCCAGCGAACAGCGATCAGACCTTTCGGATTCGTCAAAAGACACATCTAGCTCCGACGAGCATCTCGATATTGATGTTAAGGCAGCAGATGAAAACGTGGGCCCACAAGCAAATAGTGCGTCATTAGAAATACAAGTCGGAGCAGCTACCCAACCGGATTGTTGGCAAATCAATAGCGGTTTGATAGCCGAGGCACAAAATGAGACATTCGGTATGGAGCATCATTGTCCACATGGCGGCAAATCACTGAACATGACCTATATAATACCACTATCAAGATTTTTCAAGGAATCCAGTATTCAGCTGCAACTGGCGTAAGTGAAGCAGGGATTAATTATTTATTTTTATTTATACTCTGACTCGACTTTTCTTGCCATTTGTAGCTCCTCTGTGCCACTGTTGTGGAGCATTTGTAGTAATCGCGAGCTGACCAAACATCAGGGAGTGCATTTGCAGCAATCATCTGCCCATCAACTTAGCGCCAACATCATACAGCGTGAACCCAACGTGTCGGTTATTTATTTTAATATACCAAGTCGGGGCTATTTCGTGCGAAGTTTGGCGTTGCGCGCCTCAGCCAACGATTCAAAAAAGGTAAACAACTGCTGACTATTGGATTTTATCAAATATGCAATGAATATTAATTTTTTGTTTGATTTTGTTCAGCAAAACATTTGCCAGGAGACAGCACACGAAGCGAACACGTTACTACAGTACAACTTTAGTATCGTAAGAGATTGTGAATAGTGATAAATTAAAGGAATTTCCGGGCGTCAAATCGAACAATAACAGAGCAAACTGACAAAAAAGCCAACCACCAACAAACAACCTACTCGTACATAGAGACATACATGCATACATGCATACATACACCTATATATATAATTTAAATTGGACTTAAAACAAAGCGAAGAAAATTCTAATTTAATTATTGGTCAAGTGTTTGGGGCAAATTAGAGCAATATAAAATTAAATATGTGCTTAGTTTAGACATACTTTACATACTCGTATATATATAAAAGAATTGTTAGGAAAAATGGAAATAAATCGAATTGTAGTAGTGTATATAAGATAAAAACAAAGAGCTTATGTAACAAAATAAATGCAGAAAATACAAAGGACACAACATCTTGAGATGAAAACTAAATGATGATTTTATTCACTGCTAAAGTATAAATGGAAATTAAATATTTAAATAAAATTATTCAAAAACAATTTAAAAATACGCAGTTTTCTTATTGTGTTGCTTGCGCACGATGGAAAGAATAATAACAAGACAAGCTCGGACAAATCCAAGCACTCAATCAGGAAGACCATTGTACTGCACCCGGATATATTACAGAATAGACGTTCCCACGACAGTCGGTTCTACGAAACCGGAACGACCCGGATTTATATCCGACCAAGGACTGTCACTTCAGCAGCATTACCCGTATATAAGTATGGGGAGTGTTTATGCTGCTACAGCAACAACAACACCCATAATATCATATCTAATATTTTATAGTTCTGTTAAATGTAAAAAAGAAGAAATAATTACTATATTTATCACATTTGTATTAAAATTAATGAACAATTTATCACCGTGATCGCTTACATTCTTTATTAGGAATTTGCAAGTAAGGAAGATGAAGCCTAAGAGACCCGGAAGAGGAAGAGTATGAGTATTGCTGCTACAACAACAACAAGGAAGAGTATGAACTTTAGCCATATTCAGTCCATCGCACCCCAATAGCCTAAGTCTGATTCTAGAAAACGGCGGACAGCTACAGAAATGCTCTGCAGTGTGCTCATTCTCACAACGGGATAGTCATATTGGGTCGTCAATGATTCCCACGGTAGCCATATGCTAACCACAGGCATTGTGACTTGTGATTACACCCACCAGCACTCTCAGGTCCTTCCTAATAAGTTTTAAGAGAAAGGTCGCTAATTTCCTGTTTGGTTCATTCACAAAGAACCTGCGAGAGGACTGTCCTAGTAACGCAGGACCTAAAGAAGGCTTTCCACACTGTCAGCCACTGCACGTTACGAGACGGCACTTTACAGTCGACACTCCCGCCAGGGCTGAAGAGGTGCTCCGCGAACTATGTAAATGGTCGACACTCGTCGGTAATTTGTATATCGAGACCAAGTTTCTAAACAGAGGAAGATAAAGCAAGGAGTTCGGCAGGGCAGTGTCCTTGCTTTTCAACTTCTACATCTCGAAACTCCCCTAGTCACCAAACAGTCTCCCTGGTCTCCTACGCCGACGACTTCACGACAATTGCATCGGACCATGACATTGATGGCCTATGCGCCAAAGTTAACGACTACCTCACCTGCCTTTCTCGCTTCTTTACTGCGAGAAATTTACAACTTTCCTCAACGAAGTTCACGGCGACCCTCTTTACCACCTGGTTTGTCCAACTGGTTCAAACTGGAGGTCAATCTGCAACTTAAGGTAAAAGTGGACGACACACCAATACCGACTGTCAACAACCCCAATATCTTGAGAGTTACCTTATCTGCGCAAACAACCGCTATTGTCACTAAAGTCAAAAATCGCAACAGGGTCCTCAAATCGCTCAAAGAAATGTTGCTATGCTGCGCCTGTCTGGTAGTTTGAAACTAGTGAAACGCCCAGCGACGGGATGCCTGATGTGCCCATGACAACACCTACAAGGCGAGGCACAGATGCTGTCTGTAAAGGAGCAGAACAAACTACTCAACAAGCAGTTTCTGATAGGGTGCTACCGCAGGACCGACCCATGCAGACACCTGCTTGAGCTGCCTCCCAGGCACGTCTGGAGGCACCTCTTCAATCACGCCGACGAGATCCAGGACAAAACAGATCGACAATTACTGAACCGGACATTGTACAGACAGTACCACCTTCTTAAGCTCGCGACCCGCGAACGCCGTTATCGGAGTCCAACCACCACCCATAGCAGACGAAGAGCTCCAGCTACCCCGAGAGTCCCGCGTAACCTTGGCACAATTACGTTCTGGATACTGTAGCAGGTTAAACTCCTACCTATCTAGAATCGACCCCGATATACTAAACATATGTCCAGCATGTGAAGGCACTCCGCACGACACTAATCACCTCGTTTCCACGGCAGTCGGTTCTTCGTTACCGAAACGACCCCGATTTATATCCGGCCAAGGACTGTCACTCCAGTAGCATTCCCCGTATGTAAATATGGAGAATGTTTATGATGCTACAACAACAACAACACTAATCACCTTTCCACATGCCTCATCAAACCCACACTAAACCGGATTTACATACATATATCCGGTGCAGCTGATGCTACAATCCCTAACTAGGTAATTTTTTTATCACGATACCGAAACGATCCAAATACATCCTAGCAGGCTTCCGGAATTTCTCTTACCGTTACAACAAAAAAAATGAAAAGATGATATAAATCAAGGCCAGCAAACATAGCTATCTCTTTCTCTTCGCTTCAAGCACACAATTTTTTTTTTTTAATTTCAAATATGTGGACTCGAATCAGGTACATTGCGAAACTGAATCAATTTTGCAATAAAAAATGTTTTACTAAACTTACAGTGTTCACAATAATTCACACTTTCTTTATATTATCGGTTAACTGTAAAAGTTGGTAATACCAGCTCATCTCATCATTTCTATAAACTCGTACATTAAAGGGCCATCAAGTGACTATGTCAGGCGATTGATATAAAAGTATAAGCTTTCCCTAAATGTTAGGATTATTTCTTGGCCGGATAAAAATTGGGATCGCTCTGGTAACGTAAACCCGACTGTAGTAGGAACGATAACTTGTGGTATGATTATACCAGCTGCTGGTACACTATCAAAACGACTTTGATATTTTAATAGCTGTACCAGCAGTTGTATCGTGCATTGTGAATTTAAAGCATTGATAAAGTTTTCAAGTAGCATAAATCACCTTATACTCCAATGGGGGATAAAGGAAGCGAAGATGATGGTGAGGACAAATCGCTTTGCATCCAACACCCATTTTACTTACCTTTTTCGTTCCTTTTTTTCAAGACAATAACAATACGAATTGGTGAGGCAACTAATTTTTTTATCCATAACGATCTTCTCCTAGTAAAGAAATGAATATTGTGCGCATACTGGTGTGAATTCGAGCTTTATATGGTTGTGTTTGGGTTCCTCTAGCTTGCGATGTTAGAAAGCCAATTCGTTTTTAATGAGCTTAGTGAGAGTTCACTTGACTTTTCAAAAAAAAAGTTTTGATATATTAACTTATATATGTATTATATTTAATTTTGTCCATGACAGAATAGTTTTTGTTGCAATATTGCAATAGAATTGTAATATTATGTATTAATATATTTTTTATCTTAAAACACATTTTAATTCTAAACGGCAAAAGGCTGATCCTTGCCATCCTCATGGTATTTAATGTACGTTTCGCCATGTGTAAAGTCTCTTGTGCCCTCAAGTCGGCCGCGCGGCGGCGCTTTCTCATAGTCGAAGGCTTTCTCCGATTTGCCATATAAGCGGTTTGCCTCCTCAATTTGTTCGCGATATTTACCCACAACAACTTTTTTGCCACTTACTGGATCTGTTATGTCACCCAATGGATAAACCACTTTTTCTACTTTATGCGAAATCAACCGGGTCAAACGTTGTGACAGCTCGCGTATCAGCACAACATCGCCTGTTTTACACACTTTTTCAGGATCATAAGCAAACAAAAATTCATCCTTCTTGAAGTACTGCAAACAAAAGATGCAATATTAGCTCCAACAGTTTCCACGAAATTAGCGCGCTCACCATATTTAGATTGGTATCCAATTCCATGCGTCGTATGCGTATTTTGGAAGCATTTTTCTTTATGCAAGGCATGCACTGGCCTAACAGAATTACACCACGAGTAGCCATTTGCCGGAATACAGTGATTAAATAATATTGTATTTTAAAATTTTTAAACAGTCTATACAAAAGAAATAAAAGCCACACGCGATATGAAATGTCAAAATGAGAACAGCTGCTCGCACCCAGCTGGAATTCAGCTGTCAGCACCAATGATTTTTTTTCGGAATGGAGTTATAGGCAAGCGAAAGCTAATACGCCCTTCGCCAAATGCAAGACGTCATTTTTTGACACATCGCGTTATCAGCTGTTTTTGTGATTTGGTTTAAAGTGGTTTTTTATTTGAGCAGCGAAAAATTGCACAAAAAAGAATCAAAATACAAAGTGCGTATAAAAATAAACAAAAGCTATAAATTCGATATACAGCAGGAGCAGCAAGCGCAGCAATTAATAAACGACTGGATGTACATGAAGCGGTGAAGCGTTTTAACGGAAAACGCCAGTAACAGCAACACGAAAACATGGTAAGCTAAACAAATACAGTACGCATTTGAAGCCAAATAACTGCTGCAAACTCTCTTTTTCGATTAAGAGCTACGAGGATGACGAATATCACGTGGACACGTTCCCAAAGGACTTTGGCTATGGTTCTTTCGATCAAGATGGCTTAGAAGCACCCGGTATGGGCGGAGGTGAATCAAAACCACGCATTCTGCTTATGGGTTTACGGCGATCGGGCAAAAGTTCCATACAAAAAGTGGTATTCCACAAAATGTCACCCAATGAGACGCTCTTCTTAGAATCAACGAGCAAAATCGTCAAGGATGACATCAACAATTCCAGCTTTGTGCAGTTTCAGATTTGGGACTTCCCAGGACAAATAGACTTCATAGATCCCACATTTGACTCAGACATGATATTTGGTGGTTGTGGTGCTTTGGTGTTTGTAATCGATGCCAAGGATGACTACAATGAGGCGCTGACAAAGTTTAAAAACACCGTTATAAAAGCTTATAAAGTAAATCCGCGCATCAAATTTGAGGTCTTTATACATAAGGTAAGGGTGTGACGCAGTTGCGTGTGCGATTGAAGGGTGTTGTCGGCTCATTGCAAGTGTTATCAGTGTGAATTGTGTGAAAGTAGCAGTTGTTCAAATCAACAAAGTACAGCAGTAAAAAAGATGTGTTATAATATAAATATACTTACATATGTATGTAAAGCACTTACCATTCGCTTTATTTATTTATTTTTTTACAATTTCTGACTAAACAGATTTCTTAACTTTATTTTCTCCTATTTTACTCAGGTGGACGGTATTAGCGATGACT
The DNA here is from genome assembly GCA_037575425.1 of Anastrepha fraterculus. NCBI lineage: Eukaryota > Metazoa > Arthropoda > Insecta > Diptera > Tephritidae > Anastrepha > Anastrepha fraterculus. The sequence goes on along the minus strand of JAYXIM010000152.1, from coordinate 156,340 downwards.
CAAAAATGGAATCACAGCGGGACATACATCAGCGCGCATCCGATGATCTAAGCGATGCCGGCCTAAATCAGATACATTTGAGTTTTCATTTGACTTCTATCTACGACCATTCGATATTCGAAGCGTTCTCTAAAGTAGTGCAAAAATTAATACCCCAATTGCCGACGTTGGAGAATCTACTCAATATTTTTATATCGGTAACTAAGCCAAATTGATTTGATTGGAACAAAAACATATATGCATAATTCTTGCTGCTCTTTTGCCTTAGCACTCGGGTATCGAGAAAGCGTTCCTGTTTGATGTGGTTTCGAAGATCTACATTGCCACCGATTGCTCGCCAGTAGATATGCAGAGCTATGAGCTTTGCTGTGACATGATCGATGTGGTGATTGATCTCTCGAGCATTTATAGGTGAGTACAAAAAATGTACTTTCAACTTTACATTGCTATGTACTTACGCTTTTCGATTTTCAACTAGCTCCGAAGAAACCGCCTTCGACCATGAAAGCTCTAGTCTCATCAAACTAAACAACAATACGATTTTATATTTGCGAGAAGTTAATAAATTTCTTGCATTGGTCTGCATATTACGCGAAGAGAATTTCAATCGACAAGGTGTGATCGACTATAATTTTCTGTGCTTCCGCAAAGCTATCAGTGAAGTTTTTGAGTTGCGTTTGAAAAGCCAAAAACTCGAAACTTTAGATGAACAAATTGAGACCGAAGATGTGGTGGACGAGGATGAAGATGAACTCGATGCGCACGTCAACGAGAATCACTTAAACTAATATGTTAAAGAAGAAACCCGTTTATTAACATAAAACGTATGCGTGTGATTCATCTTTACCAACGCGCTAGTTCCATAAAATCTTTAAGACCATTTACAACAACAATACCAACAAGAGATTCAGTGTACAGGATGTCTACATTTATGTTAGGAAATTGTATTTCAAGTATTTCTAAATATGCGTAAATTTTTATGTTGCCAACGTTAAAGCGCACCTGTAGCCAACACAATTTTATATACATATTGAACCCTACATAATTGAAAACAGCTTTAAAATATACTTTTTGAAATTTTCTCGCACTTCGATTTATTTGTACGTTACTGTGCCTTTATTGTAACTATTATTATTTCAATGCTTATCCTTACGTGTTTAATTACAAAACAAATAAAATAATGAAAAACCGCTTTTCTCAAGATAAGCATTAGAACTCGTGCAACAAGAAAAAAATTGAAAAATACAGACGTTTTACCAGAAGAGAGTTGAAATATTGACATTTTTATACTAGCTCACACTTTTTCTAAAATATATAGTATATTGTGAAGAAGGATGGAAAAATATGTGAAAAGTTGTAGTTGTCTTACTTTTGTTGATAATTAAAAATAAAACTGTTTAATGACTTCCTTTATAATAACATAAATTAAGCAAAAAATCTTTAATTTTTCAAGTACCTAACGCGCAGGGTCTATAGGTGGAGTAGAACTTCTGCATTTTCGTGTTGAAGTAAAGGTGAACTAAGTATTTTACAACAATTTCGAAACGATAGCTTAAAAGTTGTCGTGAAACGGAGTGAAAAGAGGTTTATAATATAGGTGTGTTCCAGCCACGGAATAAGTACAGCAACATTGCACCCTTGTTACTTGCTTCAACCAAGGAATAGACATTAGAACGAAGAAGGTGGAACGCCACTCTGAGGAAAAGGCGACGGTAACAGCTTTGATGTTGCATTCGGCATTTTGAACCCCCTCACCCAAAAACAAAAAAAAAACAACTGGCTTAATCCTTTATCGCTAATGCTCAGCTGATGACCTACTGTGATATTTGAAAGCGTTTGAAAGAAAACCGGACATTTTGACTTATGCATGTATTTAAAAACTGATGAGATACAAGTTGCCATGGTTAAACATTTTCTTTGGCTTTATACGAGTCAGATCTTGGGAATAAATTTTAATTTTGTTCAGAACTTTGGCACAACGAACAATTGTCTACTTCAAATCAGGTAGTAATCCAGTCTAGCTTAATGTTTCAATAAAAATCGTAAATAAAAAATATTGATTGAATACCAAACTTTACTGACCTCGTCCTCCATGTCCACTGTGCAGAGAAATTTTTTATGTTGCATGTTTATCTAGTCAACGTTTTGTTGATATACACACATATATATACTATTGGCGCTTATACCGTCTTTGAGTATTTGGCCAAGCTCCTCCTCCTATTTGTAGGGTGCGTCTTGATGTTGGTCCACAAATGACCATAAAAAGCCAACAACGAACGGCAGATATTTTTTATGAGAAGTTTTTTCATGGCAGAAATATACTCGGAGGTTTGCCGTTGCCTGTCGAGGGTGTTTCACGGAGATTCGAACCTACGTCTTCGGAATAGTAGTCACGCATCAACCCATTCAGCTAAGGGGGCCGCGTAATTGATACATCGATTAATTTTGCACATATTGCAAAGTGTACTTTTCTGTTGTTCGGCATTTATTTTACATACACGCACATAGTCCATAAAGTCTGCGTACACCTTACAAATATTTTTAAATCAATTAAAAACAAAACATAAATTCATATTTTAAAACATATTTTATTTATTTATGCTTCAATTACATTCTTGTGTTACAAAATCAAATGAAAATAACAAGATTCCTCACCTCATTCTTTACACAACGGTAAGTTATTGCAGCAACATGTAAATATAGCAATCAGAAAGTCTGCGTACAGTTTTAAAACATATGGGGGAAAACTTTATAAAGAATATCCAAAAACTAAAATTAATATTTTGTTGGATAGCCACCATGTTCTAGGACTTCACTCAATCTATTTGGCATTCAGTTTATTAACTTCTCTGCTTCCTCAGTTGTAATCTTCGCCCAATCTGCGCGCATAACACTTCGCAAAACCAACTTACTTGTTATTACATCCTGTCGATTTCATTTTTCTAATAGAACACACAGATGCTCAATAGAACTCAGATCGAGCGACTGATGATGTTTTTCGAGCTTTTTTGGAGCGTTTTACAAGAGCCAAAGCTTGAAGGGTTATACACAGTTAGAAGGCCGAAAAAACACGAATTTTCCAGAATTTTTTCTGAGAAAATTTCTACATTTATTGATCCAAAAATGTGTACACATATTATGTTATCTTTTAACTGTATTTCAATACTTAGTATTAGCGAAAATAGTTATTTGGAAAGGAGCTACAGCTGATCTTCGGAAACTCCTCTCAAAAAATACGTTTTGCGGTGACCTCTATATCTCTGAACTAGATCCTCTGAAATTAAAAATAACAAACTGATTTCGTTAAAGCTATGTTAAATCTTGTAATTATTCGAACGAATAACCAAAATAAATTTTTTTGACAAAATAACGGTTTCTCAAAAACAAAAAACGATTTTTTACCCAACTTTCGGCCTTAAATTGTTAAAAAATATATATTTATCGGTGAGAAAAAATCTGCGATGAATTACTAAAAAATATATTTAAGAAGCTCGTGTTAAAATTTGAGACTAATCGGTTTAGCCGTTTTCGAGTAATGTTGGTCACCGACTTTGAAAACACCATTTTGAGAAAAAGGCGTTTAAAGTTTGAAAAGTACTTTACAAGCACACTGAAACGTCTTTCCAAATTTGCGTGTAACTTCGAAAATATTCACCGGAACGATATAAAATTTTCTGTGTGTATTCTAAAATATATGTACATTAAGAAAAAATCGATTTTTTGAATTTTCTAACTGTATATAGTATAAACCCTTAACGATCTCGGCTGGGTGTGTGTTTGGGCATTTATCTTGTTCAAATATCTCGATTTATCCAGAGTCGATTCAATAAATTCTAACTGACCCACAACACTCAGCGTCATGCATTACCACACCACAACTCCACCACCGCCGTTTTCGGTGGAAGATTTTATATCTCAAGAGCAGTACCTGATTTGCGCCAAACAATTTGACGACCTCTTATCCCAAAAATAAAAAATTTACTTTCGTCTGAAGAAATTGTATGTTTCCAAAGCCATGGTGGCTTATTTATATAATTATTAGCAAATTTAATGTGCTTTCTTCTGTTCACAAGATGTTAAAATCCGGGTTTGCTTGCAATGGCTTACTACGCGTTGAACAGAGGAAACTGTTCTCCTAATAGATTTGCCAATATTTGGGAAACTATTTCCATCTTTCCACAATTTTTCAATTACTTTTCTTTCTAATACACCAACTTTTTTTCTTTTGTAAAAAAAAACCTAATAAAGTAACGGTATTATTACAAGAAACAAACTGTACGCAGACTTTCGGGTTGTTATATTTACATGTTGTTGTTACCGTTATGTAAACAGTGAATTGGGGAGTCTTATTATTTTCTTTTGATTTTGTAGCTTGAGAATGTAATGCAGGAATAAATAAATAAAATGTTTTCAATTATAAATTTACAATGTGTTTTTAAACAATTTATAAATATTTGTAAGGGGTACGCAGACTTTATGGGCTATGTGTATATAGATGAAGAGAATAAATAAATAATATAAAATAAAAATAATGACGTGTTCCATCAATATTTACATTGATAATATCGATATTGACGGTAATGAAAATGACGAAGAAAAGAATAAAGCAAACATGCAAACATAATTTTTATGATGCCGATTTATAGACGTTGCACACAACAATATCCGAATTTTCGCCAGTTAGAAGGCTATATTTTTGCCAAAGTTTGCGCAAGTGATTACAACTCGAACACACCCGAATAATACAAAACTTTATTTAAAACGTCTGCATTCTTAACATTTCACAAAGATTTCAAAATAACCGAATTTGTTTGCTGACTATTTGATTATGAGAATTAGAATTAAAAATTACGTCAACACGAAGCTATTAATGGCAACTTTAATGTAATAGTGGAATAATTTCCAATATATATCTGCCTACAGTCTTAAGCCGACTCCAAACGGCACATATTTTTTAAGATGTTTTTCATGACAGAAATACACTCGAAGGTTGACCATTGCCTGTTGCCCCAATACATGAAGTTACATAAACCCATCTGAGTTTCCCATTTTACATTTGCTACAGTTATTCGAATTAATTCTTACTGAATTTCTATGTAGAGTCTCTAAACGGGCCTCGAATAGAATATCGTCAATAGCTTTCTTAGCAAATAGTTTTTGAGTGTCGGTTAAGCTGCGATATTGATACGCCCAACTTATACCCACAATATCGGCTTCATCGTTGAATTGTTTTACTTGCTTATAGGATGTACTCCTTGGCTCAGTACAAATCCTTTTTGAACTAGGTGCAGGCAAACCATATGCGCGATTTGTATTGTTCTTCGGAGGCGTCAACTACGGAATAAACAATTAGATAATTATCATTTATTTACACGAACAACTCAGACTAACTTCCACTATCGATTCATCCTCATCAAGATCATTCTGCAAAGTGTTATCACAAGTATCATCGGGTTTATCAAACCTACTATCTTCACAGTGATTCCAATCGTCGTCTTCCTCTTCCAGCGGGTCTTTGCACTCGTGCAGAAAAGAGAAATGATCGAAATATACCCACTTATTTTCGGGTCGTTTGCCCAGTCTGATTGCTCTTTTTGTTTTGTGCAATTTACGCCTATATATCGATCGTAAACTGTTGATTTTTCTCTTTACCATATCCACATCAGCATTTGGATCAATTTCGCGCATTTTCTCTGCCAGCTCGAGGTAAGCACTATTTTTTGCATCACGATCTTTATACACTTCGCTGCCAGTCTTCCAAAGCTCTGGCTTTGAACGGTACAACTTAATAAACTCTATCCAGAATTTGTGTTGAGCTGTTATTTTTAGAGCCATATTAACAATATCGGCTTCATCGTTGGGTGGTTGACTTGTTCGCTGATACGACATATCTATTGAACCATTGCGCCACGTATTTGAACTAGGTGATGGCGACTGGTAAGTGGGTGTTGTAGTTGTTTTCTCACGATCGTACTATAGAAGACATGGTAGGCAACTAAATGTAAAATTTTTTGTAGCTGAATTAATACTCACCTGCACAGTCGTGTCACTCTCCTCACCATCGGTCTGCGCTGAGTTGTCATCATTAATTCTACTAAAGCTGCTGTCCTCACAGTAATCTTCCCAACTGTCCTCCTCCACTTTCGATGTTTCTTTGCATTCGCGTAGAAAATTGAAATGATCGAAGTACACCCATTTGATCTTAGGCTGCATGCCTAGCTTGATATCTTCTTGCGCTTTATACCTTTTGCGCCTATAGCATGAACGCAAACTGTTGATTTTTTTCTTTACCGTATCAACAGTAGCTGTTGGATCAACTTCGCGCATTTTTTTCACTAGCTCCAAATAGGCACGCTTCTTCCCCTGTCGATCCTTATATACTTCACTTCCATATTTCCACAGCACTGGTAATGATTTGTACAACTCAATGAATTCGACCCAGAATTCTTGTGGCGACGATGTATTTAAACTGGTATTCATAACAAGAAAAAGGTAAAAAACAACGGTAATAGCGCAAACAAAACTTATTTTGATATTTTTCCCCAAACAGCTTGAATGTTTGCATCAAATACTTGTTCGTATTAGGGCTGCCAACCCACCGATTTTTATATGATCAATGGGAAGGATGATAGAATGTCAGGTTGCGCCTTCCGCATTCGCTGTGTCGTCAGAGCCCATGAATTAACAAACTAAACGAAGGGGAACTACTTGCTTGTGACGAATAAGAGTAGGCACGCCAACCGAGAAGAAGAAGATTAATGAATTTTACAATTGAATGTTATTCGAAAAGCAGCTTCCACTATTTGCAAACGTTGTCTTCTTGCAATGGTCAAAATATCACAATTTCAAATATAAGTGCAAATTCCCCCGCATAACATAACTATAAATATTAACTTATTTTAAAAATAGGATTATATTTACTGAAAATCATAATATGACCTTTCCTCAGCACCAACTCTCAAAATCAAGCAAAATAATGATTCCCGACATATATTATTTAATTGGCATTTGTTATGAATATGAATAACAAATTTGCAAAAGTTCCATCGCTACAGTGGAAACGGATTACCTTTTTCATGGCACAAACGGAAATCGCAAACTTATCGTTTTTGAAAAAACAAAGTGAAAATTGTCTGTGAAAACGAGAATGAAAACTTTTTTTCACTTTACGTTTACATAGAAAGAGAATTGACCTCCAGGTAGAGTGCTCGCGGAGCTTATTTAGATTGCTAAGTGGCAAGCATATTTAATTAACCATTAATTAATTTAATTATTACTGTAATAATTCGTTCAATTAACCATTAACACGTTCCCTGTCCCAATACAAAAATGCAAAGTTGACCGACAAGTCCAGCAGGGTTTTTTGAATAATTTGTTTTTTTGTAGTCATAGGATAGCTTTAGTAATAATAATAATTAAAAAAAACGGATGTAGGGTATTCCTACCTGAAACACATATGGTCCATGAGCGTAGAGGGACTTTTTTGCTTCTGCACGTTCATGAAACACATGTGGAACGTATCAGTGCTTATCAGGCGCACGTTTCCTGAACCATATGTGGCTCAGCGGACAGGGAACGTCCGCTGACTTCAAATGAGGAAATAATATCTGTTATGTGTGAGAAGTATCGGCAGGATTTAACAGCACAAGTAGCACATATATTTTCTCATAATACTGTTCTTTTAAGAGACGCATTTGTTGATTTAGCCTTTTACGCAAATCAAGCTACACAACGTTATAAATAAAATATTTATTTTCACTTAATCTTCCATTAGTTGACTGGTGGTCGCTGTCTCTCTGCAGGTGGTTGTTATTTTGAATTGAAACACAAATGGAATCACCGTATAAACATACATATATTTTTCAAACACACGCACAAATACTACATTGTACAATATTTAAATGCTTTTATCCTAGTGATACACTCATTTTGTTTTCTTGAAACTTTAAATAAGATTAACTGCCCAAGTCGTTCTTTTCGCGCTTTGAACTGCTTTAAGAAACAGCAGCAATTTCCTAATTTTTTGTATAGCAGAAATTAGAAATTCCCTCTCTGTTGAGTTTCTTTCTGGAAATTTTTGAAGTTTTTTGTGTTAATAAAGGCTAACTGACAATTCTAGTAAACATATATTATTATTATTATTTATTTATTAAATTATACTTTAATATGTTTCCAGCACTAGCTACCAGGGCTATAGTAAACATATAGAATAATTATTCGTTGTGGAACACAGCTAATTCAACAGCATCAGCTATTTCACTCACTCAAATTGTATGACAGTTGACATTTCCTTTCGTTCGGCTTTCGTACCTTCCACATAGCCCCATCCAACAACAAAAGTAATGCACTTTCACAAAAATAAAAACAACTAGCGCCACAAAAGCTGCGATAAAAGTTAAGCGAAAACATATGAGCAAATAAAAATGAAGAAAAAGTGTGAGACAGCTGGATATGTCAAATTGTTTTAGTTGCTTTCAGCAGTTTCAGATCGAAGTTATAACAACTCAAGCGAAAGTTTAGCGTTCAATGGGAACATTTTCATATCTGAAAAAATTTGGCTGTTTCATTATGGAGCTTTAAAAGAGTTCATTTACGGTGCGTGTAATGTGAAAAAAATTATTTAAAGAAAACTACTGCTAAAATATTCTTATTGCAAATATTTACAGAAATCAAATAGTCTGCTAATAGTATGACCGAAAAGTTACAAAGTGCTAATTGTGAAAAGTGTGTAAAAGCAGTAGGTAATAAAGTGTGAAGAAACGTCGCACTATTGTATCGAACAAGACCTGTCACTCAGACGAGCTGATCCAATCCAGACTCCCCAGCTGGATTTGTGTGCATCCCAATATTGACATACATACATACATACGAGTATATACATGCATATGTGCAAGCATACATACTTGCTTTCATATGTACGTACTTGTACCGTTCGTTCATCATATTCTGCAAAGAGAGGTGCACGGAAAATCCGCTAATCGCTTGCAACCGGCAGACATTCGCGCTACTTGCGTTTTACATACACCCATACATAAGGACGGTGAATATTGTAAGCGGAAAGTGTATGCATTTTTGTGTTAAAATCGAACACTAGTGAACATCGAGAATTTATAATAAACAAAGCACACAAATTTAAAATCGCGGTGGTTCGATCTAACCAAAAGGCTTACATTAACCCTTTTCCAATTGGATTATAATCAACTTGGAGTTTCAGCTTGATATTTCCGATTTGACCTGCGGTAAGTCGCCTTTGCAGTTTATCCTCTACTTCCTACGCCATTTTGCATATTTCATCACCTGTTTGTATGTATGTATTTCCTCTTCCTGACTGGCTTTCTATCGCACAAAAAAGCACATTTTCACACCTTAATGTAAATATGCCTTGCGTACTCCATTGCTTTCGTTCCTTTGCGATCTTTGATTTTTATGGATTTTTCTTAATTGGGGAAAAGAAATGAATTGCACACTTGCACAACTGAAAAATATGAATAAACAAGCGGTGAAAGGTGGTTGCTGTAAAAAATTTCCTTTGTATAAGCAGCTCTGTTTCTTCTTTGAGATATCTTCATGGTTTTCTCCGATTAGTTACTGCTTTTAAATTTCTACTGTAAATTAAACAGATACATCTATGTATTGTCAAAATGTTGTAAGTTCATGCACATGCACGCAACCTATCTAGTATCATGTTTTAAGTATAGAGTAAAATGTACGTATGGCTTATCAATAGGTACTACTTGGTTATTAGCTTAGTGTAATTTACGGATTTTCATACATAGCTTCTTCTTATTGTCAAATTTGTAGGTTTTTATTTAATTATTTAAAATTATATAATACACATAATTATCATTTATATTAAAGTCTCTATTTAAGCTTTATTGACGTGTAAACCATTTCTATTCTTATTTTTATACCAATTCAGTAGTGTGTGAAAAACTTGTCATCGTTGTGCAACGCCCGGCAACAGCATAAAAGCCCCCTCAATACGTTTTGGCCGAAAGGGTTGTATCCTTTGGTGCCGATACAATTTTATAATGTGAATGCTTATTTTCTCTTTTGATGAAATTGTAACGTTTTACTTATTTTGATTTCCTCTACAAAATTTTCGAATTTGTCGCATAAAGCTTTTCATTTATAGTTTTCGTACATATACAACTTCCAAAACATTCATTCACATTTCACAGTCCTTATAACTGCTTGGAAAGCATTGTTGGTGCTTGGCGACATTGATTTTCCTAAAACTGCCCAACTTTTTGCACTGGTTTCAATGACTCATTGTTTCGTAGCCATATCGACCGCGGTCGTTAACGACGTATGAAAAGCATGTGAAATTGCCGGTTGAGCGCTTTTATTCCGTGAAACAAATGTATTTCTAGTAATCCCCATTTTTGGGTGTTTTATGCACACGTACACATGTATGTATGTATGCAAATACGTTTACTACATTTATTCAGCTGCTTACGATACCATAGACATTATAGTATACACGAATAGTGTAGCTGGTACTCCTGCATATTTTACCCATACTATAATATGTTAACATACGCCTTATATTAATCAAAACAATTTCCTTTGTCAATAACATCCATTATAACAATGGCTGCTGTATGCCCCATTGACTAGGATCTAATAATTTTATTTGATCTACAATTGGCTTCGATTTTGCAATTTTCTTCTGCCGCATAAAACTGTGCCGCATACCACAAATTGGAGGAAGACCTCGACCAAGCACTTAACAAGGGCTCACGCCCCAATTTTGTGCAAATATATTTAATATTTAAAAATAGTTGTTGCTCTTATGCCCTCATATTTTTGTTGCTCTTATGACCTACCGCTTTAAACAAAAAATTATTTACAATTTAAACGCTAATTGATTTTTTTGAAAACTCCGAAGATGATTATCTGGTACTAGTATGTAAAAACCTTTGCCTATTTAAAACAGAACTTACAAAATCATAACCATTTCATCTAACAGAAATAGAGGCAAAACAGGCGCACTTCTAATATCAAGTAAAATGAAATTTAATCCTTAAGAAGACTTCCAATTGATATCGAAACGTCGACTAATAAATAAAAACAGTAATTAATTTGTTGTTTTATTGCTAGTGCGGATTTGAGCTCATAAAATAATAATACTAAAACTAAATATTTGAAGGCCACTAAAATGGTTTTAATCAAAAAGTTCAAAACCACAATAGTTTGCAATAGTTGACCTCTTGCACTGGAAAGACTTGTCGCCTGTTTATCTGCCCCAGACTGGTATTGACGTGCAATATACGCTTGCTGAATTAACTGTAAAGACGCATATTTTTTATTTCGAAAGCAAACAAACATTGTAACAAATATTAATTTTAAAAATTTCGGCTGGACATGGCCAAGAAATTCTATAAAATGTTAAGGGATTAGGGGTAGTCAGAATTTTCAAAACATTGGATTTTTTGCATTTTCTTAAAGTATTATATAATATCTTAAAAATATTGTATGAAAATTTGAAGTGAATCCGACAAATACTTTTCGAGTTACTCAAAACTAAGGGGACAGATACCTGTAAACGGCCATATTTGCCCTGATTTTCATTAAAATTATTTAAAATGAAGAAGTCAATATATATTTTCAAAATTGTCATACAGTTTATTTATACATTTAATTTTAATCATTTAAAATGGCGGATGTACACTAAATTCTTCCTGGAAGGTCGCAGCGGGGCTTCTCAATCGGCGTCAGTGATCTGAATACAAAAAATCAAAATTAATTTTTTTTATTAATGTCATAATTTCTATATGAATTAAAAACAAAGGAAAAAAAGAATTGGCGGAATCAAATGCTTCAAAAAACAAAAAATTGAATTTTGGGGCGAATTTTCCTACTATTTTTGCTTCGAAAAAATTATTTTTTCGAAAATTTTTAGAAATTGTGAGTTCACATAGAAAGTAATATCATAATAAAGATGTGCGTAAAATTTCAGGGAGGTCGATCAAGAACTTTTCGATTTATCGTGTAAGCCAATTCGAAAAATAGAGTTTTGAGAAAAACGCTCAGGCGCTCCGGAGCAGATAGCAAAACTTTAAATGCGTTTTTCTCAAAACTATGTTTTTTTAACTGGTGATCACTGTAACTTAAAAACCGCTTGGCAGATTTCAATAAAATTTATACTTCTTTCGAAATACATAAAAAACTCGTGCCTGATCTAAGGATTTATTTTTTCAAAAATTTCGATTTTTTTTAAACAATTAATTGTCGGTATTTTTCTCGAAAATCTTTCCTGAGACCGCCATATTGTTAATTTGAAAAAAAGCTTCGATCAGACACAAGATTATCTATTAATAAAACTAATTTCTCTTGTCCGATTGATTTTAGATGAAACTCCAAAGACTTCTGATGATCACCGCACGGGCTCCACACAAACAGCGATAACTTTTACAATTACTATCTTTTTTTTGAAAGTTTGCTAAATTCAACTCGAAACATTAATTATTATTAATGCTATGTTTTTATTTTTGTAAAATAAAGCAATAGACTACCAAAAAAAAAATTATTGAAAATCATCATTTTTTCGAGCCTCTACCCCTAATCCCTTAAGGCAGTAGTCTGCTTTAGAAGCCGAAAAAAAGCGTTTTTTTAGCAATTTTTTTTGAAAGGGAAGGAAATGATTGCGGTAAACGGAATTTTAAGACGATAGTGTACTATATTTAAGGTTTAAAAAACAATATTTATTTTTAAAAAATATTGAAATTTTTTAAAGTTGTAAGTATTTTTCTGGAGCGCCTGGAGTCTGCACTTGTAAATCGGTGCCGGTGATGGAGGTCGTGCGATGCGTCTGAAACAGTCGAACCAAATTTTTTTTTAATTTTTATAAGTTTCTTTTCTTTAAGAACTAAAAAAATACCGAAGAAGTTATAAAATTCCAAATTTTTTCGAAGTTTGAAAAAAAAATTCACTTTTTTAAGAAAAAAAATTGACTTTAAGTTGCAATACAAGTAGTTTAAATAATACTTTTGTCCAACTTTTTTAGTTCAAATAGAAGATAATTTAATACTGAAGCTAGATCACTTTGGTTTTTTTCGATCGGACATATATTCTTTTTGCTAACGCCGGCACCGTTTTCTAACACTTGTGAAAATGAAAACTCGAGAAAACGCGCTTTAAAGTTCTGCCTGAGCATTCGCACCTGCTCGACGCTTGGCCACCAAAACTGCTCTAGCTTCGAAAATATGTCGAATTGGCCTCTGGAATTTTAAAGACATATTCTTGGATAGTTTTGGAAGAGATTTAAAACAAAACAAAAAAATCGATTTTTTGAAGCCTGTAAAGCAGACTACTGCCTTAATATGCCTGAATATCCAACATGCGGAAGGACTTCTTTAGCTAACACACCATTTCGTTTAGAGGCATAACAGTGAGGACATTTCCTAGGAAAAATTCCTCCTACACAATGTAAACAGAAGCCTCAACGAAGATGTCAGGTATGCGCCAAACAGAATAAATGCAGTGAAACTGTGTGCGAATGTAAGAAATGTCCTGTTGAACTGCACATTCCTGATTGTTTTGAAATATAGCACATTGTGCAAAATTATTAATAAAATTCTTTAAAATATTATAAATTTTATTTTTATTTACTCAAATATTGTGACTATAGCGTTTATTAAACACACTCTGCTAAAAACTATGATAAAAATTAGTCCATGGAAGAGTTCGTTATAAATTAGTTTACAGGATAGTCACCGGTATTTGGAAATTAATTTCCAGCGCAAGAAGCCAAGTCAGGATGACGTTTGGGTACTATTGAAATCTGAGAGGTCGATGTCAGGATTCCTGAAATAGTAGCTATAACTTCGGCCACTTTGACTTTGAGTATTTGGGAAATGCTTTATGTTGTTACGATAAGGGAAGACTTGATCTCATCAACCGCCACAAGTGACGTGAGTGATCGATGAATAACGAACGATTTGAGTTTATAGATTCATAGATATGCCCATACATTTTTGAGCATTACTGCTGCAGTGGCAGCGCTTGGCAGCGTTGTTGTTGTAACTGCATAAATTTGCCCATACATTTTTGCATATTGCTACTGCATTGAGCCCTTTGCATACATACCTAAATACAGGTCGGCCATACATACATAAATACAGGTCGCTCTGGCGACGATGAACCAATAGTAGTTCAATGAAGTAGTTTTAGAGAAAGGTATTTTCGCAATATTAACAAAAAAGCTCATACTTTAATAGTATAAATTACAATTTATAAACTCAAACTAACGGGAATCTTTTTAAGTTTCTAATTTTATTAACTGCCGTACCATATGAATACTCAACAAATTAACATACATATTTTTTTTACTCCAAAACCGAAAGCTTTTACTGCAGATGCTCAATTAACAAGAATTTGATGCGTTCATCAACAATAAAAAACGACAGAGCACACACAGATTTGCCGCTACTTTTTCTTTTCGAAAAAAGAGGAAAAATCACAAACAACAAACTGGCTGCTTTTACCGCTTATTGTATTTCTGACAGTCCGTCTGCACGCCTATTTGTGTATTTTTCTGCTGTTCGCATTAAATTTATCACCTGCACGTGTTAAAATATGTATGTACGTATGTTTGTATGTACGTACGTCCATATGCAGTAGACATTCAACAACAATAGTCAGTTTTAACCTGGGCTCACAATAATTGGGCCATAGACGCGCGCTGTCAATGTTAGTATCTATCTAACCAGAAATAGCCAGCACGAAATGCCAGATATTAACACGAATTTCAACCTAATTTTAACACGGACAGACGTAACGGCTCATTTTGGACGTGCGCGGCTGAAAGTGATCTGAACACTGTGCGCAATTAGTGTGTCTACAGCTGTACTGGCAGTGTTATGAAATTTCCACAATATACGCAATATTGTCTTTATGTTTTTAAATATGTAGTTGTGTAGCAAAGTGAATGTTGCTTCGGGTGGTGGTGCAAATTTTAATGTTAATGCTAATAATTTTCAAGTACATTAAAAAGTTAGTGCTGCGTGAAGTCAGCCGCTTTTGTTAAAATTTTGTTTCTTTTTCAACTTTAATTCTTAATTTATTCACCCAATTTTTTTCTGCATTTCAAAAACTAAAAGCAAAAAAGCGAACTCTTTCACATTTACTTGTTGTTGTGTTTTTTTGTTTGACAGCGTGAAATGTAAGTTAAAAGTGTTGCTCTATTCTAGTAGACACGAACGGAATAATCTGTTGCGAATTCAGCAAGAATTCAATATCAAAATTTGCCTAGAGTTTTAGCTGAGTTGTCTGCTCAAAATTACTACTACACGTACACTCTGTCGAAAAAGTACCTGGAAAAGCGCGCTTAAATGGCTTTTCAAAATCTACATCTTGAATTTGTGCTAAAAATGGGAGGCGTATAGTTTCATGCCCCATCCGAAAGACGTGTGGTTTTTATGAGAAAATTTGCTTTGCCAAATGCTGCTGAATTGACTTCCCTAAGCCAGGTTTAAATCCGCGTCGTTCCGATAACGAAGATCCGACTATTTGGTGGTGCTTTAGTCACAATAGGCACCAAAGCTGAAATCAATTGACATCGAGGGAAACGTCAATGAAGGATCTATTTCAAAAATTACTGAAATACTGAGTCTGTGGTCGCAGTTCACAGTGAATTTCACAGTGCATATTGCACTGAGACTTTAGTTTACACTTTTCCGAGATCAAATAAGCTCAAGAAGTAAGGCTCATTTCAAACTTTGCTTATTGGGCTTGTAAAATTTGAAAGAAAATCCTGAATTTCAGCGGTAAAGCTCATTTTTTGCTACATGGCTTTCTTACCCCACATCTACACCTTCTACTAAATGTGTTAATAGCTGTAAAATTTCTATTCTAACTTTCTCCCGTTTCCTCATGTAGGCACCTTACTGGCTTAACATTTCATCTTGAAAATGGCATCAAACAAGAGGATAAGAGGAATTTTTGATGCAACATTGCCGAAAAATTACAAGTAATATATATGATGAATGAAATACAACGAAACTTTTAAAGAGAGGAACAAGAAAGAGTGGATATAATGCTAGTTGGCACTAGCACGTTCGAAATTACTTTAATTGTTTTGATATTTTGAAGCAGTTTGAGAAATTGTTATTCAAGATTTTTTTCTTAATAATTATTTATTAGTAGTATCAGCGCAATTATCATATTAACCCTATTTGTTGCCCGCGGCCCATTTTTTCGTGACAAAGCCAAATAAGCAAATCAGCTGTTCACTAATGCGCGTAACAACCGTCTGTCACACTAAAATATTAATCAGAATTAACTGCGCCGGTAATCCCGATCAGCGCCGCTGTTAACAGAATCTATGGAAGGTAATGGATGTGGGTTAAATTAGCAAAGTTTGTTTTATTGGACGGCATCCACTGTACTTGAAGAGACCTCATTCCATTCACCAAGTGTCAAATGTCAGCTAATCAAACTATTGATCTATTGCAGCGAAGGCTCTGTAATCGCACCTTAGTTTCATAATCATGAGACACCCTTAAATTTTCAAAGTATTTTAATCTATAAGTTTCAGAGGAAAATAAAAATTTTACACATCGATTAAAGTAACAAAAGTTATCTGTTTCATTACAGAATTTAAAACTTTTTTTAATACCTAAAAAAAATTTAGCAAAAACGTATTTCGAGGCGTTTCAAAATGATAAGACACTGTTTAATTAAAGTGATCGTTCAACAAAAGTATACTTTTTTCGAATTTTTTTTCTGTTGTCTAGAATATTTTAGTATTCTATGGAAGCACCATTTGCTTTAGCGACACAAAATAATCTTTCTTGCATCGACTCTGCTAACTTTTTAACTAAATTTACATCTAGAGAAGCCCATTCTGCCTTAATTGCCGCTTTAAGTCCGTTGGTGTTGTCAAATTGGCGATTGTTGGCGCAAACTCTTCTGACTAATATGACCCAAATGTTTTGTATTGGGTTTAGATCCGGAGAACACGCCGGTCAGTCCATAGTTTCTAGTGAACAATCGGTCAAATACTGTCTTGTTTCCCTGCTTACGTGGATTCTGGCGTTGTCTTGCTGAAAAACGAAGGGCACTTACCGATTATCCTGAATAAAAGGAAGGAGACTGCTTTTCCAAATTGTTTTTGTAGTCCCCACTATTCATTTGCGATGATATAAACTGTATATGAAGAGTTGCTTTCGATGTAAATGCATCCCAAACCATAACAGAACCTCCACCGAAGTTGCGCTTGGAAAATAATAAAAAAAAAACCATCGGGGCCATCAAGGCTCCATTTTTACAGCCAAAAATATAACCTTTTTAAAAAATAGTATGAAATTGGGCAACATTAAAAATATTCCAAATATCTCACTGTATTCCATTTGGTGTCTAGGTGTTTTTCTGCAAATTGAAGACGCGCCAGCTTGTGCCGTGGCAAAAGATGGGGTCTTTTTCTTATTTTTGATAATTTTAAATGATTGCACCTCTGTAATGTGCGCCAAACTGTTGTTTTTGAAACCTTATTTTGAACAACAGCGACCAAGTTGGCGCAAGACTTAGTCGAGTTAGAAGCTTTTCTTATGATTGCTCGCTGCTCTCGACTTGATTGTGGCAATTTTCTTCCAACGGGCTTCAAAATGTTGTAATTCTCAGGACTCCGTAAAAAATTCCGGATAACACAACGACTTCTGTTTTTTTGCAATTAATTTGATTGACAAGCCTGAATCTTTGTAGGCCAAAATTGTCCCATGCTCCTCTTGTCATAATATTGAACCCCTCAGCATTTTAGCTTAAATTGAATAAAATTTTAATTAAAGTCATCCAAAACAACAATCAGCACCTTCTTTTTCTTCTGAAGCTTATTTTCGAGTAGTGTCTTATCATTATAAAACGGCGGGAAGACCAGGAAAGTGCAGCTTTTTGGAAAAAGATAACTGGTTTACAAAATAGAGTGAGCTGTCGCACCAGAAACAAGAAGTCTAAAGTCTATAACTGTTAAAATTACGCCAAATAAAAGCTACTCCGGAAAGTAAAAGCGAAGTTATGGTAGTTCAAAAATTCTATGCCAAAGATGTCTAATGATTATGAAACGCACCTTACAATTTCGAAAAATAGTTTTGTCAAGTGCCACTTCGCTTTTTACGGTCTAGCAATTTTTTCGATATCAACTAATTTTCGAACGTACTTTGTATGGAAGAAACTGCATGACACTGGCAGCAAGAATAATTATCAAAAATCAGCGGCATTTTGTAGCCAATTGCAACTTGCACTTTATTATACTAAATCTTTCTGCATATATAACTAAAAACAAAATAAATAAAAAATAAACATATACATATGTATATAATACATATAACTTATAAAATATACACCTGCATACCAAAAATGCAGCCGTAGCCGAATGGGTTGGTGCGTGATTACCATTCGGAATTCACCGAGAGGTCGTTGGTTCGAATCTCGGTGAAAGCAAAATTAATAAAAACATTTTTCTAATAGCGGTCGCCCCTCGGCAGGCAATGGCAAACCTCCGAGTGTAGTTCTGCCATGAAAAAGCTCCTCATAAAAATATCTGCCGTTCGGAGTCGGCTTGAAACTGTAGGTCCCTCCATTTGTGGAACAACATCAAGACGCACACCACAAATAGGAGGAGGAGCTCGGCCAAACACCTAACAGAAGTGTACGCGCCAATTATGTGCTAAAAACTCTGATTGTAATTTCGGTGAAAATTTGGGCAAAATGTCGCTCACCTCTTTTATTGTCCATGAATGTGTATTACACAATGATTCCGCACAATGTCCATTTGCTCATATTTTTTTCTGTTCTGCACTCAATTCTTGTGCAATATACTCGTATAGTAATCGCATGCATAGGCAATAGGCACCTCATATTACCACTTGCTGTGACATCAATTCATTTACTCTGCATTCTCTGTGCGAGTACTCATATTTTGCTGGACTAACGGAAGTCATACAATTACTTTAATGCTGCCTAGCGTGACAACAACTCACACTACTGACAACTGACTGCCGCAACAGAGCACCATTGACAGCGCCACTCGGTAATATATTTAAAAATTATGTTGCATTTTAAATGCTATCGACCTGCATACTATGCATATATGTATGTAAATATACATATGTACGTACACATACATACAATAATTAAAATACTGCAATATGTTCTATACATACACATTCTGTATTATATATCTACATGTATTTATTTATTTAATAATAAAATAAAATGCAACGTCATGACTCCGAAAATGGGGGCATACTCGTATGTAGGTATGTACTCATATAAACATATCTACATAGGTTATTACACCGCGTTACACACATTCTGTCCTATGAACCAAATATACTTTTTCGGAAAGGGGATAAAAAATAAAAATACACGTGTATCGGCGATTTTCATGTACACGTCACAATTTTTTTTTGTATTTTATAACTTTAAACGAGCAATTCTTGTATGCATATCTGTATAGCCACACGATCTCAGGATTAGCTTAACGGATTTGAATGAAATTGGGCACACAGATAGTGTATCACATTACTAGACTTTTCACCTAGGTGTTGCCACTGACAATGTTTCACAGGGATGCCACCTGTTCGAAATTAAAAAAAAAATTGCATGAGATATGCCGATGTGGGTATCAAAAAAAAGGTATTTCACACCGCATTACAATAGAGATATAAAAGCCCGAATTTTTTTATTAATTTTTTTATATTAAAGTAAAAAATTGTTACATTACAAATTTTAATGCTTTTAAAGAAACTCAGGTCTTTTATTTTTGCGCTTGTAAGCATTTGTGTCAGTATCGCGACAAATAGACCAACAGTATCCGCCAAGCATATGCGTAATGTCTTGTCCTTTAAAGCGCTTTTCAATAGCCGCAATGTCCTGATGGAACCTTTCGCCATGTTCATCGCTACAAG
The DNA here is from genome assembly GCA_037575425.1 of Anastrepha fraterculus. Lineage (NCBI taxonomy): Eukaryota > Metazoa > Arthropoda > Insecta > Diptera > Tephritidae > Anastrepha > Anastrepha fraterculus. The sequence goes on along the minus strand of JAYXIM010000152.1, from coordinate 136,430 downwards.
CTCCTAAATCACCAGGGAAACAATCTAAATGATTGTGAAGGAAATGGATCTTTAGCGACATTAATATGCCCATCTTGCCATATGCCGAAATCATTTCTGCAACAATATTTTTATAATTGTCAGCTCGTTTGTTGCCAAGAGACTGCTCAATAACGGCAACTGTGCCTTTCCATGCACGTTGATGAAAATTCATAAGTTGCAACTATTTTTATCTGCGGACCACTGGAAACACCTTAAATTATACACATCTTTAAAAAAATTAAGTTACTAAAAGCCTTCGTAAAAAAATACCTGCAAAAATCTTTGCGCCGCTCAGTTTCGACAAAAATATTGCGCAAACTTGCAATCGCCTCGCCCTCACGATCCAGTTTTTTAACAAAATTTTCTTTGAGGTTGGTGGCATATGCGATCGGGACAGCTGGATGTTTGTTACCGATATGAAGCAGCACTACTTTAAGGCTGTTGACCGATGCATCGATGAAAAGTCGCCACTCCTCTGAAATATGAGGGTAACCAATTTTTTCAAACATCGAATCAATATCACAACAACTGGAACAAACACACAAACGGCACAGAGTGTGTTGTATGCAACAATAAATTAAAGGTTAATACGTTGTTTAAAAATTTGGAGTCCCTTCAAGTTATGCCGAAAATTTAGAAAAAAAAATTTTTTTTAGAAAAAAAAATTCAAGAAAATCTGAGAATTGATAAATTAATTAAACTTTAACAAATTATTGTAAAACTATTAAATTATTATTTTAACTCACCGTCGCTACCATTATTTGTTCGGTAGATGGTCGTAGTGATCGTAAAGTTAAAATTTATGCTCGTTTTCAAGGTGAACTTTTCACACTAAAAAAACCTTTGCTGTTTTTTGTTGTTCCATTCAGTTGCGACTTACAGGTCGTCAGGAAAACGATGCCACTTAGACCAAAAAATGGGTCCGTTGTGAGCCGCGGGGGCTGGGCTACATTTCCCTTTCCATATTGAACCATCCTGAGCTTTTGGCAAAGCGTAAAAGGTTGTTGATACCTTATCTATATTTGTTAAGAAGTAGGATCTTAAATATCGGTTCCTGCTTCTGGCTAGAGCTGAGCATGTGCAAACAAGGTGTTGAATTGTTTCCAACTCCTTCGCATTTCTGCAGCTATGACAGAAATCATGCGTGTAAGCGCCAAATCTCCTTACATGATTTCCTATGAGACAATGTCCTGTGAGGGCCCATACTAAGGCCCTAATTTGAAGTCTACTAATGTTATACTACTCTTGAGCAGGCGTAGATTTAGCCTTGGCCATGCTTGCCTAGCAATTTCACAGGTATTGACGCTAATACATCTTTGATTTTCAGAACTTATTCTCTTCTTCTTAATTGGCGCTATAACCGCTTACGCGATTTTGGCCGAGTTTAACAAAGCGCGCCAGTCGTTTCTTTCTCGTGCTAACCGGCGCCAGTTGGACACACCAAGTGAAGCCAAGTCCTTCTCCACCTGATCTTTCCAACGCAGAGGAGGCCGCCCTCTTCCTCTGCTACCACCAGCTGGTACCGCATCGAATACTTTCAAAGCCGGAGCGTTTGTATCCATTCGGACGACATGACCCAGCCAACGTAGCCGCTGGATCTTTATTCGCTGCGCTATGTCTATGTCGTCGTAAAGCTCATACAGCTCATCGTTCCATCGTCTGCGATATTCGCTGTTGCCAACGTGCAAAGGTCCAAAAATCTTACGCAGAATCTTTCTCTCGAACACTCCAAGCGTCGCTTCATCGGATGTTGTCATCGTCCAAGCTTCTGCGCCATACGTTAGGACGGGCATGATGAGAGTCTTGTAGAGTGTTAGTTTTGTTCGTCGAGAGAGGGCTTTACTACTCAATTGCCTACTTAGTCCAAAGTAGCACTTGTTGGCAAGAGAGATTCTACGTTGGATTTCAAGGCTGACATTGTTATCGGTGTTAATGCTGGTTCCTAAATAGACGAAGTCTTTTACAACCTCGAAATTATAACTGTCTACAGTGACGTGGGTGCCGATACGCGAGTGCGCCGACTGTTTGTTTGAAGACAGGAGGTACTTCGTTTTGTCCTCGTTCACCACCAGGCTCATTCGCTTTGCCTCTTTATCCAGTTTGGAGAAGGCAGAACTAACAGCGCGGTTGTTAAGGCCGATGATGTCAATATCATCGGCATACGCCAGCAATTGTACGCTCTTATAAAAAATTGTACCTGAGCGATTAAGTTCTGCGGCTCGTACGATGCTCTCCAACATCAGGTTAAAGAAGGGGTATCGGGATCTTCACTTTCTCGGTGACATGCGCAGCTGTCACTGTTTAATAGGTTCGAGAAGTGTTCCCTCCATAATTTAAGATTGCTCTGTACGTCAGTCACCAGTTCGCCGTCTTTGTTCTTACAGAAAAACGCCCCGGTCTTAAAACCTTCTGTAAGCCGCCGAACTTTCTGGTAGAATTTTCGGCCGTTGTTCCTGTTGGCCAGCATCTCAAGCTCTTCGCACTCACGTATTTCGGCCTCTCGTTTCTTCTTTCGAATAATACGTCTATCTTCCTTTTTCAGCTCTCGGTATCGATCCAACATGGCTCGCGTTGCGCCCGATCGCAGCGTGGCTCTATAGGCGGCATCCTTTCTTTCTGCGGCAGCATGACATTCCTCGTCGTACCAATTGTTTTTTCGGGCTCGCCGGAATCCGATTTCTTCTTCGGCGGCGGTACGTAGAGAACGAGAAATGTTGCTCCATTGTTCGTGGATGCCGGTTTGTTGGGCAGTACTCTCTGAGAGCAGGAGTGAGAGTCGAGTGGCGAATCTTCTGGTTGTCTGTTGTGATTGCAGCTTTTCGACGTCGAACATTCTTTGCGTAGGTAGATGCACGTTTTTTGCTGCACAGAGGCGTGTGCGCAGTTTGGCTGCAACAAGGTAGTGATCCGAGTCAATGTTGGGTCCTCGGATCGTACGTACATCTAATACACTAGAAACGTGTATTCCATCTATCACAACATGATCGATCTGGTTTCGTGTTTTTCGATCAGGAGACAGCCAGGTGGCTTGGTGAATCTTCTTATGCGGGAATCTGGTGCTGCAGACTACCATGTTTCGGGCCCCGGCGAAGTCGATCAGCCTCTGTCCGTTACCGGATGTTCCGTTGTGCAGGCTGAATTTTCCGACTGTGGGACCAAAAATTCCTCCTTGCCCACCCTGGCGTTGAAGTCGCCAAGCACGATTTTTATGTCGTGGCGGGGGCAGCGCTCATAGGAACGTTCCAGGCGCTCATAGAAAGAATCTTTGGTCGCATCGTCCTTCTCTTCCGTCGGGGCGTGGGCGCAAATTAGCGATATGTTAAAAAAACGGGCTTTGATGCGGATTGTTGCGAGACGCTCGTCCACCGGAGTGAACGACAGTACTTGGCGACGAAGTCTCTCTCCCACAACAAATCCGACACCGAATTTGCGCTCCTTTACATGGCAGCTGTAGTAGACGTCGCAAGGTCCTATGGTTTTCTTTCCTTGCCCCGTCCATCGCATCTCTTGGATGGCAGTGATGTTTACTCTCACGAGGACATCAACCAGCCGGGGAGAGGCACCTTCCCCATTAAGGGACCGGACATTCCAGGTGCATGCCCTCAAATCATAGTCCTTAGTTCGTTTGCAGGGGTCGTCATCAGTATAGGGAGGTCTCATCCGAGGCTTTTTTAAAGTTTTCATTGGGGGGGATTTTTAAGTGGCGGGTCCCAAACCCAACGCACAACCAGCTATCCTGGAATGTCTCGCCTTCTCACTTTAGCTCACTCCCGAACGGGTGTTCGGAAGCTACCCAGAGGATACGTGGGCTAATCCCGGCCGTTGTGAGCTGCTTGAACCATATGCAGAAGAATCGTCCTGGCCATTCCCAAGTGAATGGCGATCAGTAACTTTCCCCACTTGCGTGGACTTCTACACATGGAACCATCCTCCTTAAGAACTTATTAGTGCTTTCTTAATAAGAAGCTTACAAGTTGCGAGAGGTACCCCCATAAAATTACTTAGGTTTGGCATACAGGTAACTTCTCTTGCAAGTTGGTCAGCCCTACAGTTCCCTGTATATCTCTGTGGCCTGGAACCCAGCATAAGATGATACGATATTGTTTGGCCATCTCATTAAGAGATTGGCGCGAACGTAAGACACTCCTTGATGTTATTTGGAATGCATCCAGGGCCCGTCGGGCAGCTTGGATGTCTGGTAGAATGCAGATATCTGTTGATGATATTCTGTTTATCTCTAACCATTTTAAGGCTTCATGAATAGCGTTTAATTCCGCTTGAAAAACACTACAGTGATGCGGTAGTTTAATGGATTCACTGATGGAAAGCTCTTCGCAATACAACCCTGATCCTACACCGGTGTCCATTTTAGATCCGTCCGTGTAAATCTTAATGGGTGTGCTGGGTGTTGGATGCTCTTCAAACCATTCCAGTCTAGAAAGGATTTTCATCAGGTAATTCCTTTTGAAGCAGAGAATGGAAGGGTGATGTCACAATAACTGGGTATATCCGTATAGGAGTCTAAGATGATTGAATGTCCGTGTGTGACAGTCTTCCATTGTAAGCTCGCTCTGAGCCTTAAAGCGGAACAGGCCACTGAGTATTTGCAGAAGAGATCTAGGGGTGGCAGGTCGTTGGCAATAGAAATCAACAAAGAGAAAATTCGTTACCTTTTTCAATTTTTCTTTGATAAAGACGAAAATGCAATCCAGGCCGCTAAAATTATGAACCACGTTTATGGTGCCGATACTGCAACAGCTAATTTCAATTTGCGTGTAATTTTGGTTCCGTCGATTCCGTTCAGGCATTTCTGATTTTAAAGAAAATAATGTAAAAAAAAGTCGATAAAATCACAAAAATAATCAAGTTGACCGGCATGTTAGTAGTTGTAACATCGCCCAGGAGCTAAAGATCGTCCATAAACAGTTTTAAACCATTTATTTTTCCTCAAACTAATATTTCGGTGAAGAGCAGTAAAAATCGCGTTCCATTAGCAATTAATACTACACAACTTCACACTTATACTTTGAAAAATACGCGCAGTTGAAAATATCATTATGACCCAGCTTGACATAACGCTGTGTTAAAGTCATTAACAATAGTGATACTTCACTTAATTTGTTATCGTTTAACCAAAAAATGCAAAAGTTACTATTTAAAGAAGGAAGTCTGGTATATTAAGAAATAAAGTTGAGGTAGAGTTTTGGTGTAGTAAAATTATTGTTTATTTAAAATTTTTCAGATAGTCTCTTCCTGACCTTCTAAAAAATAAGTACAAATTCTTTTCGCGTATATTTCAATTTTTTCATTAAAATGCTTTGAGCAAAAGTTTTAGTTGCAAATAAAAATATTTTAAATGTTCACTCTCTTCATTGGTGCTTCGCGTTGCAGCTAACATTAGTATTATGCTGATTGACATTTATGACGACCTCTTCGCAACGATTTTCTCGGTCTCTCATTATGTTGGTTACTATACAGCAAATGCAATCGCCCGAAAATTTGCACAAACTATGTCGTCTTAACCAGTTTTCCTATTTTCGCTTCCGAGTTTCGCTTTTGTTTTACCAGTTTGTGTGATTTCTTTTTAAACACCATTTACAGGGTGTTTCCCGGCGTTCGCCCCACGTCCGCTAGTCTATTATTTGTCAAACGCCATGGTGCATAAAATGCACTATATACATACATACATACATACAGTATCGGACGAAACATTTGCAACTAAAATGTGGGCAATGAAAACTGTCGATTGCTCAGCCGTTATTTGTTTGGAACCTGTTAATTTCACTTTATTTGTAATAAAAGATGTTGATTTACGTAAATAAAACAAATTTATTCAAATTCAACAGTTCATATCTTAAATTTAAAAATCAAATGTGTCCAACACCTGTATCTAATAAGACAAAACAGATGCAACTAAAGGAAATCAGTAAACTATTTTTATTAAACTTAGTATATCGTGGCAAAACCATTGCTCTGAATAACAGCTCTGCATCATCTCGGAATTGAAGCTATCAAATTGTCAACTATCGTTTGTGGTATATTTCTCCATGCCTCCAGGACTCTTTGGAAAAATTGGTCAGTATTTGCCACATTAGTCCGATCAATTCTCTTTTTTACTATTTCCCATAGGTTTTCTATGGGGTGAAGATCTGGAGATTGTGGGGGCCACTCCATTACGTCCACTTTATTCCTCTGGATCCATGATTTCAGGACCTTCGCCGTATGCTTCGGGTCATTATCCTGTTGGAAGACCCACTTCAAGGGCATTTCCCACTCAGCATGTGGCAGCATTACAGATTCCATAATGTCCCTGTAAACGTACTGGTCCATTATGCCCATAATACGATGGAGTGGTCCCAAACCAGCAGCAGAAAAGCATCCCCAGACCATAATGTAAGCACTATGCTTAACAGTCTTTACACAGTATGATTTTTGAAGACGCTTGTTACGCGGGCGTCGAACGTAGGATACGCCATTACTTCCGACCAAATTAAATTTGGATTCATCGCTGAAAATAACAGCTTTCTACTTGCTTAATGGCCAATCTATGTGATCCCTTACGAACTGCAATCGTTTTTGTTGGTTACGCTTACTAATAAGCGGCTTCTTTGCTGGTCGGTACGTCCGTAAGTCAGCTTCAGCCAGGCGACGACTGGCAGTTTTTGAGCTGATTGGTAACCCAAGCTCCTTTACCAATTGGGGGCACTTCTAAATGGATATTTTTTTACCTCTCTCGCTATCAGTTTCTCAGTTCTTTCATTCGTTTTTCTTGGTCGGCCTACTCGATGTACCACCGCGATAGTTTTGTTTTTTTATAAAGTTCGCAATAATTCGAGAAATTGATGACTTATGAGTATTATATTTTATGGATATATGTATCTTTCTGGGTCATTCCTTTGTTATATTTATCTACAACACGCGCGCGTACTACTTCATCGAACTTATTTCGAGCCATTACTTCATTTAACTCAACTTTACAAAAAAGTTGTGTTATCGCCACAAATTCTGAACAAAACTGATGTTCACAAATTGACACGATTAAACTAAACTCAGAACAGTTAGAAAACAAAACCAAGCTCAAGCATTTTTACCGTTATATAGCTAAGCTCACAAGGTTGCAATTGTTTTGTCGCGCATAGTTGCCAGATAATTTTTTTTTTTTTAAATACAGCTACAAAAAGGAAAGGATCTTGAAAAGATTTTTTGAAAAATATTACTCAGATGCTCTAGTATCCATAGCGTGAAATTGAATTGCAATTGAGTGAAGAATGACATTATGACAAAAAATAAATTGAAGGCTGCATTGCAGTTGTAAATGTTTTGTCCGATACTGTATATACATGCATATATGTATGTACGTGCAAAGCCATCGCACACGTCAGGTTCGTTGAACGAAAACGTGAAATTCATTCAGCGGCAACATTAGCATCTGCAACAGAGTCGGTCGCCACCAGTTTAACGGCATGCCAAACAAGCCGTGTTTGTACGGCAGAAATGTGTGTTGGTGTCGTCGTCGCCATGCCAACACCAGCACTCTCCGCTTTTTTACTGGGATGTTTTTTGTATTCAAAATCACGTTTCGTCATTGTGAATCATTTGCCGCCATGCCAACGCAAGTGGAGCCATCAGAGGCTATCCAATTACTGTATGAGTGTATCTTCGCATAGCGTCCAACCATGCGACCAACCGATGGACGAGCAGAACAGGCTTACCAATGCATTGCAGAAATCATAAATAAATATCAGCAAAAGTTGTTTGTGGCTATGCTCGTTATGCAGAAAAATGTGAAGCTGCTTATTTTGAATAGATTTTTTAACATTTACTTATTTCTCATTTTCTAATAAACCTACGGCAATGCTTATGATTTTATTTTTATTTTTTTTTTGTCTCGACTGAATCAATTGGCTGTGAACCATTGGTGGCTGGTACAATATCTGCTATTACTGTTGTTAAGGTATTTGTTTATATATTTTGTGTGTGTGTTTGCGCATACAACCAATATTATTTGTTTACTCTTTACTCTTATTCACTGCATCGACTTAAATTGCTCGTTAGTTGCAGCGATGACTAATATAAAAATTAGGGCGAAAAGGGTAAAGGTAGTATCAGACTACAAAAACAAAATTAATTTTTTATACATTTGCCTAAATATAAATTTTTAATTACTGCTGGTCCATGGAATCATTTATTTTCCAATAATCCGAATTTTATCCGCTATTTTTTACTCGCATATGTATGTATGTATATACGTACATATATATAATTGACGCTTACACCACTTTTGTTGGCTGTTTGGCTGAGCTCCTCCTCCTACCTGTGTTATGCGTCTTGTTGGTGCCCCATAAATGGAGGGGCCAAAAGTTTTATGCCGTCTGCGAACGGCAAATAGTTTTTTATGAGCAGCAGCCGAGGGACGACCGCTATTAGAACAAAATTTTGATTCGAATTGTTTTTCTCTTGCCCGAGGGCACTATCGAACGTGGGCACTACCGAATGGCAGCCACCTATCAACCCATTCGGCTACAGTCATAAAAAATATATATAGTGACTCACAGCTTATAGATTCTACAAGTTTTGTTGTATAATCGGAACTAATTTTAACCCATTTTTCCTGTAGTATTAGAAATATTGTGGTTTCTTATTTTATTTTCCAGCACTGACCACAAATTCTCAATAACGTTGAGATCTGGACTATGTGCAGTAGAGCGGGGCGATTTAAAAATCTCTCATTGCTCTGTGAAAATCGTATTCTAGGGATCAAATAAGAAACAAATTGGGGGACATCAGAATTCGTTTTAGAGGTAAGGTTCCTTCGGCAAAGTTTCTTATTTTGATCCCTAGAATATGATTTTCACAGAGCAATGGGCGATTTTTTTGCCTCCCCACAAATCGACCCGGCCTAATGTGCAGGTGTCTGTACTACATGTGGGCAGTTCCGGATAAGCCAAGTTTTTACAATACCAGACGTATGCTTGGGATCGTTGTCTTGGTAGAACGTAAATTAATCCCTAATGCCCATTTTATCCGCACTTTGTATTAAATTATCTTTAAGTAGATCCAGATACATCTCTTTATTCATGTTTCCTTCGATAAATGTTTAATTTCCGTCACCTGTATAGGGCATGCAACCCCATACCATCACACTGCCCCGCCGTGTTTAACTGTAGAGCGAAAATTGCATGGTTGAAGCGCGGTGTTTGGTTTTCTACAAACGCAGGACTTCCCATCAGACCTGAAAAGGTTAAATTTGCTTTCATCCGCAAAAACAACGGACTTCCAGAACGAAATGTTTTTGTTCAAATATTGTCTGCAAAACTCTATTCTTTGATTTCTATAACGACGAATAATGTTTTCCCCCTTTTCAAATGAGGTTCGTTTGCCCATTTTAAAAAATTTAAAGTTTTTCAACTTTTCTTTACAAAAATTTTTTTAGAATGACTTAAGACGCTAAGCCAAATAGAAAAAATACATTTCAGCGTTATTGCATTCTCAGAGAAAATATAAAATACACTGCATCATTCACGCTGTGAGCATATTTTGATGAGAAAACTATTTGTTTCTATATTTTTTCAGCAAGCTTTGTTTTTGTTCTTTCTGCGGTGGTAAACAGTACATACATATCTCATTACAAGTCGTATACATTTTTTTTATTAGTATTAAAAAACATCGAGTAATTTTCTTTTTTCTAAAAAAGTATTACCTGCATCAAATAAGCTGTGAGTCACTGTAGTCTGTAGTCGCGAGGAATTATTTTTAACCTAAACTGCTTTTTTCAGCATTTACCGATGCTTGCTGCCTTTGTTGGCTTAGTTCATGTGGCTGCTCACGCTCGATTTAAACCAGAATCTAGCCGCCTTATGTTTGATTTTAGATTAAGCTTAAATAAAACTAATTTATGTTTCATTCTCCGAGGATTTATCAAAATGGACTTATCAATATGACGAAATATTTGAACCAAGTACATACATTTGGGTTAGATATTCATACAGTGCTACTAAAGTACATACATACACATGTAAATATGTATGTACATAGCAGCCGTAATTCCATATTCAGACATGCCCCTTAATTGAGGCAATTTTGAGCCAAAGTTTCAAATTGAGGTATCGATTTTGATTTTCATAAAATGTTTTGATTTTGTTAGTGAGAGAAACTTAATTTAAAAAGAAGCTTTGCAAATTTTCTTACACCGCTTTTAGAGAGTTTATCTGTCATGTCTACATAGAAGCAAGAATGATAGAAAGAAGATTGCGCCCATCAGAGTGTACGTGACGTCACGTTTTTGCAAGTTGTGCAGTATTGCCAACTATTTGCTCTTCGTAATAAATTAAGTGCTTTTTTATACCGAAAATGCGAAAATTTTGAAGTTTCGTGTTTGTTTCTTTTTTTTTAATTTAAAGCTACCGGAACTTTAAGTTAAAAAAAAAACTGTATTATTATACAAAAAAAAGGTTAAAAAAGGCCACTCTGAGAAGATTTTAGTAATAATGAAAAGTAGTTGGTTCTTATAAAATTTAATATTTTGAAAGTGTGAATTTAATTTTTTGCTCCTTTTAAGGCTATGCAAAAATATTAAATGTCCACCTCTCAACTCTTCTTAAGATTTAAAACATTTTTACACATTTTAAAAGGCGTTTGAATTTACTGAATGTGGATTAAAACCACAGAGGTGTAATCGTTCCTCCCGGCCATCAATCCTTAGTGGGACATAGGGCATCAAGAGGTGTATTCATTGTAAGAATAAGCCACAAAATACCAGCAAATACTAAAGAAACCATACTGACGTTTTTAAAAAAAGCGTACCTTATCTAGTAACATAACCTCAAATATAGCAAATAAGTCGTTCCTTTAACAAAATAGTCTCGCTGAACAAAAAAAACTCATAAATTTAATTGTACATTAGCATAACACATTTATTTAAAAAAAACGCATATTTTAAAGACAATTTGTCCCGCATACAAAGTTATTTAAGTGATTCAATAAAAATTTCGTGTTTTATTTGGGCATTTTAGTGCGTTTTTATGTCCAAAGCTAGGCAACACTGCAGTAGCGAGAGAGAGATTTGGCTGCCGAAAGCAGAAGAACACCAACAACACCTGCAATCGCGGGCAATGCCACCAGATGTTAAAAAAAGTAAAGCTAAAACAAAATTATAAACATTACATTTTAATTAGAACAGGCTAGAAAAATGTCATGAAGAAAGAACTAAAACTCCGAGACTAAAAACAAAAAAAATGCTAAATCAAGTTACAAAAATGGTAATCTGCCCATACTGGAGCTAAAATCACGTAACTAGTTGTCAAATTCGCTGAGAGCAAAGTAACGGGACCACGCGCCATCTCATTATTCTTTCCATCATGCATAGAAGTGCCTCTCAAGGAGAGTTATTTCACTATTCTCATTCGCCCCAGCCTCTCTCTTTTTGGTTTTGTTGCTATTCGTGGTACTATTTTTGAAAGGAAATTGATTATTTAAAACACATTTTCATTAAAAATTTGTTAGACTTACTCACCATCAACTTTTCCAACCATTTTGTTTTAGTTGTTTTCTCCTTTTCGGTTTTTATATTTCGTTTTTCATGGAGCAGACTTTTCATTTCAAATTCCATCCAATTTATAGCAATGATGTACTGATTGAACAATTTATCAATTGGGTTCTTGTGTTGCAAATTCAGCTCAATTAAGGTGTAAGTCTGAATTTAATATCTGTGTTCACAACCAATAACCGGCTAAGTAGATTTGAGTTGCATATGCTACCGCACTCTAGCAACAAAATTATATTTACGTTGAAATCCTTATTTCCATAACATTTTTTTTTTTTAAAGTCATGGATAAAAACATATCGACTTAACATAAGGGGTTCTTTTTAATTTACATGTATGAGAGTATACATATAAAGTGCTTTCTTGCGATTGCGAATTGGACAGCTATTGATTGTTACCACAGAAATATGTATGTTAGTGGAAAATACATATGTATGTAGATACTATGATTTTACAGCATTGTGAGAGCTTGATGTCCGATCCCCGTTTTTATGATCTGCATAACATATCCCCGGTGTTAAGAGAAGCAAGTCCGTGGGAATGCTCGTACATATATGTATGTATGTGCACACATATTTATGTCAAACCGCAATATTGTAAATACGAACGAAAAGCCGGTATCATATCATGCGCCACGGCCAAACAAAAATAAGCAAAGGGGCACGTACGAATACTACAGCAAACTATGAAAGCTTTCATAATTGTATGGAGGTATGTGTGTATGTACGTGCGTATATCAAGGCAAATTCATAGAAGGCGATAGTTGTAGATCAGCTGATTTTTTACTTGTGATTTGGTGGTTTGAATGTCATTGAATGTCTTTGTTTTTTTGTTCGTTTCTTTATAGCAAGGCGAATCTATTCATGGTTGGTGCAATTCCAGCAACAACATTTATATTAAAACTGTCAAGGGAAAGAGATTAGAAGAATGGAATGAATGCTGAATAGATAAAAAACTTTTTCGTTATCCCGTTTCACTGGCATTTCTAAATTAAAGGCGAATAGAAGAATGAAAGTCAACTACTCTGATTACACCACCTTTTATAGATACGCCTTGGTTTATAGTCTGATTGAAATTTTGACAGTGAAACCACAAACATGCATGTGGATTTTGCTTTTGTACTACTGCTATAACCTTGCATGAATTCGCCGTGTATGTAGATATGTATTTATTTTGATCTATGCAAACAACTTTCCATACTTTCTACTTACATATTTACAATAAAAGCTTTCATCTCTTTAAAACTTTAAGAGTATCAAAAAGTTCACTTGCAAATTTTTCAAAGAGTCACACCAAGTAAGAGAGTTGGGTACAACGTACAAGCGCTAAATACAAACAAAATACCAGCAGTGTGCGTGCGCCTCTCGCGAGTATGCACTGGTATGAAAGTACATACATACATATGTAGATAAGTATGTACATATTAAAATTAATTTACAAACATATTGCTATCATTCATTGCTACGGGATTGAACACTATTTTTGCGCACTGTATGTTTGGAAAAGCGGCATGACTCACCGTGTCCTCATTATTATACTATTCTTAGTCTTGCCTTTGTTGGCAGGCAGTGGGAGCCTTTGGATAAATTTTCATACTGATTACTAGAATAGCGTTTTAATCATTTTTTTTTTAAATAGCATTAAATATGTATGTACATATGTACATATACACCTAGAGACTAAAGTTTAAATATATATATGTATATATATATATATAATTAGCGCGTACACCCTTTTTGGGTGTTTGGCCGAGCTCCTCCCCCTATTTGTAGTGTGCGTCTTGATGTTGTTCCACAAATGGAGGGACGCTATTAGAAAAATGTTTTTCTTAATTTTGGTGTTCCCCGAGATTCGAACCTACGTTCTCTCTGTGAATTCCGAATGGTAGTCACGCACCAATCCATTCGGCTACGGCGGCCGCACTAAGGTTTAAATTTGAGGTTCAGAGAAAAGTACACATTTTACCAAAATTGTAGGTATGCAATTTTATTTGATTTCATGAATGATAGAAAACAAAAAATAGTTTTCTCGACGCAATCATCACCGAAAATTTAATGTTGATGCAATTTTTTTTCCGATTTCGTATTTATTTATAAAAAAAAAAAATTAAATTATTTCACTTGCTTTATAACAAAAAAAATTAGCAAAACAACAAAATAGCGGTATGACAAAAGTCTACATACAATTCAATTTGCTTAAAAAACAAATTTATTCATTTTAAAACTAGCTTTTTTGAATACTTATTTTGAATATCTACTATTTTATTTTTATTGAAAGTTCTTGCAACTTCTTATGCAAGTGCATGCATACAACATTTTTTGTTTTTTCCTAGAACAAATAAAGATTTTTTTATTTATGAAAATAAAAATAATAATATAATCTTACAAACAAACGAAGCAGCAGTTGCCGGGTCTTACAGCTGATGGAAGAAATTTATTTTGTACGTATGTATGTATGTATCTGTAAAACACCGAGGGCATGTATGTGTTACAATTTTTCTTGGATACTCCTTCATGGTAAGCGTGATAGGCTATGCAATTTTTATTTGAAACAGCTAAATGAGGAAGCTTTTGAAGTTTGATAAATTATCTCAGAGGGGCATAACCATTTTTGAAGAGACAAATTTACCCCAATAGCACTTTAATGCTTTGTATTTTAGTTTTGGTAAAAGAATTTTATTAAAAATGACTTTAAGTCAACCAATTGAAAATAATCCTTTTTCACTTTGTGAGGAATGTACCGCACCAAGTACCAATTTTTGGAACAATCGGTTGTAAACTGTTTGCGTTTATTTTTCAGATACTTTAAGCGGAAACATCTGAAAATATTCCTAAGAACATGAACATACTTTATATTAGACAAAACCAACGAATCGGCTTTTTTAACACACTTTTATTAGGTCGGGTTGTATGCATGTATGTATGTATGTATGTATGTATGCATGTAACGGAATCTTTGAGCTTAATTTTCACTGGCTTCTAAAAATCTGATCGACTTGAAATTTTGCACACCTATCAAGGACCGATGACAATGCAATAATTTGATAAAAGTTTTCCATTGTCCTTATTAGGATTGCCAGGATTAATATTTTCTTTTTTTACCTGTGGGCAAAAAGTAAGGTGAATTTGGTTGTAAAATGAAAAATCTTTTTTTATTCTTGTAAATCAGTTTCTCAGGCTCCCTCCACGAAATAAATTCTTCATCCCGATTACTTCTTTATCACGGCCGATAACTGCATAGCTTTAGACTCACAGTCAATAAGAAAGGAATTAAATATAACACGAATATATCGAATCATTTATTCACTGACTGCAATGATAACAATAATTTTCATTCATAATCAACAAAAAATAGTTTAAAGAAACTAAAAAACACGCTTTTTTGCTAATCGAACTAAAAAGTAGAAAATAAATTTTAATGACAAAGAGACCTATAATGAAGTAATAGCAAATCGAACGATCAGTCATAGTCAACTACCTCAGAACAGAATTATAACAAAAATTAAGATACAAATAGAGTAATTCAAATTAGAGTTAAAAGCGTGGGATGCATTTTGCTTCACTTTCATAACCCTCTGTACATAGGTAGTTGCCAATAGAATGATTGTAATATTTACTATATCAAGCATCCCACGCTTTTAACTCTAATTTGAATTACTCTATTTGTATCTTAATTTTTGTTATAATTCTGTTCTGAGGTAGTTGACTATGACTGATCGTTCGATTTGCTATTACTTCATTATATGTATGTACATAGGTCTCTTTGTCATTAAAATTTATTTTCTACTTTTTAGTTCGATTAGCAATAAAAGCGTGTTTTTTAGTTTTTTTAAACTATTTTTTTTTAGTTTAGCGTAGTCTTACCCCTTAAGTGCTCATAACATACATACATACATAGATAAATTAATGTTACTCACATTAAACTATTTAATCGTAATCCGTTATTCAAAACCTTTGTTTGTGTAACTTGTTTTTCTCATTAATAAAAAAACAAAAGCAAGACATACAACAGAACTCAAAGGAATTACGACAATAACGAGCTCAATGTGAATTGACCTATAGTAAAAAATGAATTATTTTTTCAAAGATATTTTCTACTGCTATTATTCCCTTACAAAATGGACAAGTATTTCTTAACCAATGTTTTTGTTTTTTGATAGTTTTGCGCATTTCGTTATGGAAACAATAAACGTTAGTTTGCTATCTTTGTATATGTGTATGTACATACCTACGTACCGAATAGATTTGTTTTTCTCCATCGATACACTTCTATCAACAATAACAACGTAATCGTATTAAATGTCATAAACACTCGTGAAATGCAAAAAAACTCTTGCTCTGATATAAACTATGACTTGTTTTTGTTTTTTGGTAGCTTTCCGGTGTCGTAATTGTCGTTGCACTTGCAAATGTATTTAATGCGCTTGCATGTATGTATGTATGTAATACTTGTAATTTAATGGTAAAATGCAATTAAGGCAAGTTGTTTTTGTTTACTGCAAATTGTTCGCTTGAATACGAGAGGCAAAACAAAAACAATACAGAATGCTTGTGTTGGCTGATAAACAAATTGTGTGCTGCGACGTGCAGTGAAAACAAAAACAAAGGCAAAAACTTTTAATGACAATAACAAAAAGAGAACACCTGAGATCGCATAGTACTAATTGTTTATGTTAATTCACGTAAAAACTTTTTTCTTTAGAACATTTGTTTACTTGCCGAACGCATTCTTTAATCTATTTAGTATATATGTATTCGTATGCATATCCAATATGCGTTGTACGCGTGGTACACTCAGAAAATTTATAAATTAATTTTTTTTTTATTTGGTGAAAGAAAACTTTTTATGGGCAACACAGTGTAGTTCCATAATTTTAGAAAGCCAGCAAGAACACTCTTTAATTAGACAAGTAACAGTGACAGCTCTTTCCCGCTGAAGATCTTACCAGAAGTCAGTGTCATAAATCCGCAGAAAGAAATTAACTGCTTTATCCGTGAGCAACGTTGAGAAATATTGCAAACTTAATTCCAAAGCGTCCACATACTTCGATGAGAGGTTCATTTGGGTTCGCGGCCACAGTGTCATAGCAGGAAACTGCTGGGGTGATGAGCTGGCGAGACAAGGGACCCTCAAGATGCTTTCACCGCAAAATTAGAGGATTTTGGGGTTCCCTTGAGAACCTGTAGTCTGCCCGTGGAAAGATGGGCCTTGCGTCAATTCAGCGAGCACTAGGTTAGTGCGCAAATATGCAAAGTCGCGAGATCCTACTGACCATGCCTAGATCGGGGCGGTCGAGGGAACTTCTGATTTTGTAAACCTCAGCTCTAGAATTTGGTGAGTGTCCTTACCGGACATTGTCTCTTAAGTATCCATGCGGTGAGACGTGGTGGAATCATTTCAGCTGCCCTGCTCTCGTCTGACTAAGATTCAGACATCTCGGCTCTCACATTTTGGCTACACCTGCGGAAATGGCAGGCTTGGATATTGCACACTTGATGAATTTCATCAGCGGCTGGAATCCGTTAACACAATCGAATTATCCACCGTTTTTTCGGCATCCTCCAATCCAAAGCCTTTTCTTCTTTTTCCCCCCTGTTCGGTTTTTTCCTCTGTATGGCATCATAATGGGTGAATTTTATTCTTTGTCCAAGTGGGTTGCCATTTATGCTAACCTAATTCCAAAGTCAATGTTGTATAGTCTCTGGAAAAACCATTTCAGTCAAAGGAATGATAAATAATTTACAGGGCTGAAAATTGAAGGCATGGACTTGTTTTGTTCCAGAACGATGTCGTGCCTCGCGCCATCGATCTTTTGCTCTTGAAGTTCGGTAATCGTGTTTTGCTAATTCGCCACCTGGGAGTTGCAATTTGGCGCCTTTCGACTTCTTTTGTGGGGTGCCGTGAAGAACCGATGTTAGGTAAACAAATGATAAATGATTCAGGACTACTTATTGAAGACTCATTACAGAGAGCTGATATCGGACGCAATAGATACGTTTGAGCCGAGCACTCTTAGAAAAAATGGCCACAATATCAATAGAGTTATGACAAAGATATCCTCCTCGGCATTACACACATACCTACTTACAAGTAGACATACTTAGGATTGATGAAATGAAAGTTCTAATTTCTCCAGATGTTGTTCCATCCGACTATCAATTATTACGATCGATGACACTTGATCCAGCTGATCAGCATTTTCACTCTTATGAAAAGTCAACAATAGATTGGACAAAATCGTAGAGAAGTGGTCAAGCAGATTCCTACGGTCATACCTGTTCCAATGGCTGGAAGTAGAATTGTCGAACTCCTCATTTGAAGCCCTCATTGATAATAGAAATCTCGTTAAAAATTATGCTACTATTTTGAGCATTCACAATGGAAGTTTAATTTAATTTAAACAAACAAATAAAATTTGAGAAACTTAACCTTTTGTTAAGCGAAGACTATTTTCCTAAGTGTAAATATATACCTATGTATGTGCATACGTGTTTATGTTTTCGTAGTGTTGTTGCAGCATGACGCGCTAACCGGGTGTGTCCCACCAACCTGCCCCTCAGCCAACGTCAGCGCCCCAAAGTGAATGGCGTCAACAACATAGCCAACAACAACAGCACCAGCCACTGACAGGCCCCCATATTTTACGACCAATGGCTGCCCAACGCGGAAGCGGTATATACACACACACATATGTATGTATGTACATGAACATTCATACAAACATATCCGTATAATACAACACATAGTTGCCAAGTATGCGCGAACGTGCGAATGTTGGCTTGTTTTGACCGCAATGAAAATAAAAATTGTTTCTCTAACACCCGCGCACGGTCATTTACTTTAATATATTGGAAGTTGTTTACACATTTGATCAGACCGGTAAGAAAAACACGAGGAACGTGCTGTTAATATTAGGAGTAGCTGAAAGTAGTAAAGTTCATTCACAATGTAGGTTTGAGTGGAATTTAACGCAGTCGAGTGGCCGATTTGTAGTTTTTTTTTTTTTGATGAAAAATCCGCGCCAATACAAAAAAGTAGATCATTGCGCATACATATGTATGTCGACCGCCGTAGCCGAATGGCTTGGTGCGTGACTATCATTCAAAAGTGCGCAGGCTCGAATCTCCGTGAAACACCAAAATAAAGAAAGTTTTTTCTAAAGCGGTCGCCTTTTAGCAGGCAATGGTGATCTTCCGAGTGTATTTCTGCCGTGAAAGAGCTCTCATAAAAGTCATCTGCCGTACGGAGGCGGTTTAAGGGGTCGCGGTGATCGAGAGCTCGAAAATTTATGGTATTTTCAAAATTTTTTTTACAATAAAAAAATGAAAAGCGATATTTAAATTTGTTAGGCCTTTTTATTTAACTTCTTTTACATACAAAAATGAAAAATTTTGTTTAATAATTTTAAAAATGGAGTTGACCCTCCCGAAAAATTGGACTTGGACGGTGTTGTCCATTTTGGCTCTTCTATTTATCTGAAACACAAAAACCAAAAAAAATCATTAATCAGTATGTCTATAGCTATGCCCCGCTACTAGAATAAAAAAAATTACAAAATGGCGATTTTTTTCAGGAAAATCTTACGAGCCGGTGTAATGCTTGCAGAATGCGAAGATACCAAAAATAACCACGCCCACTTTGCCCCTAACCTAAACTATTACTATGTTATGCTGTATGTATTGAAACCCCGTCGCACCCACACAACAGCCCTTGCAAGATGGCACGTTTCACAAGCCGCATTTGGCGTCACAAGAATTCCTATTGGCTTCTGTGAATTGTATTTATTATTATTTTTGTTTTTTTCTCGCATGTTTCTATCAAAGCGCACAATTAAGTAAATTATTACGTAAATTTGGAAATCACAAGCCGACGTGTGCATGCATAAAAAACACAACAAAACCTTATGGACTGAGGCTGATTATTCCACAAACACATTCACAGTCAATCACGCGATATTGAAAGCTTTATACAGTTTCCTTCGACATTATGCCTCTTTTTCGCAGAAGCAAGCATTAGAAATAGTTAATTCAATAAACATACAGTAGCTCCAAGCGAAACTCGTACATCCACCTAGATATTTGGTTTTACATCAAATAAGGGGGAATAGTATTGCAATTAAAACCAATGTCGAAGTACGAAAATTAGTAACTCATCATTACGAAAACCAAAAAGCGCTTCGGGAAACATCTGAAATTGTAATCGAAGCCGTTTACAGCACATCATAAAACGGTACAAAGAGGAGAGAAGTGTTAAAAATAGATTAAAAGTTGCAAATAACAAAATATATTCTCGGAGTGATGAACAATATATTCTACGGCAAGTCATAAAGGTTCAGTTTTTAAGTGCACCGAAATTCGCGACAATCGCCGAAAATGATTTGGAGAAAAATGATGCCCACAGACAATTAGAAATATACTCAATAAGGCTGATATCAACGGCAGAAGAGCAAGGCATAAACCCCATATCAACGAACGTAATCGTAAAGCAAGGCTGCGATTTGCCAAGAAACATCAATCAAAAGATTTCTCTTATTTTGGCGGAACGTGCTATTCACTGATGAAAGCAAGTTCAACCTTCAGATGGCAGGCCGTATGTATGGAGAAGATCAAATGAAGCGTTACTTGCCAAAAATATGGAACCTATAGTAAAGCACTGTGGTGGGTCAGTAATGGTGTTTCGTTCATTTTCTGCATCTGGGCCGGGAGAAATGCATTTTATTGATTGTTATTGTATCTTAACATTTTATAAGAAAAATTGCCACTTGGTAAAGATAAACTTGGTCTAGGGAACGATTTGCGTTTTTATCAGGATAATGGCCTGAAGCATAAAGCGTATAATGTGCGATCGTGGTTGCTATATCATAGTGCGCATGTCATAGATAACCCATGCCCAGAGTCCAGATTTAAATCCCAGTGAGAACTTTGAAGCTATCTCGATGGGAAAGTTCGCCACCATAGCATAAGTTCAAAGGATGACATGAAGAGGGTCCTTCGGGACAAATGGCAAAGAATTGAGCCTAGGTTTTGTGAAAAATTTGTTAAAAGTATGCCAAATAGATTACAAATGGTTATCAGAAACAAAGGCATGCATACGAAATATTAATATTTACATTAACTTTACTTTTATATAATGTACGAGTTTCACTTTGGCATTGAATTACATGAATCTTATTTTTTCACCTCACTTAAAATGTAATTGAATTAAACATTTCGTCCCCTTAGTATTAAAATAGCCTATACATTTTTTGATGTTTTGAGAAAATGAATTTCAAACTTTTTGTCGAAAGTAGCTCTCACTCAAATCTCGTTATGTCTGTAAATATTTATTATTTTTGACTGACGTTTTGACCCACTTTGTGGAACTAGAATTTGACAAAATTTTGACCACATATAAAATCGACGATGGAGAATCCAAAAATTCAATAAAAAAAATTATAGCCTATGAGCACATAGGCTATTGTTATACTAAGGGGACGATTTGAGTTTAATTATTTTGTTCTTGATTGATGCCACTGTAGTAATAAAATATGCAATTACTTTTTTGAACCGTTTGTTTTACTTATGATTTCTGAAAGCAAATATTTTTTTTAACTGAACGAGAGTCGCTTGGGACTACTGTAGATAAACTGCTCTGGTTGGTAAGGCTCGCCTACGTTTTTTTGCTATGGTTTCATTTCTAAGTGAAGCGAAGCGAATTCGGGACATGCGCCCTATATCGAGCTTGTTTGAGACCAGTTGTCACGCATATGGCTTTTTTACTCTTTCCTGACCCCTTTTTCCTCGCTTTATTTCCAGGAAAAGATCGGGTGCTTTGTCTACACCTTAATTTCCACATTAATAGTGGATAACGGCATATGTTTTGCATGGAAACTTACTTTTTGTACACGAATAAAAAGGCTCTGATTTTGTTTTTAAAGTACCGTTATCATGATACATTGTTGGTAATTGCGCAGGCATTATAATAAATGGTAATACCGCCTTGATCGAAAAAAGATTAAATAAATATTTGGCGCGTACACTTCTGTTAGGTATTTGGCCGAGTTCCTCCTATTTTGTGGCGTGCGTCTTCATGTTGTTCCACAGATGGAGGAACCTACAGTTTTTATTTATTTTTTTAACACACTTTTATTAGGACGGGTTGTATGTATGTATGTAACGGAATCTTTGAGCTTAATTTTCACTGACTTCTAAAAATCTGATCGACTTGAAATTTTGCACACCTATCAAGGACCGATGACAATGCAATAATTTGATAAAAGTTTTCCATTATCCTTATTGGGATTGCCAGGATTAATATTTTCTTTTTTTTACTGTGAGCAAAAAGTAAGGTGAATTTGGTTGTAAAATGAAAAATCTTTATTTATTCTTGTAAATCAGTTTCTCAGGCTCCCTCCACGAAATAAGTTCTTAATCCCGATTACTTCTTTATCACGGCCGATAACTGCATAGCTTTATATATATACACGCTTTTAACTCTAATTTGAATTACTCTATTTGTATCTTAATTTTTGTTATAATTCTGTTCTGAGGTAGTTGACTATGACTGATCGTTCGATTTGCTATTACTTCATTATAGGTCTCTTTGTCATTAAAATTTATTTTCTACTTTTTAGTTCGATTAGCAATAAAAGCGTGTTTTTTAGTTTTTTTAAACTATTTTTTATTTCTGGTGAGTTGCTTCACATTAATGCCTCATAACGCCTAAATAATAGTTCTTCTTAACTGTCTGACCTTCTAGCAAAAATTCGTGCTGAAACCGTGAGCAACGCCTTCTTTTTGGACTGAAACGGACTTGGTTTGTGTAGTCTTGGTTCATTCGAAGCTCTCCGCTCACTCGCCTGAAGTCTGGACTGCGTGTCGTACTCATAAACCCATTTCTAGTCTCCAGTAATGATGCATTTGCTGAATGTTGGGTCGCCTAATGAATGTTCAGTCTTCGAAATAATGTCATTGGGGATTTCAAAGCGGTCCCTTTTTGCATGAAACTCAAGTTCTTTCGGATCAACTCTGCAGCAACCAAATCATTACATATCTACAATATCCTAAACGGATGCATAAGCAATGTTCAAGTGCTCTACCAACTCTCGGACGGTTAATTTGCGGTTATGGAGCAAATTTTCTTCAACTTTATTGCACTTCAATCTATATGTTTTCCTCAGTTTTCGATGTCGACGGCCTGCCACTACATTCGCCATATTCGATGGACTCACGATCTCCTTTGAAGCGTTCGTACCACTCGTAAACTACTCTTTTCCTTAGAATATCATCACCGAAACAGTTTCCCAACATTTCTAAGGTTTTTGCATCATTGAATCCATTTTTATCGCAAAATTTGTTACAACCTCGTTGCAAATTCAAAACCACTTTTAAAACTGTAAAAGATCGAAAACACGTTGAGAGGTAGACTTACTCAAGACGGCGAAACTTTTACAAATGTAAAGCAATGGCGATACAATTTTGGTAGGACAACTGGTAGTTGACTAACCTGGCGGTTGTTCCGGGAACTTTTTGATCAAGGAGGTATTCACATCTAATACAAATTCAATTGCCTATGTGGAAACTTATTTTTGCTAGCTACTGTACATATTTATATGGTTTCCAACATATGTCTGTATATACCTAACTACTGTTTTTTGTTATTATACCCCGTTTTTGTGGTATTTTGGAAGCATCGAAAGTCAGATAATTGCCTATCGTTTTACTCGTGTGGATCGGTGACACGTTTTCGTATTTATGCAAAAACATTTGGGCACAAATTTATGTATTGTAGGTATGTATGTATATGCAAATGTGGTTAAAAAAGAGTAGCCTTCTTCCGGATATCATTGAGCCGAGGCGAAAGCCTTTGCTGCGCCCTCATTGCGGCTAATGCAAATAAACTACAGTCGGCTTTACTCGATACGGCCAATCAACTTAATTTATTGCATAGTCACTTATTTCAATTAAAACTATTTATATTTTATTCTATTCTATTAGTCTGCATTTTTTTTCTCTTTTTTGTTCTGCTTTTATCGAAGCTACAAAGTAAATATTTATGCAATATATGTATATTAACATATGTATGTACATATCAGTGTTTGTATATGCATGTATGTATGTATGTATGCATAGTGAACTTATATACATACATATCTGCTTTTTATTTGTGCTAGATAGAGTATTTTATTCCGACAATTGTTGTGGTCTTTCAGTAAGTGGCCTTGTAGACGCTCGACCGGCTGCTCGTGGTTTTAATATTGTTTTGACATTTAGTCTTTTATTTGCATACACACATACATACATATGTACATATATGTATTTACCGAGCTCATTTGTTTTGAAGGCGTTTGTATTTTTTAAGTTGTAATAAAAAAGGGGGCTCGATCTCTATGTATCTAAGTAACAAATGAGAAAACTCAAAAACATGCACACGTATTTGTGTAGCGGCTGTTTTTTATGGGTACATCATTTTGCATTATAAAACGATCATCCAGACGATCATCAATGGGCAGACCCATTTGTTTTTTTAGATGATTCGGGCACCAAAAGTTCGCTCTAATAAAGTAACGGTTTCACGCGCTTATTGCACTGCCTTGGTGGGTTCATTTAGCTTTAACACTAAACCTACCATGGACGAGTCAATTGACACATTTTAAACTTTTTGTCAGAAGTTCTTAGAAATAACATTATTAAATCGTCGTTTGCCTTCACGACTTTTATTAAAAAATACATCGAATGTATCTTTCAAGATTTACTCTTCTCTTGCTAATTGTTTTACCGCGAAATATATGTGATCTTCATAATACATATAATATTTTAAAGACGGGTCATTTGACCCATATCGGTAGGAATAGGAATACATAAAATATCGGTAGGTTTAGTGTTAATCGTTGGCATTCTGGTGGCGAGCTAACAAGTCGCGAATAATTTGCCTTTTATGCTCACAATTGACAGTAAAGAACTATGGATGCAAGTCACCTTATAAAATGTGAATCACTGAAGCCTTCGTTATTACAGGGTCTGGCACTCGAAGTGTTATTCAATTCAAAGTAAAAAATGTGTGAAAATAATACAAAATTAAGAATCAATTTACTTTTGCCTTGACTATGGCCTTGAGACGGTCCAGAAACGAATCGCAAGCTGCCCGAGTGTGACATGCAGGTATTTTGGCCCATTCGCGGACAATGGCTTTTTTCAGCACCTCGAGACTGGTGAATCTTTTAGTTCAGACCTTGCTCTCCAAAATGGCCTAAAGAGAATAACCCATCGTATTCGCGAGAGCGATTGCGTGAACGTTGGTTTTTAGCCATTCTTGGTTCACTCGAGTTTTGTGAGACGGTGCCGAGTCCTGTTGAAACGTCAATGGTCTGCCACCGAGATGTTTGTCTGCGCGCGCCTTCAAAGCAATATCCAGAATACTTTCCCGATAATATTTCGCATTTACCTTGACGCCAGGCTCCATGAAAACGATTGTAGAGCGCTCATCTGCGGTTACAGCGGCAAAACCGTTACCTGTAGCGGGTGCTCCTGGTGGTCACGAACAATCGCTGGTTGTGATTTCCCAGCCAAATATATTGCAATCACACAATTACATTTGAAATTATTGATTTTCTTTTTTCACGTTTACTTTCGACAAAATGCTTACGCGCGTTTGTAAACAATATTCTGGACTGTCATTGAGCCAACTAACAGACCAAAACTGTTGTTGACTTACTCTAATGCAATAGCGTTTTCTGTTCTCATAGTAATGTTGCATTTGTTTCGCCCTGAGGGAGCTTTTTTCCTCTCCAACGTTGAATTAATGAAATTTCGCAGCGTTGCTTCCGAAATTTCGCTACGCTAAACACTCTTTCAGTTATTCAGTCAAACCCACGTAAAGTCTTTAGTCTCCCCTTTGGTTCCTGAGAAATTTGTCAAAGATTGCTCGAGCAGTTGATATTTTTAAGAAGTCAAGCCATTTTCGAAAACTCTATTTTGAATAAAAAGTTTTGTATATGAAGGAAAGCCGCTTTGTCTATGAATAATATTTCTCAGTTAAGGGGTTAGGGGTAGTCAGAATTTCAAAAAATCGATTTTTTTTTGCATTTTCTTAAAGTATAATGTTTTAAAAATATTGTGTAAAAATTTGAAGTGAATCCGACAAATACTTTTCAAGTTATTCAACAATTAACAAAGGGCGCTCGGCCGCTCCGGAGCCGATAGCAAAACTTTAAATGTGTTTTTCTCAAAACTATGTTTTTCAAACTGGTGAACACTGTAACTTAAAAACCGCTACGTAGATTTCAATAAAATTTATACAGCTTTTGAAAAACATAAAAAACTTGGCCTGATCGAAGGATTTTTTTTTTTCAAAAATTTCGATTTTTTTTTAACAATTAACTGTTGGTTTTTTTTTTCTAAAATCTGGAAAAAATTTTCTGAGGCCGCCATTTTGTTCATTTTGAAAAAAAAAGCTTCGATCAGGCACAAGATTATCTATTAATAAAACTAATTTTTCTTGTCCGATTGGTTTTAGATGAATCTGCAAGGACTTGTGATGTTCACCGCAAGGGACTTCTGGAGAAACGGGCTTCACACAAACAGCGATAACTTTTGCAATTATAAATTTTTTTTTTTGAAATTTTGGTGAAGTCAAGTTAAAACATGATGTTTTTATGCTATGTTTTTATTTTTGTTAAATAAATTAATTAAGTAGCAAAAAAAAATTCGTGAAAATCATCATTTTTTCGGGCCTCTGACTACCCCTAACCCCTTAATAGGATCAAACTTTCATCAAGTAGCCAAATATGACTATTGTAATGGCGTTGAGTGTTCCGTATATTAGAGTCCACTAACTGCCCAGATCATTCAACTAGCGATTTTTTTTACCGACACGTCGCCATAGCAATTCTGATAAATTCGAGCAAGAACAGATAAACAGAAGCGAATGTATTAAAAAATGTTTACCTGCACATTATTTATTTGGTTGGCTTGGATTAGGTACTAATATGAGCAAGCAAATAATGGAACTCTGCCTTAACGCTAAAATCTCACCTAATTACCTCGTAATAAAATTTTGTGATCACCCTCTTTGTCGTCAGGTAGAAGGAGAGGTATATAACAGCGGGGTGAGGTTCAGCGAACTAGACAAGGTTAGTTTACTGGGACTGCCCTAGTAGCGTTAGACATGTGGAAGGCTTTCGATACAGTCACCCACTCCACGCTACTAGATGTTAACTAACAGTCGACGCTCCCGCCGGAAGTAAAGAGGTGGTCTGCGACGATCAAGGCTCAAACCGAAGGAGGATAAAGAAAGGTGTACCGCAGGGTGATGTCCACCCTTGCTTTTCTACTTCACCATATCGAAGCTCCCCAACCATCAGAGAGTTTCACTGGTGAAGCCGTCCGACAATGACTTCTTCACACCCAAAATTTTAGGTGTCACCTTTGACAATTTGCTCTCTAAGGTCTAAAACCGCAACAAGGTCCTCAAATCGCTAGCCAGTCGCACTTGAAGCAAAGGCAAAGAAATTTGCTACGCCCGTCTGGTCGTCTGGCACTATTGATTCGCAGTGGACAGAGCTCCAGACCTATCAAAATACTGGTATCAGGACAGCCACGGGATGTCTTCCCTGCAACACCTTCACAATTAGGCAGCAAAGTGCTCAGCAAGCAATTTCTGCCTGGGTGTTATCGTAGGAATCACTCCTGCATACATTTCCTAGAGCCTGAGACACCTCCCAGGAGTATCAGCAGACTACACCGAGGAGGAGGAATAAACACAACTGCAACTATTGGATCGGGCAGTATATAGACAGATATTCATCGGGAGAATCTCACCACCTTCCTAAACACAAGACTCCCGAGACCAACCCCCGAATCCAGCCGTTATCGGAGTCAAACCACCACCCATTGCAGACAAGAAGCTTCACCTGCCTCGTAAAACTGCGTAACTTTGGCTCTATTATGGTCTAGTTAAACTCCCACTTATCTAGAATCGACTCCAACACCCATTTCCTTAATCCTTAACCCATTCACTTAATACCTCTCCCCTTCGACCCAACCTGCCAAAACAACACGTTTCCCGAGCCTACCATTAGATGAGTTAGACGATGACGATCGGTGACTACACGGCACTGGCAGGGCCTAAAGAACTGCTGGCATTGAGCAATCAAGAAGCCAGTAGCAGGAGATGATACCAATTTACGTTTTTTGAAATATTGGAAACTCACTAATCCAATCTTCGATCAATCGATGTAAAATCCGAATGTTATATTTGTTTTATTGCAAAATAGAAGAGCCCCGATTCTATATTTATTTCTTTCAAGTTTATGGTTTACAATTCCTAAGGAGTAAGTAGCAATTCGGTGTGCATTGCTAAAGAAAATAGTTTAGAAATAATTTTAAAAATTTAGAAACTTGGCTGAAAATATTATAAATCCATATTCTAAGAAACTTTAATAACTCCGTACTTTCGATCTGATTTTCCCATTTGTTTTTTGTTTTAGTAAGTTCTTCCTGTAAAATTTTTTTATTGACTTTTATAGCATTCACGGATAGTGGCGCTAATCTGGATTACCGGCGCAGTTATCTGATTAAAATTGTAGTGTGACAGGAAGTTGTTACGCGGATTAGTGAACAGCTTATTTTCTTATTGGATAGTTTTGGCAATAAAAGATGGACACCAGGCAACAAATACGGGTATTAGCTGCTCTGATACTAAAAAATAATCGTTCATTTAAAAAATATCCTAAATTACAATATCTCAAACTGCTCCGAAATATCCAAGCAATTAACGTAATTTCGAACGTGTTAATGCAATTTTTATTAGGTTAACTGCCTCGGTAGTCCAGATTACCGCCACCGCCTGCCGATTACAGTAAAATGAGAAATATTTGAGACTAACTATATAAGACTAAATAAAATGTACCAGCCGATGTATATTTTTAATTATATAACTTTCTTGGAATAGATTTTATTACTGGTATTGTAAACCAGCGGTCGCCGCTTGGCAGGCAATGGCAAATCCCCGAGTGTATTTCTGACATGAAAAAGCTCCTGATAAAAATATCTGCCGTTCAGAGTCGGCTTGAAACTGTAGGTCCCTCCATTTGTGGAGCAACATCAAGACGCGCACCACAAATAGGAGGAAGAGCTCGGCCAAACACACAAAAAGGTGTACGCGCCAATTATATATATGTATATATTGAAAACCAGATTCCAAGTTCGTGTAATATTTTTAAATTTCGATTTGTTTTTTACTAGCAAAAGTATTTAACTAATTCCCTCAAAATTTCTTATCTCTAGCTATAGTTTATCAATATAATATTTATATTTCTGAAATAAGTAAGCAAACGGGTGGCAATATCACAACATAAATTATTATTTTGTATCAAAATTTCTACACAACCATCGTTACCCGACTATGCGTAATTAATCAGTTTGTGTAAACGAATGTTGAACTGAAATAAAAACTGTCAATAGAAAATTAAATAAAAAAATATCAGTTTGAATATTTTTACATAAAAATTTTTAGTAAGGCAATAATTTATAACAAAGAACAAAATAAGTTAAAAAAAGTTATTACCAGAAAGTGCGCATCGAATCCAAAGGGAATATTTCACCGAAATTTGTTTCCAAATGCTGAGACTAGCCTGGATACTAACAGAAGGTATTCCAAAAAATAGCAAAAAATCGGGCTGGTTCTGTAATTTACTTTCGAGCGAATTACACTAAAATTTTCTGGTAGATGCATTGAAATTCATACGGAAGTGAATTACAGAAGGTTTCCGAATGTAACAATATAAAAAAAAAATGAAAAAGTAGTGGTAAATTGATTCAGTAGTGTAAAAGTGATATATAATATTGAACTGAATTACTAATTTCTGGCTTACCGCAGCGTTGGTAAGCTACGTTTTATTACCACTACTCCTTAAACGTATTGCGAAGAAATGGGATAAATTAGTGGCCATTTTCCCGCAATTGCTTACACCGTTTTACTAATGCCAGCGCTTCAGGTCAGAATCCAAACTTCAGAATGCCTAATCAATATAAGCAATGAGCTGCGATAAAAAAACAACACACAGATCAGCGTAGTTATAGAATGCAGTGAAGCCATAGTATTGCCTTTTTGACGACGGCAATTAAGAGCCAGAACCGGTTCCCACGAATAGAATAACTTTCGCAGAGGCATGAAACTTCAGAACACTCCATTTGTAAGAAAATTTTAATAAGACTATATCTAATTTCGCGCAGGAATGAGTAGTCTGTTCTTCCGTCCCTGGTTTCGCCTATTTCAAATAAATATTGTGCAATATCCAAGGTGATCCACCGCAGATTTTCTTTTACAATTAAAACAATATTTCTCGAAATTATTTTTCTTTAGTGCATCATGTCTTTTAGTCTATCTCATTTTTTATGAATCACATATTTTTATAAATCACAATATCCATTCAATGCCCATCTCACTACTATGGTGGCACAAACTCCGCTTATCTAAATTTTCTACTTGTATGACTTTTTGGCATAGTTCGGCCTCGGCTCTGGCAACGCCGCGGGCTTGTTAGCCTAGATCATGCTTTTACGTGAAAGAAGTCCCTCAGATAAAGAAGTCCCAATGGACCCGCAAGAACTCGGCGGCCATTTGATCTCATTGTTTCGTGAGTACTTCATCTGCAATGGGGCCGTGATTTCGTGTGGTGTGAGGCAAGTAGCACCGCGCTGTATGAAACCACATATTGTGCAGGTCCATGCCCACTAATTCGGGTCACAAAAAGATTGTTAGCATGTCACGATTACGTTCATCGTTCACCTTACCAGCGTTACCGGCATTATTTTTGAAAAATAATGGTTCGATGACTCCGCCAACCCAAAAACCACACCAAACAGTGACTCGTTGTGGATGCATAGTTCTTTCTGGAATGGGATGTGGAATTTCTGTGCCACAAATGAGGTAGTTTTGCTTGTTAGCACATTAATGGCGGGCGATCTCGACGAAAGTTTGCTAGGAAGCGCATTTGACAGCCGACAATTGTAACAAAAATTTTTGAGGGATAATTTCTTTTTTATAATCATTTTCGCTTTCATCATCGCTAATCGGTGGTAGAAAAACTCGGGTCCTTCTCATAGGTCGCATAGAACTATCACTATTACTTCCTCAATATCACAATCAATGTTATCAATATTTAACCCTTCATCACCCTTGAATCACCCTATACTTCAACACTGTTCATTTTTAAATTCTTATTTAAAGTTTAACAATTTTGTGTCCCTGCCGTTAATCGTACTAGTTTAGAAGTAGTGCAGAACTAGCAGCCTAGAGTCGGTACTATTCCTCGCATTTTCCTCCCTCAACGCTTTCAACTGTCTTCTTTTACTTTCTGTAGCCTTACAAAATGGCAATTGCCACCCTCAGCAGAGCTTCGAAATGTGTGTCGAATTGTGCCGTTCTGCACCCGCTTTTCACTAGTTCGAAAATAGTGCCAAATTCCTAATATGAAATGCACTGTTTAGAAGACTGTCCCCATACATTTCACTGCAGAGATCACTCACATTGGCACTGCTACCTAGCTTCTCTCACTAAGCATACACTTATTCATGCCGCACATTTATTTTACTCCCATTTTGGGGTTGCCCTAAACTGCTCTCATTTAGCACTACACACTTCCGTTTTCACGCCTTAAGTAACTATTTCGGCTTCGTGTGAATAAAAGCTTCTCAACTCGTACTATTTTCATACTCCTGTGTAAGTGCCGGCCGCTATAGCGGAATGAGCGTGAGTTGGGTGCGCTTATCACATCGTTTCTTATTACCCCTTTTCTCTACGAAATCTTATCTGCAGTGTACGCATATCGAGATAAGAAGTTCACAAAACGATGACAAAGAGGTGCAGAATTTTTTTTATAGTTTTAAATGCCAGAAGTTATATTTTCAGCGAGGCATACGTACATGTTTTAGCGAGTGTAATTACTTTTAACTAATTTAATATCTACTAATACCGTAAAATAAATAAAAGTGTCGAAACTTATTAAGAATTTTCGCATTATTAACAGCATAAGAAAGTACGGGTTTTTGTATTGTATTTCAAGAAAAATGTATATACATATGTATTAGTAATGAATATTTGGTAGCTACTGATTTCACATACATATAACCTCACTTATGTTAACAAACACAAGAAATCGCGGTGAAAAAACAAGCAATTCAACAATTCCACTTATGTCGAAACTAACCAAAATGCATAACAGAATGTGAATACCCATATGTGTATATACAAAAATATCATTTCGTAGAGAAATTGAAAAATTTCCACTGTTAAAAAGTGCTTTAGAAAATAAAAAATGGTTTTGGGTAGTTCTAATGTTTGCATTTATCATAAAAAAGTGTTTTATACGTGTGAGGTTTCGTGGAGTGTTTTAAGCAAATAAGCGACGCACCCAGTGGGAAATCGAAGATTATAAAGGGTGATCAATTTAGAGGTATCGGATTTAAAATCGAAATAAAACAACGAAAATTCAAATAAATTGAGCAATTTTTATTATTTTTGCATAGAACCATTCATTATAACTATTTTTTAAAGATAATCCCTTCAAATGTTGTCCGCAACTGCGCTGCAATCGCCCTAATTCGGCCAGCCGGAAACACCAATTTTGAATGACTGTCTCGAGGACTACGGCCAGTGTCTCATGAAGTCTTTAAATACCTCAATCGAAGCTGGTTTATCCACAAAGCGTCTAGACTTTACATGCCTGCACAAATTAAAAGTCCAAAGATGTGATATCACACGGTCTTGGTGGCCAATCCACTGGTCCGAGATGAGAGATAAATTGCTCATCGAAACGGCGACGCAACAAATCCATTGCTTCACGGGTTGTTTGACAAGTAACCCCGTCTGGTTGGAACCAAAATGCTGTGAAGATTACGGCTTAAGTTTCCGGCATCAAAAAGTCGTTTACCATTGCCCGATAGCGTTCGCCATTCACTGTTACATTGGTGCCAGCCTCGTCTTTCAAGAAATATGGGCCAATAATTAGTCCAGCCCATAGGCTGCACCAAACGGCTGTTCTTGGATAGCTTCAGGTTGCTCCTCTTCAGCCCAAATACGGCAATTTTGCTTATTGACGTATCCTGAGCGCGCGATGAACACTTTTCACAGACCGTCAATTTTCGTAATACAATTGCACGATTTGTAAACGTTGTTTAGGTGTAAGACTTTCCATAATGAAATGCCAATTAATACTGAAAGAAGTTTGTATTTAATTTGACAGTAGTCACGCATGATCTGTCAAAAAAACCCTGTGGGAAGAAGTTTCTCCAATCTGATTAGCCTTTATATATAATTGACGCTTACACCCTTTTTGGTTGTTTGTCCGAGCTTCTACTCCTTATTTGTGGCGTGCGTTTTAATGTTGTTCCACAAATGGATGGACCTAAAGTTTTAAGCCGACTCCGAACAGCTAATGGTTTTTTATGAGAACTTTTTCATATGGCAGGTATACATTCAGCCACGGTGGCTCAATAAAGAAAGCCATATTAAAAATACTCTAAAGTAGAAATCCGGGGACTGGCACAAAGTTGTAATAGGCTGTGTCATACCAATCCTCTATTGACTTTATAAGCTTTGGAAAAATGTGCTTATTGTAAATAGCTCGATCCGACTATTAAGCCAAGTCTGCTAAGTGTAAAAAATATTAGTTTCTAGAATAATAGAAAAGGTCATATAAAAGGGAGTTGAGATTGCGCTGTTTTTTTTGCCACTCAACTTTTAAAAATAGCAATCGCAAAAGTATTCTTGGCTCACTAAAGTGGTAAATTGATGTGCATTTTATAATATGATCATCAACCCTCCGTTGGACACGTTTCTTAAAACCTTCGGTTGGGCACCCGGGTCTGGCCTTTTTTCGTCCTATTCAAGAATCCGTTTTAAAAGGTTATATTCATAAATTGATAGAAAATTAAATTTAGGAAGCTACCTAGAAGCTCAAGTCGTTAGCTACATATGATAGAAATATGTTAAATTCACGTCCAAAGTCGAAAGAGTCTGGCCTAGCGGAGGGTTAAAACTTCTTACGGCGTAATATAAAATACCATGCGCCTCTTAAGTGGAGCCACTTATTAGATTCGAGAAGAGATTTATGTTTACTTCTAAGCTACAATGCAATAGGTTAATGTTTTTCTTTTCATTCCATTCGTTGAGTCTAAAATATTATATAACAGGTTTAAAAAAGGAAACACAAAAGTAATTGTTACTTTAAGTTATGGGAGAAGTAGCTTTGTGAAATTCAAAGATGGATCTTATCCAGATGTATGTAGTAATCGGTTGTTAGGTAATGCAGTTCACGCTGCTGTAAAGAATTTGGATGAGTCTGTGAAGGAGTAGTAAGTTTGGGCCTCTTCATCTACGCATACGTATGAACCACTTTTTTCAACAAAACTTGTTACTTTTTGCACCCAAAATATCCAACAAATTCATTAAACTCCATTGTACCATAATACTTCACATCTAAGAACTGGTGGCGTTATTAACAACCTTTGTAATACCAGCAATTAAATGAGGAGCAAAATTTGTGTTAAATCTTATGTAAATTTCTT
This sequence comes from Anastrepha fraterculus, assembly GCA_037575425.1. NCBI lineage: Eukaryota > Metazoa > Arthropoda > Insecta > Diptera > Tephritidae > Anastrepha > Anastrepha fraterculus. Next base: position 102,320 of record JAYXIM010000152.1, on the reverse strand, counting down.
CCAAAAACAGATACAAACCAGTAGATCGCCGCATAGAAAGCAACCCACAAAGAGCAACACTTTCACAAACGCATCGCAATGCCGCTATTTACGAAAAAGGGCCCAAAATTTGGTAAACTAGACTCTGATCCTGCTGCTAATGCCGCTTCCGCTGCCGCTGCCAGCAACGACAACAATAACACATCGGCCAACGGCAAAGCCAACACAATGAATGGCACCAACGCTACTTCCCGCATAGACCCATACATTCCTAAGCCACAACTGATATTCCACTGCCAATTGGCGCACGGCAGTCCAACAGGTCTGATAACAGGCTTTGCGAGCGTACGAGAACTCTATAAGAAGATAGCCGAATGCTATGATATACCCGTCGAAGAAATACTCTTCTGCACTTTGAATTCACACAAAGTGGACATGACAAAACTGCTGGGCGGCCAAATCGGTCTAGATGATTTTATATTCGCGCATCGAAAAGGACGTCCGAAAGAGATTGAAATTATCAAATCAGAGGATGCACTTGGTCTTACTATAACCGATAATGGAGCGGGTTATGCGTTTATCAAACGGATCAAAGAGGGTTCGGTAATTGATCGTATCGAGCATATTGGCGTCGGTGATCACATCGAAAAATTGAATGACGTAACTATGGTGGGAAAGCGGCATTATGAGGTGGCGCGTCTGCTGAAGGATATACCCACTGGTACTACATTCACATTGCGGCTAGTGGAGCCGATGAAGAGCGGCTTTCAGGGCATTGGACCGCGCACACAATCGAAGGCGCCATCTGGCCGTGGCTATGGTAGTGGCAAAGAAACGTTACGGTTTAAGGCGAACGGCAATGTTGAAATCGAGGACAAGTTCGACGAATCGACACAATCGGGCATCGAGGCGATCAACAATTTGTTGGAGTCGTTTATGGGCATAAACGATACCGAGTTGGCGACACAGATATGGGATTTAGGTGCAAATAAATCCAACTCTATGGACTTTGCGGAGGCTATCGACAATTCCGATTTGGAGTCTTTCGGTTTTACCGATGACTTCATTATCGAACTGTGGGGTGCTATAACGGATGCTAGACGCCGGAAGACTGCGAAAAACTGAAAATGTGCCTCCACAATGAAAATACGTACTCGACGATGTTTACTGGACAAAATGAGAAGAGAGAGGGAGAAATAGAGAGCGTTTTATGAGTATAAGAAAAGAGGAAAAACTGCAAATTGAAAATTACTTGCTAGAGTATTGTTAATATGAAAATTAAGGTATTTTTTCACTATTTTGAAAAGACGGGTGGCATATCAATGTATTTATGTATTTCAAAAGTATGATAAATGCGCATTTTGTTAGTTATACAGACTATGTACTACTATTGATATTGTTTAATGATAATAATAATAAAAAAAATATGACATTCGTGAATTCGAGAAAATCAAATTTGTGCGTAAGTTGTTTTTGCCAATTTATACATACCTACGTATACGTATAAATATATTTATTTTATTCATTTAATTATACCATACAATTAAAATATTTTAGATTTTAAAGCGCATATTTACAAAAAGAAAAGTGAAGAAGCAATGGAACATGTAAAATACAAATAAAACCACAAATGCAATATTTACATACGTAACTGTATATTAATTACTCACTTTTACTTGAATTTTATTGTTCTGGTGCTATCTGCACATCCTATTTTCCTTTTGACTTTTGAGCCAGTTGTTTATCTTTTTATTTTGCATCTCATAGTTGCTCTGTATTTTGGCAGCCATCCAAATTTCCCGCAAATTTTCATATGTAGGCGTTGGCATGGCCGGCCATTCCCACCTCAAGTGCGGTTCATTGATGCGCTTTTGCGAAGAACTTGCATATGTATGTATGTATGTACGTAAATATGTGTGTGTAATATTTTCGCGTGACTAATCTATGCTAAATTTATGCGATGAATGGAACAAATATGAACTTAAACTTTCTCGCTGATTTATATTTGTTTTTCGCCGACAGACGAATTTGAAGTGCAGACAAATCTTTGCGAATGCCATCGAATTCTTCGCTAGACAAGAGACCACAATGTACTAGGTTGTTCAACAAGTTTTGCGGTTCGATAAGAAAAACACAATTTTATGGCTTGAGATACACTTCATTAAGCAATATAGTCTCCCTGAACATCAATACACTGGTCCAACAAGATTCCAATTTATGAACTTCCACAGCTCTTACGACCTCATCATTTGATGAAAAACTCTTTCCACGCTTGCATTTTTTAGGTCTGTAAACAAATGGAAGTCGCTAGGAGCCAAATCTGGGGAATACGGTGGATGCTCCAACAATTCGAACTTTAATTCATGGGCTTTATCCATTATCAAAATGCTTTTGTGACACGGTGCATTGTCCTGATGAAAAATAAAATTGTCTGGGTCTTTTTCTCGAATTCTCGGCCTTTTTCTCGAATTCAATTCACCTGGTCTAAAAGGTTAAAATAATGTTCAGAATATCTTGTTTTACCAGTTTGCAAGTAATACACACACAAAATTCCTTTCGCATTAAAAAAAAACTGATGCTAACACCTTCTTGGTCGTTTTCTAGACGCGAACTTACTTTGGAGCCGAGGAACCAGGTTCACATCACTCTTTAGCCTCTTGTTTGATTTAGAATCATGTTGATGGACCCAAGTCTCATTTATAGTGATGAATCGACGCATTAAATCCAATTTATGTTTTCGAAAACACTCTAAATGTTGCTAAGAAAGTCGCATTCGAATGAGTTTTTGTTCTATTGTTAGCGAATGCGGCACCCAAAAATGCGGCAGTCAAAATATTGCTTACACTGCCCAATGAGATGTCTAGAGCTTCTGTCTTTCAGTCACTCAACGATTTTCGAATAAGAATATCCTGGTGTTGTTCCTGTTTTGGACGTCCTTGGCGTGGATCATCTTCAAAACTTGTACGACCACGTTTAAATTCAGCAGCCCTTCTTTCTACGGAACCTCATTGATGGTGCAAAGCCCGTATATACATTTTTAACATTGGTTCATAGATTTGATTTGCTTTTAAACCTACCAAAAATAAAAATTCAATCACTGCACGACACTTGATTTCTTCCTTTGTAGAAAACACTGTGACACGTCGATACTAAATGTGATGTAAATGTGTTCCAACATAACAAAAAATGGCTAGCGGCAACGCCCTTTCTTATCGAACCGCACAATTTATTGAACAGCCTAGTATGAGGGTTATCTTTTATATTTTGCACCCAGAAAAGAAAACACCGTAAAATAATAATGAAAATGGCTGTATTGCTTTTCAAAATATTCTCCTTGTAAGTTAATGCACTTCAGCATTCACTTGAACCAATTTTCAAAGCACTTTTATCCCTCAGAAGTGGATACCTCCAAAACGAGCTGTTCAAAGGCTTCAACAGCTTCTTCAGGGGTTGAGAAACTTTGAACTCGCATTTTATTAATGATGTTCGGCAACTAAAAGAAATCATTAGAGGAAGGGTCACTTCAGGGGTGTATAGGGGATTTTCTATTCGATTCGGTCTTTTGAGTGTTCAAAAACCGTCTTGTGTAAGCCGCTTCGTGAGAGGATTAGTTTTCGGCGGTTGGTGTTCCTTAATTCTCCGAGAACTTCTGGCAAACAAATGGTTGTGTATCACGCAGAATTGACTGTTTTAAGTTTCTTCAGTTGTACATTAGCGACACAACCAGATTTTCCAAAAAACAAGCGATTATTTGCTTTAAGTTGCTTCTTACGCGTACTTCTTTTTGGAACACCCATACTGTCTATTGCTGGTTGGTTACTTACCGATATGCTTAGATCTAAGGCTCGTCACCTGTTGATGATGTTACTGATGTGCTTTGAACCATCGCATCTGAATTTCTTCAACATTTCTTTACACCAAACGACATGAGTCACTTTTTTAGGTGTTTGTCAAATTGTACAGTATCCAACGATAACAAATCTTCCTGACGACCAAATTTGCATGCAATATTGAATGTATGCTGGTCCTAATAATGCCCATGGACGCCTCTATCTCGCGATATGTCACATGACGATTTTGCGTAACCAGTCAACGCAGAGCATCGATTGCATCTGGAACAACAACCGGTTTTGGACGGCTTTCGCGAAATTCCACCTGCAGGGATCGACGGCCACGTTGGAACTAGATGTACCATAGTTTCACAGTGGCTAAGAGTGGTGCTTGAACATCAAAAGTCGAAGTAAATTGATCAATGCACTACTATCTCGATAATCCACGTCGAAAATCGTAAAAAATCATCGCTCCAAAAATTTCACGAATTATTTCTATCTTTCGAGCCTGAACTAACGAAGAAATAAATAAAGATCGTAAGTGAAAACGTTAAATATATGTAAGTTTATGCTAAAAATACCAAACTGATCGATAAAAAATCGAATTCAGCTCATCGAAAACAGCTCATTACACGTAGTGTTCCAAGGGCACAAAATATAAAAGGCACCCTCGTGTAAGTGCATTCATATGTACATATGTTTACCAGCTTCACTTAATATTTCAAAAGGGAAATGATTTTCATTCAGCGGCCTAGATACTTTTGAGATTCCATTCCAGAGTAAGAAGTTACTATATTTCACCTAGCCCAGCTTTCTGAATAATTGATTGGAAAGAAAAATCATGTTTTGCCCAACGAGACGCATTTTCGTATTGCTGGATAAGGTAAAAGGCAAAGTAGCGGTGACTGGGAACCAAAAAACTCATACGTGTTTGACAAGAATCTAAGGCAGCTGTAGACAGTGATAGCCTAGGAGTTTGAAAAGGTGACATCATTGGACTTGCTTTTTACATGCGGCTGGAAATGTGCCACCAACAACGGTGAACTCTACAAAGCCACGATTTTCGACTTTGTGAAGACGGAAATTGCAGATATAGAAATAAACGAACTGTGGTTTCAATAGGCCGTCGAGTTGTGGAGAAAAATTGATATTAGTCTTAAATTCGGTAATCTTGTATCAGCTGAAATATAATTTGATCCGATTAGGCTTCAATGAGAGGCTCTTTGAAGTCGCTCTGCAATACGTTAGCCGCGCTTTCGCCAACAAGTGCTGTCTGTAAGTAGACTACTGTAGAATATTGAGAAAGCTGCATAATTTCATTCGTATTTGGCAGTTAGCGAACACCCGCTTGAGTTTTTAGGAAAACTAAGCAAATTTATTTCGGGTGCTCATCAAGCATTGCTAGGATTGCCCAGGATAAGCTAAGGAATGGTACTACACTCCATAAATTTCAAGAAATGTTTTTTTGAATTTCAAGGTTTTCGTGCCACATTCTAGACGTCCGAAACAATTGAAAGAATCCACAGATTGAAAGTGTGCAAAAAATGGCTTCCATAACTTCCACAGCTCTGTGATCTAAAATTTGGCGGAGCGCTTGTGTATAAAAAGGCTATCGGTAGGATCCACAACACGCCGAACACAAAGCAGCAATCGATATGACAGTGGTGAATCGCCGCTGAAGCAGGCCAAAGTGGATCTGTGGGCTAACAAAGTTATGGTGATGTGTATCCCCGAACGGCGAGCATTATGTCAACTTATTGAAGCGTTTCAACAACGCTTTGAAGAAAAACGACCGGAAAAAACTGATCTTCCATTAACCCTCTGTCGGGCATCCAACTGCTGTATCATCCGCCATGTTCTCCGGACTTAGCCCCCAATGATTATCTCTTGTTTAGAAACATTTAAAAAAAAAATGGTTTGGAGGAAAGAAATTTGGCTAATTTCACTCAAACAAAAGCCTATTCTGAATGCCTCTCGAGACTGGTTTTATTTAGAGAGCCACAAAAAATTGGAGAAACGCTAGCTGAGGTTTGTAGAGGTCAAAGGAAGATATTTTGAGAAATAAATTGTTTTTCAGCTGAAAATACTATTCAATGTAAAAAAATTAAAAAAAAAAACCATTCGGAGTCGGCTCAAAACTGTGGGTGCTTCCATTTGTGGAACAATATCACGTTGTATGCCACAAAGAGGAGGAGGAGCTCAGCCAGACACCTAACAGAAGTGTACGCGCCAATTATTTATTTATTTAATTTTAATTCAAAAAGTAAACGGACTCATAAACTGGCAAACATTTTTCGGTGAAAGTAAATGCTTAGACGCCATGTCACCTCCCACCTCACTTTGTGATTATTCTTCTACTTTTCCGACATATTCGGCAAAAAGCTTTTTCTAATAGTGGAAAGTCTGCAAGAAAATAACAAAAAGCTTTCCTGCAATTTTTCTAATGATATCAAGAAAATTATAATTAGGTATTGGCTTGTCGTTTCTTTACCATCGAATAACTTAATAATTCAGTTATAGTATGAATTTGAAAGTGGGTCTAAGAATTCTTTCGACTAGTGCGGTCATGCGCTGCTGTCTTTTTAAATTTCTATTTTTTTTATCATTTAATTTATCGCTATGACAAGCAAGTTGCAAGTATGCAATTAGAATACAATTGAGAATTAACTACTTAAGAGCAAGCAAAGTATTTAAGCTCTTCAATCAGCAAGCGTTGAGCGATCACTTGCGCTATGGAATTATAGCAAAAGCTTTTTAAACATTTTCTCTTCATGTTCTCGATTTTGCACTACTTCCGCTGACTCCCTTCTAGTTTCTGTAACTTGTTTTCGACGGCTGTTTATATTTTCGCCCCCAAACAAAGCTCCCCGCGCAGTCAAATGCCCCAAACACATGCGTTTTTAACGCTCTCACGGTGAGTATACTACATATGTATGTGTGTGTGTGTAGATATGTACATATACACATTGTTAATTCGATTATCGTTCTGCTGGGTATGATGGTGTGGTTGGCTAGCTGGCGGTTGCTTTGTTCGTTGGCTGGCAGATTATATGACTCGGCGCTGCTAGACGCAAGCTTCAGTCTACAAATCGCACTTGTCGGAGCAACTACAGGAAAGAAAGGCCTGCAAAGTGGAAAACAAAGAAGATAAAACACAAACATTAAAAGAAAACAGTAAGAATTAATAAATAATTAAATTGTGCAACATAAGTGAGTTTACTGTTTAAATAACAAAATATGAAAGAGAGAAACCACTTTCCTAAGGGAAATGAAAGAGTGAACTATTAAAATGGTTTTGTGACATAAAAAATGCAAGTGAATTACTTTATCAATGAAAAGGAAACTACAATTATTAGAAGGATTGTGTAAATTAATAATTACCCTAGAGAATTAACAAAACTTAACAGTTCGCGTGGGAGTGTAACTTTTTTGTATGGAATAAAGACAAGGTGTAAACTAAAAGTCAAAAGCAAGCAAAGAAGCAATTACAAAATTCAAGTATTGTGCTGACAAAGGTAAATCACCTATGGTATTTCAATCATCAACCCTCCTCGCGCCTATTTTCTTGTATAATTAAAACGAAAAACGAAGGCAAACATGTTAACGTTTTTTACTAAAAGCCACCAATAATAATCAAAGCAAGTCGAAGTTGAGTTTGGCATATACATACATACATGCATATAAGTAGAAGAAAAACGTGTAAAGGCAACAAACATTTCAATTTGAAGTGACCAGAATAAACTGCAGTAAATAGTAAAAAAATCACCACTGAAATGTCCGATCACTGTCGCATCTCAGCCCAGTCCCAACGTTTCATTCCCATCGTGCTTACGTTTTATTGGCGTACATTTGCTTTTCTGGCTACTTTTTGTATTTGTGTATTTATATACAATTCGACGTACAAGTATATACTTGTTTCTTTTGCTATGCGACTCAGCGCCAAGTGGACTTTGGTACCGCTTGAACGGCTTGTTAGATAGTAGTTAATGTTATTTAGTGCTTTATTTTCTTGTTTATTTGAACCAGTAAATTGAAGGTTTTGTGTAGTGCATAGTGCGGTATAATTTTATTCTGTCGTACTAACTTTTGTGTCCGCTTTGTCGTTGGTTACACTCGACAGAGTCAATTGCGAATTTAGAATTCAACAACAGCCACGAATCACCTTCGAAAATTATTAATTTGTGCAAGAAAAAACATAGTGCTGATAAGTTGAGCGATTTGTTCCGATTTTTGTTTTTGTTTTTGTATTTTTCTTTTAGTTTTGTTATTTATCTCTTGCATATTAATTTGCTGTCGTTTCTCAGCTTTTGTCATTTTACGAAATATATACAGATGCACATACCTACAAACATGCAAAGCACACAGCGTTGTCAGAGCGGCTTTCGTGGAGAAGAAGCTTGTCTTCTCAACGAGTGTGAGCGCTTGGCAACAACAAAGTTACATTTCCCTTTTATAAGCTTCGTTCCTGCGTTGTATACAGCAGAGGCAATTTGTTCGTTACGAAACAGATGGCCATCGTCAAAGTGCTACAGTTCGAGCTTGCACTGAGTTAAATTTTTACCTGAGTAGACACAATACGCGACAAACCGTAGCACATCAACACTGTGAGCAGGTTTGGCTATTTTTTTTTTTATGTTCATTATTTATTTATATAAACAAATTTTATTCTTTATACAAAATTCCACAATCCTTTCATCACAATTTCATGGTTTTTAATTCGAATTTCTAGAAAAAAATTTGGTATGCGAAAGCAGCATAATTTTTAAAATTTTTGTGCAATAAAGTGCAAATTTGAAAATTTAGGCATTTTCTCCATATAACAAATGCACTTTTTTTTAAATAAAAGTAACAAACAATTTACAGTCAGATTACCGCAGTAGCTCTTCGGAGCAATTTAGGCACATATCAAACTTCGACTAAAAGTACGTTCACATAAGCAGTGATTAACAATAAATCCACAAAAATTAATCTACCCGTTCACACATGGCAGATTAGCTGCAAAATTGACAATCAGCTGTCAAGACTGGTTCGAATGGTTTTTCTTTATAGAGATTGTTTTTTTTTTTTGAAATATTTTGAAGTTTCTGATTTGTTCAATTATTATTAAAGAAGTAAAGGAAAGGAAAATAGTTAATTTAAATGCTCAATTTGTTGCTAGAAACAGGTTGTTGGAGGAAATAAAACAAGCGTAAACGAGGTCTACTGAGGTAGCGAAAAATGATGGTTATAAAAGACATGCTAAATTCGATATTACATTTTATAATGAGCAATAGCAGGCTAAAGCATCTATGGACACATACTTTTTCTGTAATATTAATGCATAATTAATAATATGTAACAAAAATTGTATTAGAATTATCTCTACAAACCTCTTTCCTTTGCCGGCATCCATTTTATTTGGTTTTTACTTGGACGCTTCTCCTTACATTTGTAATAATAATTATCGATAACACCGAAAACACAGCAAAGGTATATTTATAAGTTGAGATTATTTCACAATCTCGGGTTCGGGAGCGAAATTGTGTATGAGTAATCGCGCTTTTAATTCAATTAATTTCAATTTCATTTAACGGATTGGGAGTTAAACTCGTAAAAGTAGATGATCTAGTTATATTTTTTGAGCAGGGAATTAAAAATTTGCCTAAACTTTGTGAAGACATTGTAAATAATGAAGGAAAATATATTATTGATTAATAAATACTTTAAACATTTTTTTTATTAATTTTCAAACCACCTTAAAAAAACACACGAACTTATGGACTGACCTGATATGTGAACCTATTATAAGTTAATTTTGATGCAAAACCTATACATGCGAATTTTTTTTTGTGACTAAATATTTTGTCTTAGACACACAAAGTCAATGTAGTGGAGAAACTTGGTATGTTCTCTTTCTATTCATAATCTGTTTCAACGACTTCCCATATTAATGATATATTGCACTCACCTTAAGACCCGACATACCAGCTGTTACCCTTTTGCGAAAAGTAGAATTTTTCTGCTTAATTGTATGGTCATTTAAATATTTTTGCTATCCTATGCACTTTTTTTAATGGTACGTCATGGCACACATGTGCAATGCCTTGTGAAGTCTGAGACTTTGCTTGCAAGGCGTGCATTCGCTTCGTTCACTTGTTATGGCATACAGAGAACGTCTGTTTTAGATCTGTATGTTTCAGACGCTCTCTGCGACAAACACAAATTGAATTAAGATGAGAGATACATACACGCTTACATATTTACAAATAAATGTGCATACGTAGACATAACCAATGTCGACAGCAACCAATTGCATCCAACTTTTGGCAGGCCGTTTTGCTAAACTGTTATTGTATGAAAATAAATTTAAATTTATTTGTTGGAAAATGAAGTCGTCCCAGGGACAAAGCAAGAAGTGAACAATTTTTGCATCAGTTGCTTGTTTGAATGACGGTCAGCCTGTATTAAGCGATACATAGGGTCATTCAAGTTCTGTTGACTTTTCGCAAAACAACTTCAATTGACTAACCGCTTCCCAAATGTGAAACACAAAATTTGTTACGCCTAATTCAATATTTAAACTTAAGTGAAATTGAAATATCAGGGCACAATATGAAAAGGGTGTTTCTTTAAGAATAACATAGCCCAAAATTCATGATTTTTTTCAAAAGTTGCTTAAAAAGTTCAAGAAACTGGTTCTGCCTAGGATAGAAAAAGGACTGGCAGACCAAAAACGGTATTTCCTGTTGAGAATATTGCTACTGTAGCGCAAAGTGTAGCTGAAAAACCTTCAACCTTGATATCTAAACATTCTCTCAACTATTCAGTATTCCTGAATTGACTGTTTAGCGGAATTTACCTGCAGACGTGGCCGTGGTGGACCTATAACACATATAATTGGTGATGTCAATATCATCGGCATACGCCAACAATTGTACGCTCTTATAAAAAATTGTGCCTGAGCGATTAAGTTCTGCGGCTCGTACGATCCTCTCCAACATCAGGTTAAAGAAGTCACACGACAGCGAGTCATCCTGTCTGAAACCTCGTTTAGTGTCAAATTGCTCGGAGCAATGTCATCTTGCACAGCCGTATTAGTTTTGCGGGGATCCCAAATTCAGACATCGCTGCATATAGGTAACTTCTTTTCGTACTATCGAATACTGCTTTGAAATCAACGAAAAGATGGTGGGTGTCGATTCTTCTTGGTTTTTTCCAAAATTTGGCTATTGTGAATTTTTGGTCGATTGTGGATTTTACATTTTTTTTCTAAAGTCACACTGATAAGATCCAATCAGTTGGTTGATGTGGGGCTTCAGCCTTTCACACAATACACTCGCTAGAACCTTATAGGCGATATTTAGAAGACTAGTTCCGCGATAATTGGCACAGATTGCAGGATCACCATTCTTATGGATTGAGCAGAGCACACTTAAGTTACATCAGCAGGTATGATTTCGTCCCACCATACTACTCATTTTTAAACGAACATTTTGTTGTTGTTTTGATTGATTTCTTTAACCGTAAAGAGGATTCAAGTATTAATAAACCAGTGGCTCAATTTTCTGCTGATATTGTAGTAACAAAAAAGAAGAAAACGTTTTTCTAATACGGTCGCCCCTTGGCAGGCAATGGCAAACCTCCGACTCTATTTCTGCCATGAAAAAGCTCCTCATAAAAAACCATTTGCTATTCGGAATCGCTTAAAACTGTAGCTCCCTCCATTTGTGGAACAACATCAAGACTTCTTCTTCTTGATTGGCGCGATTATCGCTTACGCGAATTTGGTCGACAAATATGAGGAGAAGCTTGGCCAAACACCTAATAGAAGTGTACGCGCCAATTATTTATTTATTTATTTTTGTATTTTGGTAATCACCTTATTAAATATTCAAAACAAATCCGGAAATTTACGGCAGCAGACATTTATATTTATTTTGAATTTTATTTTATTGAAGCACTTCAGGCGAAATGTGCAAAAAACGCAAGTTAAAGAAATCTTAATTATGCATACTGTATATGTATATGTGTTTACAGTTATGTAAAGAAAAATATTGGCAAGTTGGTATACAATATTGAAATTTAATGCGAAAGAAAGAAAATTTAAGAATTTTAGCTAATTATCAACCGTTTTGTATACGATATTTTTTAATTTTTTTTTATCGTTAAACCTTTAACCGAATTAAACAAACTACTTGTTGTTGCATTTTTTCTATACCCACGAGGGATTTTTATTTTATTTTTCGATTTTTACGATCCCAGGATTTTCAGTAGAGTACTTACAGGCCACTTTGCCTAGAATAAACATAACATTTCAATAGGACTAACTAGCACTAGTTTATGCAACTCCTGCTGTGAAGCATTAGGTCACAGGAGACACAGAATCCGCAGAACGGAATTCAGAATTATCTAAACGATATGGCCCATCTACAACCTCAAACAAGCGTTAACACTGATAAACATGAAATGGCGGGTCGCCCGGAGACTCACGGCAGTCATAACGGGCTTTCGGTCTGTCGGGAAAAAAGCGGTCAAAATGGGCATCCTTCATAACACACACTGTCACAGTTGTAAGAAACCAGAGAAAAATAAAACGATTTTCTATTTCCTCTGTGAATACCCTGCCTTTGGGAAGGGCAAACCACTGTTCGAGAGTCTCGAAGAACTGTCTGGCTTAGACGTCAACAACCTAATAAGGTTCAGAAATTGCACAGACTAGATATAGTCGTACTGTAAATAACCCTTAATTAAGTTGGTACGGAAGCGCTATATGGATTCTGGATGAATCACCACTTCAAACTCCCTCCTCAGGAGCTGGTTCGATTCCTCGTAATACTAAATAATTAAAATTAAGCACCTAATGGCGCACAGTGGATCAATCTGGTCGCAGTGCATAAATGCCTTAGCCTGACCCATACAGGCATTAGCATTACTATATCCCGGGATATATGTAAATATTCATTATTTTGCAATAAATATAAATAAATGGATTTAAATATACTTTTTTGTTTAAAGTGAAGATTATTTCATTAGAAAAAACAAAGTAGCAATAGCGGAATTTATACGCATTTAATAATACTTTTTGTGGAAAGAATTTCATGTGTTTTTTATTTCTAAAATTTTAGTGGAATTAGCGGAACGTGGTACGCTTTAATACATATTCATTTCTGTTATAATAAAAAAATAAAAAATCAAGTAAGTCAATATGACTTATTACAACAGAGGCATGCATATAGTTATGTATTCAAGTTAGACAAACCTCTTCAATGTCACTTCAAGAACTAGACTTTTATTTCAATTCAGTTACATTAATAACTTATAACTATGCTCTTACTTTCTATTTACTTATTACAGTTATTCTCTTTATTTTTAATATTTAACAGTTGTTGTTTCTTTTGTTATTAACATTACCTTAGACTAACCTTAAATGTAACTATGTAACTATATGACAATATGCATGTATTCCTTTTTATATTAAAAAGAACACCTAAACAAAAAAGTTACTGTTTTTGCTATAAAGCGATTTACCACATCCATTTCATATATTTCATAAAGAATTACGAATCGCAAACCATCCGGTATTATTTGCAACATTCCCGGTATTTTCGGCATAAAATAGAGTGGCATCACTACCATCCAGCTTTAAAATAAGCCATTTTACATATAAAAACAATATTTTTTTTGAATTATCAGCAAATCGCGGTTTCTAAAAGTCCCGCTGTTACTACAATATTTCTCACAGCTGAACACACACTGTCGCCTCGATCTACTAGTGACGTCTAACGAAATACATATGTGTAAATGCTTGTTTACAGCATTTTCCCAACGGCGTTTTCTTTTGTAATGAGCAAATTAAAAAAAAACTACAATGTAAGTCAGTGGGCTTATCAATTTCCACACAACTGTACACACATACATATTATTGCATTTGGTTTTTTTTTTTCTCTTTTTAACTCTGCACGCAAAATCATTCCGCTTTCAATACTGCCGGGTATACTCGTATGTAGTTGTTAGTGGAGTGGTGAAAGTTGCGACAATATATGGCGTGATTTTGTTTTTACAGACAAACAGACCGAAATAAAACCTTGGGGTACACACTGCTCGTAAGGGGGAATGCTTGGTTAACTAAAATACAAACAATGCATGAAACCCCTTTGTGTGGTTTTAGCCAAGTTAGGCTTTTCATTTCAACAATGTTGTGTTGCGGTTAATGTAATTGATCCGCTTGAAAGACAAAGATTTAAGATGCTGAAAAAGGCTACGCACTGCGTTGGCTATGAGCAACGACTAGGAAAAGCAGTTGTTTAACAACGAAAATGTTGCAAGCACTTTTTGCCTAGGGACTTCTGTGTCAACAGACATTTGCACGATGATTGAAATCTTAAATTAACTTCAAATTTATTTTTCTTTTTTGTTTTTTATTTTTTTATTTCTCAATATACCATCGCCACCTCTTCATCCTCACAATTCCAAAACCATTTAGCAAAACTAACTTAAATTCTCTTAAATAATGCCGCCATAAGACGGCTCATGCCATTGTCGTAAAATTATTGTAAATATTTATTTTTTTCTTAATATTACAATAATTACAATTTTATATTGCAATAAATACTACTACTAGATACTACTCATGCTGCCATAATAATAATAATATTATTTTGGGGAAAAAGGAATTCATTATTTTTGCGTAAAATGTTTGCGCAAATGGTTTAAAACTGTTTATGGTCGATGTTTAGCTCCTGGGCGATGCTACAACTACTAATATGCCGGTCAACTTCGATTACTTCTGTGATTTTATCGACTTTTTTGACATTATCGACATTTTCTTTAACATCAGAAATGCCTGAACGGAATCGGCGAAACCAAAATTGCACGCTAATTGCAATTAGCTGTTGCAGTATCGGCACCATAAACACCATTCACAATTTCAGCGGCCTGGCTTGCATTTTCGCTTTATCAAATGAAAACTGTAAAATGTACCGAATTTTCGCTTTGCTGACTTCCATTGTTAACACCCTGTAACTCACAACTGAATGAAACAAACAACAAACAGCAGAAAACTTTTTTTTTAGTGTGAAATGTCATCTTGACAACGAACGTAAACTTCAAATTGTTTGATCGATACTTTACGAGGCATCGATCACTACAGCCATCTACCGAGAAAATAATGGATTTATTTTTCCCCCAAACTATTATAAACAAAAATTAAAGTACAGAAAACATAGAGAGTGTAAAATTTATTACCTCGTTTATACATTAAAATAATAAAAAAATTTTTTTGTTTTATAAGAAATACTTAAATTTACGTTCCAAAAATTTTTCGACATATGCTTAGAGGATTATATTAACATTTTATTGGAAAAAAATTTTTTTCCGAAATTTTACAGGTATCTGTCCCCTTAAAAAATGTTAAATATTAGGCAATCATTAGAAAAACTCATGCGTGAACTAAATTTCTTTTCTTACAATTTAATGATAAGTTATTAGCAAAGCCTTCATCTTATTTCACCATCAAGCAGTTGTTCTCAAATCATATAATTTTAATTTTTTTTTTTTTTCGCTATACAATCTTGAATATAATTAGCAAAGCCAGGCAGGCAATTCAATTGATTTCTTAGTATAGAGCAAGCAAAAAATACAGTAAAAAGTAGTTTGCTCTTTAGCAATACAGTTATGAGTTTGTACATTGAACTTTATGGTTATTTGTTCTGCTAACATCCAACTGAGTTCATGCACATACACCAAGGCAGTTAGTTTACACAAATTGACAACTACAAATTCAAATTCAAATACATGGATGCCTATTACTAACACACTAAAATTTATCTAGCAAATCGCCGATCACGCCATTCAGTCATTATTTTCTAGATTTCGGTAAAAAACAATGCAAACACACCAGTATACCTATGCGTGTGTATGTAGATATGTATATTTGTACCATAAAAGTGTATGATTAATAATAACATGAATAGCGGTTTTGCTATTACAATTTCAATAGAAAAAACACGAGTACTTATACTTGCGCATAATTGTGATAACTAAATGTGTCTGCCTATGTTTGTGGTCGATCTCAATAAAAATAGTTTAAAGTATACCTTGAATTTGCTTTAGACTTTTGACTTAAATTCTCCAAATATGTGTGATATACATATAATGGACTTTAGTGCTATTAAATTTTACTAAGTGAAATAATTGGACTCGATTTGAATATTGCACAAGCATAAGGGAGTGGAGCTTTCCAAATATAAACAAAAATTTAGTAGAATTTTAAAACGGTACATAGTTCAGTTTTTTTCTTTCACAAAACATACCTACGAGTTCCTCTTCTACATATTAATAGCATTTTCTATTATTTCTATTTCAAAGTGGCTTAAGGGGGGACCCTCATTTAGACGGTCGAAAAATGCATCATTTTTGGGAATTTTTTTCTCAGGTAAAATAACTTCAAACGTTTTGTAATTCATAAAGTACTTTAATAAATGTCTTGACTGTCTACAAAAATTTTCGGAGAAGAAAAAAAACATTTTAAGTATGGAAATATACACCTCGTCCATAGCACCTCATTCTATCTGTGTACATTCTAGCGCTCTGAATTTTTTTCTGAAATAAAAAAACCAAATTTTTTTTAAAACTTTAGGATAATACCTTCGATGTGACATTTTGATTTAAAAAAAAAATGTCGAAATTGATATTTTTAACCCAGTTTTATGTTAAAAGTGATTTTTCATGCATAAAAATTGACTTTAAAATTACAAAAAAATATGAAAATCTTTTTTTTTAAAAAAACACTTAATGTCACATTGAAAACAATTTAATTATCTTTAAAATGAGCTATTGTAAAGCCTGATTGGTTCAATACAGCGTTCTCAAATGTGTACACAAAATCGAAAAATGATGTTTCGAGAAAAACGCGTTTAAAGTTTTGGATACAGGCGATCAGGCCACCCGTCGCGTCCTGTTAAAAATTTTGTCACTCCTTCAAAAATACAGATATCGACTTGAAATTTTGAAAGTATATTCTTAAATAGTTGTAGAATAGATTAAAATTATTTCCAAAAAATCGATTTTTTTGACCCGATAAATGAGGGTCCCCCCTTAAAGTAAATATACCAAAACACAAACAAATTTGTATAATAAAAAATGGACAAAAACCGCCTGCTAAATTAAAAACCTCATTAAATAAAAACGACGGAAATTTTCCACTTTTTATAGAGTTTCGTATTTTTAACCGCCTCGAATACAAAAATTTAAAATATATAGTAATTTTTCTAAAGGTTTGTGAAATAAAAAAATGTTCAATGTTATTGGTCGAATTGAACTTTCAAAAATGCTATTGTACTAAAGTGCCCCGAAGAGTTCCTTGACTACACTAGTTTACATCCAAAAGACCCAAGTATGTACTAGACCACCCGATTCTTACGTAAAATCGGTTGCTGAGTCGGAAAATCCACTTTTTTTCTGCATGTATGTAGTTTTTGAGGCATCGTCAAATAACGATTTTGGATTAAAGAGGAAGAGGTCGTATAAATTTTTAATATTTAGAAAAGGTGTTAACTGGTAAAAGTAAGTGACGTTTCAAATTAGAGGTAGCTTAATTTGCTATTTTTCGTTTATGTTCGTTTTTCCAAAGTTAAAAAGATTTAGATTTTTTCAACTTTGGACGACTTATAGCTAACAACTTGAGCTTTCAGGTAGCCTTCTAAACTTTAATTTTCTATCGATTTATGGATATAACCTTTTAAAAAGGATCCTCGAACAGGACGAATAAGGGCAACCCGGGTGCCCAACCGAAGGTTTTAAAAAAGGTGTCCAACGGAGGGTTAAGGAAGTTTTCACAAGTGACCAGCACAGAATCGACTTTTATGATATTATTAGTAGGTTTTTCTAGTAACAAATTACAAGGAAATAAGGAATGGGATGGTCTGGTTCTTAGGTAAAAAAATCATAAATCTGTTGTAAACCAGTTTAACTGTGGGGCCGACTCGAATCGCTCGACTCTCAATGCTAAGCGCACAGAATCTCTGCTAAGCCAAAATAAGCACAATCCTCGCACACTGATTTCCGTTATAACGGGGCACTGCCTAATAGGCAGACACGCCCAAAGGATAGACGTACAAACACCTGCCTTCTGCGGAAGCTGTCTGGGTGAGGAAGAGAACGTTATGGCACCTACTGTGCCATTTTCCTGCTCTATCCAGACGTAGATTCACCACTTTAGGTAGACAATTCTTTAAAAAGTTGGAAAATCTCAGTACTGTGGAAATCAGAGATCCTCTAAAATTTTTTAAAAGTTCATACTGGTTTTAGGAGAGATAAGGCCAAGTTCGCCACGCGGCATCACAACAGGCTTTGAGTCTGAGTGTGTCCTATAGTGGACAAGCGTTTCAACCTTACCTAACCTAAACCAGTGTTATTAGATATATATAAGTAATACGTAGTGGTTTAGTGCTCAATGGAGTTAAGCTTTTCGTAATTTCTCCTCCATTCGGTAGATACAAACTAAATACATATATTGGCAAATAAAGGGGTTTTCAATAAGAGGTGTTATTTTGATATTCAAAGAAAAATGCAATTTTTTAATATAAACGATCGGATGCTTATTTCATTATAAAGAGAAAGGTAGTTAATAGTGGAAAATAACATCAGGCAAATGACCACCACGACCACACTTACAGGACAGTATCCTTTTCATGAAATTTTACATAACCGAATTGCATAGTGGCTGTCCCACGTCCTCGATAGCCTCACGAATTCCATCTATGAGGTCTTGAATCGACCCGGGCTATTGGCGTAGACTTTTCTTTCACGTGGTCCCAAAGAAAAAAGTCACAAGGTGTTAAATCACAAGATCTCGGTGGCCAATTGTGATCACCTCTTCGAGAGATAACACAGTCCGGAAACTTTTCCCGTAAAAGATCAATGGTTTCGTTGCTTGTGTGACACGTAGCGCCGTCTTGTTGAAAATAAACGTTGTCCAGATAAATACCATCCAATTTCGGCCATAAAAAATCGTGAATCATCTCTCGATAGCGATAGATAACACCTATTATTGGAAAACCCTTTAGCTGAATTGCAAAATCTTAATATTCTCCGATTGGCCCGAGACCATTTGACGGCTGACGTGGGTAGCCATATTTTAAATGCGCAATAGGTATGAAAAAATTGCACGAAATGCAAATGCCCATATGAATATATTTCTTTTATAAAGTGATTGTGTGTGTGTATGTCTGTGTGTGATGAAGCGCCAATTTCGCAAACAACAATTCAATATCTTTATCAATGGCAGTAAAATGGTGAATGTTTTACACAAAGAACTCAATATGCGTAGATATGTATGAAGAATATTTACCTGCCAATACCGATATACTGATTGCAATAATATTTCAAAGTCACTGCAAATATAGTCATTTGATAACGATGATATTAGCGAAATTTATCCATTTATGACCAGCTCGTAGCGATAAATCTAAAACCACCGGAAACAAACCCATGCACGCTAGCCAATTGATCAAACAAAGCAAAGTTAATTTGATGTTATCCATTGACTTGTCAGTATTCAAATTTTAGAATTAAATTAGATTAAATCCATTCCTTATAACCTAGGTAGACGGTGGCGTTAATCAAGATTAACAACTTAATTCGGAATTATCTCAGGAATTAAGTGCAACTAAATTTTATGGAGGTACCTCTCGCAAATTGTGAGCTTCTTATTAAGGACGCACTAATCAGTTCTGCAAATCAAAGATGAATTAGCGTCAATACCTGTGAAATTGCTAGGCAAACATGGCCAAGGCTAAATCTACGTCTGTCCAAGAGTATTATAAAACTGAGCAGACTTCAAATTAGGACATGCAAGGAGATTAGACGTTTACACGCAAGATTTCTGTCATAGCTGCAGAAATGAGGAGGAGTTGGAAACAATTCAACACCTGTTTTGCACATGCCCAGCTCTAGCCAGAAACGGGAACCGATATTTAAGATCCTACTTCTTAACGAATATAGATAATCTATACACTTTAGGTATCAACACCTTTTACGCTTTGTCAAAATCTCAGGATGGCTCAATATGGAAAAGGAAATGTAGCCCAGCCCACGCGGCTCACAACGGACCCATTTCGTGGTCTAAGTGGCATCGTTTTCTCTATGTACGATGCGGCTGCCAAACCTGACCTAAATGCAACTAGTCCAGATCAACTACTGGACTTGATTCCCATCATTTAAGCGGATTAAGGGAATTTTCGATGGCAACATTGCCGAAAAATGACAGTTAATATCTATTGAAATAACTGCGCCGGTAATCCCGATTAACGCCGTCGGTCAAGGCTATTAAACTGTTATCAATAACTCAATGGTGAAAAGCAAGCGATATTGAAAAAGTCCACTTGCACTTGGCTTATGTAAGAAAATATTTATAAAAAAATATGTGCATTTAGTTAAAAATATCTTTCGAAAGTGACGCCTAGAAGTCAGTAGTGAATAATGCCTAGGCGGTACCTTCTTTTGTCATCTAGACAAACATATCGCAAAATTTGTGATTTTTTTGGTGGAAATAATCGTGCGAATGAGTCGACAATTCAATGGTTGGTGAACAAATTTCAAGAAACTGGTTCCGTGGAATATAGAGAAATGACTGGTAGACCTAAAACGGGAATTCTGTTGGGAATATTGCTGCTGTAGCGCAAAGTGTCGCTGAACAACCTGCAACATCGATATTTCGACGTTCTCAAGAATAGGGCAATCATGAATCGAATGCTTGGCTGATTTAAATGATATAATTTTTCACATACAAATGTAAAGCGCCGTATGTTGAATAAAATTTAATAAAAATAGTGAAACCTCAAAGAATCTAAATTTTTAGTTCTTTTATTTGCAGACCACATCTAGGCGCGTATTTTGTATTACACACGCACACACATACATTTACATCGAAAAAGTATCAGTTATGATTTTCTATTAAAAGCAGAGCCAAATATACTAGAAACCCAGCCGCCGTCAGGAACTATTCATTTTCCCTGCAGGGTAGTGTAACCCCTAGCTTTGGTCAAAAAACATATTTATATAGTTGATTAAGCTGCTATTATGTAACAATAGAAACTAAAATGTGGAATGACGTGTTTATTTACTTGTAAGCAGTAAGTGGAATAGCCCGCTTTCTGCATGCACTCTAAGCTTTATCACGTGTTGCTGTTGCTCATTGCTGAGCTCTGAGAGAATAACGAAAGCAATGTATAGGTGCATATGTTTGTTTGTATGTATGTATGTAAATTACATGTGTTAAACAAGTGTATAGTATGCAGTTACATTTGTTACAAAGTGAAGTGGTTTAACCTCTCTTGATTGAGTAGCTAATATTTTTAGAGTACAACGTACGCGTCGTTTCGGAGTATTTAAATGTCTTGCTCGCCAATATCTTTGACGGCATACGGACTTATACAGGACCAACCGAATGGTAGTCACGCATAATCACTGCTCTACGGCGGCTAATAAACACTAACTGTGTGAAATATTACCAATTCGGGTTTAACTGACTTGCAAGCATTTCTAACATACGAGTATATCTGCCTTCCTTAAAAAACACTTCACTTTATCTACTTTAAGTATGTTTTTATTTTATTATTTTTTACAGCTGCTTGATAAACAAAACAAAAAATAATAATGAAAACCTAGGGGCTTCCGTTACAGAAGAATAATTGGCAGTAAAAATGTAATAAAATTTATAATAAATACATCTAAATCAGCTGATCGGCTGGTTACATAAATTGGCTGTTATTATACTATAAATAAAACCGATTTGAAATCACTTCTCGATTTGCTGTATGTATTTCTAGTAAAATAATAGTATAGATTCAGCGATTCACATTCAGAAGAAATTTGTATTAATGCAAAACAACAGGTGATTTTTGTTGTGATTGGTATTATTTTTCTTTTTTGCTTGAGTATATCTCGTTTATAATATCGATAATTTCAGACTAAACAATTTTTATTATTATATATACTCGTACTTGTTCTGGGGACCATATTTATTATTTTAATAAAATATTGGCATATTATTTTACTATTATCGCTGCAAATACAATTATGCAACTCAGATCAATTTAATTTATTCAGCCTATGTATGATATGATATGGACTATGGTAAAAAATTGTGCATGCCTTTTGTTTTTGTAATTTACCTTGTATTCAAAGACATATTAGACATAATACATGGTATTGGTAGTATTTACATGTATACAGACTTAATACCAGACGAGTCCGATAATTTTTGATATATTTGAGGCTTTAGGCGCTGCTAATGTTGTCAGGCGCTAGTTCACGTTTCCATTAGAAAGTTTGACAGATTTGGCCATAAACCCGCTCAGAAACGTGTGGATGTGTGAAGCCATTTAGTACTGTTTAGAGTGGCTTCAAAAATTCATTTTGGCAAAGGAATGGAATTGATAAAATAAAGTCAAAACCGTCAAACAGTGGTACAATAAGTTTTCTCTATTCGCTCACCAACGAATCCCGAGAAGTTGTTGTACCAAACTATTTGATTGAGCAAGATCGACATGTCACATAGCGTCAGATTGAGGCATCCTTAAGCATTAGTATGACGAGCATCAATAAGAATTTGTACGATCACCTTGTGGTAAAAATGTGTGTTAACCACACAATGGCTATTTTTTTGTTTTTAACGAGTTGCGGGTAGTCAGAATTTTCAAAAAATATTTTTTTGTTTTTTTTGCATTTTCTTAAAGCATACTTTCTTAAAAATATTGTGTGAAAATTTGAAGTGAATCCGACAAATATTTTTCGAGTTATTCAACAATTAACAAAGAGCGCTCGGGCGCTCCGGAGCAGATAGCAAAATTTTAAATGCATTTTTCTCAAAACTATGTTTTTTGAACTGGTGATCACTGTAACTTAAAAACCGCTTGGTAGATTTCAATAAAATGTATACTGCTTTTGAAAAACTTAAAAAAGTCTTGTCTGAGCGAAGAATTTTTTTTTTGTTTTTAAATTTCGATTTTTCTTTAAACAATTAATTGTCGGTTTTTTTTCTCGAAAATTTGAAAAATATTTCCTGAGGCCGCCACATTGTCAATTTTGAAAAAAAAAAGCTTCGATCACAAGATTATCTATTAATAAAGCTACGAAAAACATATAAGTAAAAATAAAATTTATGGCACTCGCTTTGCATGAGATCTGCAACTGTTTTGCGCGTTAGCCTTCTTTGCGTAGTGTTCAGCAGGTTGACATGGTTTTGTGGGCGCTGTTTGTGTGCTGTGGCAAATTGTTTCGTCACCTCAGTGTCAGTTAATATCCAAGCTCACGGCGAAGATCACTGTTTCGTATGTAGTGTGGCGCATTTACTACGTTTCGTAGAACCTTTTTCTGCAGACGTTTAATGGGAGTTATGTACTTTTTGCTTGCATATCCTCAGAAGTCGATACCATAGGTCCAGACAGGCTTTCAAATTTCTTTGTAGATAAGTAATTTGTTGAAATTTGATGAATTTATTTTTTAAGTTCGCTTTCCAGCGCAGTTTCATAGCGAGTGTACGAGTACTTGTCAACTATGAACAACCTGTAAAAATTTTTGTTGTTTTTATATCTGCATATTAACTCAGCCTCTGTCACTTGTAAGTTTTCGCTATAACTACTGAAAACGGATGCGGATGAATGCACGTAAATGAAATATTAATTAACAATTTTCAAAATTCTAAATATTTATTCTCGTAATGACGTATTTTCGAGCCTTTGCTATTGCATTTCAAAAATGCATAAAATCTTTTGTTTAAATATATTTAATTATTGAAATATTAATAAAGTGCAAAAATTGTAAATATACAAGTTTGGCATCAGTCAATTAATTGGTGATCGAGGGAATGAGCATACAAAAGAGTATTTCTATATTTATTTAGCCGCCTATGGTTGACATGTTTTTTATTTATTTTTTGTTTTGAAATTCCCAGCTGAGCAATCGATTTAGCGCACATGTGCCATTGTCATTTTAGCGATCATGCTTGCTTGCTGCACGCACATACATATTTACAATACTTAGGGGCCAAAGCTTCCACGTGCAGCCAACCAGCCAACGCGCCCCTATTGCGGCAAGCAACGTGCATTATTCGTTTATTTACTTATATATGTATACTGGCATTTCCATCTTGTCAAACGTGACCATCGTACGCATTCAAACTGAAAAAAACCGTCATCTGATGTTTTTTTTTATTTGGGACAATAGGCTTAACCAGTAGCTTTTCACTGAACCTATAACTGGAGCTAAAGTTGATTCTGGGGAATTTTTCATTTTCAAGATAATTACAAAATGCCAAGGCATTCGCACAGGACAAAAACAGAAGAAAAGAAGAACCTCAGTTAATATTTCGAATGTTGTGCATTTATATCGCTTAGAAAAGGTTTTGATTTCAAAACAAAAATTATGTATTTATGCTTTTTTTTAATTAAATTTGCACAGAGCTTTATAATCACTACCGTTCAAAATCATGTTTATATTTAAGAGATCCAATTTGTTTTCATCAAAATGTTCAGAACCAAAATTTGTATACACTGGACAGGTAGCAATGACGTGCTAAATATTTTCTGGGGCATCCAAGTTGTAAATTGGACAAGCGGAGTTCCTTTTTTAAAGACTTTGCATTTAGATTAAGAAGCACGGAAAATCAAACTTATAGCATAAGCAGGCAAGCCGTCGCTGAAATAGTTGATGTTTGGAAGAGATAGACCAGGATGCAAATCGTGAAATGTAGATTTTTTGGCTGAGTTTAAAAATACCGAGAACTCTTTGATAATTAGTTTTTCTGTTGTATACATTTTTTATTATTATTTATTAACAAATAAATAAATAATTTTCAATATTTTGTCTGCGGTAGACCTTCTGTTGGAAACGCCCAGTATATTTTGCACACTCGTGTGTACATACACGTGTGTGTATTTATGATATAGTACGAGGGGTGTTCACAAATTATCGCGAATTTTGTGTTTTTTTTTTTAATTTTTTATTTTTTTATTAATATCTATTTTGTCCCCTTCAAAGTAATCCCCATGAGATATTGTGCATTTGTGCCAACGTTTTTCCAATCTTCGAAGTATTTCAAAAAATCATTTTTTTTGTATCTTGTTCAGCTCCTCCTTCGATGCCGTCTTTATCTCGTCAATCGTAGCGTACCGTCGTCCTTTCATGGGCCTCTTTAGTTTCGGGAACAAGAAAAAGTCACAGGGGGCCAGATCTGGGGAATACGTTATTAGTGTGTTGTTTTTGGCCAAAAAGTCACACACAAGCAACGACGCGTGAGCAGGAGCGTTATCGTAAGAGCCAATTTTTGTTTTTCCACAAATCCGAGCGTTTCTGGCGGATGGCGGATTGCTTCGCGCAAATTGCGCATAACTTGCAGGCAATATTCCTTATTGACCGTTTTACCCTGTGGCAAGAACGCATGATGCACAACGCCCCTGCAATCGAAGAAAACGGTAAGCAAAACCTTTACATTCGACCGCACTTGGCGCGCTTTTTTCGGTCAGCTTCCATTGAGATGATTGAGCTTTGGTTTCCACGTCATAACCATAAACCCACAATTCGTCACCAGTTATGACCCTCTGGAGCAAATTTGGGTCGTGGGGGACAGAGTCCAACATCTCATTAGCAATGTTCATGCGATGTTGCTTTTGGTCGAAATTGAGCAGTTTTGGCACGAATTTTGCGGCGACCCGTCTCATGCCCAAATCATTGAAAAAAATCGAATGGCACGAGCCAATCGATATGTCTACGTCCTCAGCAACGGTGATTCGACGTTTGGCCAATACCATTTTCTTCACTTCATCAATTTTTTCGTCTGTTATTGATGTGCTCGGGCGTCCGGCACGCTTTTCGTCGTTCACATTTTCTCGGCCTTCTGAGAACATTTTGATACACAAAATTTGATACAGGTTCTTTGGTCCATCTTTTTGAATAGGTAAAAATCGAAGACGAGTCGAAACACGAAAATTCAAAATTCGCGATACTTTTTGAACACACTTCGTATATCAGTACTATTTTCTATAAGCTCTGAAGAGCGAAGTCTGTATCGTTTTTTATTCGCTTTTACGTCAACCAAGCAAGACACTTTACAGCACTTGTTTCATTCCCTCGCTTTAATTGGCATTTCCGTGATATTTTGCAGATGTTTTTAGACATCTAAAGTTGGGCACTTAGTGGATTTGAAATATATGATGCAAAGCGTTGTTCTCCAAGGTAACTCTGATTTATGTTTTAACAATTTCTCTTAAGAGCTACACTTCCTGTCCTATTAACTAAAAATTTTTTGCCATCCATCTCTTAGTCCTAAAAAGTGCGGCAGACTGTTTTATAAGCACACAACACGACGCTTGCCGCATGCACTCTTGAATTTGGCAGAGCTTCTCATCCAATTTGTAGTTTACCTGGTATACTTGTCCCACATATGATAGGCGCAACAGTTATATGCCATCTCCGGACTACAGTTTTTTTCATCATGAGAAACTGTTTCGTAGAAGAAACCCTCTTGACCTCTGCCGAGGAGCGTTCGCAGTTAGAAAAAGCGTTTTAATGTTTTGTGTTTGCAGTAGGAATCGAAGTCAGGGCCTATTGCCTGCCGGTATGTCAGGTGCAAACTAACTTAGCTACTGCGAACATTTATGTAGTATGGAGACAGGCGTAACCGGGTATGCTTCGTGAGGCATATCAGTTAGTAATGAGAATGTTATGTGCGAGGGACAAGAATAGCTCGTACATGTCTGCCAAGGTTATGAAAATTATTATAAAATGTTCATCCCAGATATAAATGTACATACGTACATTTTTTGGCAAGTGATCGGTACGTTCGACTGCGAAAATGTTTCTTAGACATCGTGACTGTGACAGCCATGTAACTAATATACCTTCGCTAATACAAATATACGCACGTATACACTGTATTTATGTAAACACTCAGTTTGTGCTGCTTAGATTGTTTGTTATTTTGCAGCCAAAAATTTCCACTGTTTCTTGTGTTTTTTCTTTTTTGCACTAATTTGCAAGTGTTTTCAGTATAACTTTGTGATTAGTTTTTTTTTTTGTTTTGTTCTCTTTTTTGTACCGTCTATTCCCTAATATACTAGGTTGTTCAACAAGTTTTACGGTTCGATAAAAAAAAACACATTTTTCTGGTTTGAAATACACTTTATTATTCAGTATAGTCTCCCTGAACATCAATACACTTGTTCCAACAAGATTTCAATTTATGAACTCCATCCCTGAAGTGAGAATCTGATATGGTCGCAATAACCACATCCAGAGCTGTTATGACCTCATTATTTGATGAAAAACGATTTCCACGTTTTATTTTTTTGGTCTGGAAACAGATGGAAGTCGCTAGGCTTCAAATCTGGTGGATACGGTGGTTGCTCCAACAATTTGAACTTTCATTCATGGACAGAAGCCATTGTCAAAATGTTCTTTTTTTCTTTTGCAAACGGGGTCTTTTTTCGCAAGTTTTTTCCTTTAGCTGATCTTAAAGGTTACAATAATTTTCAGAATTTATTGTTTTACCAGTTTGCAAGTAATACACAAACAAAACTCCTTTCATATGCCAAAAAAATTATGCTAACATCTTCTTGGTCGATTTCTGGAGCTGAACTCGCCTCGGAGCCGAAGAACCAGGTTCACACCACTCTTTAGGCTCTTGTTCTGATTTAGGATCATGCTGATGGACCCTAGTCTCATCCATAGTGATGAATCGACGCACAAAATCCAAGTTATGCTTTCGAAAACACTCTAAATGTTGCGAAGAAAGTGGCATTTGAATGTGTTTTTGTTCCATTGTTACCGAATGCGGTACACTGACCAATGAGATGCCTAGAGCTTTTACTAAATTTCTTTCAGTCACTCGACGATTCTCCCATAAGAATATCCAGTATTTTATCTTTCAGTCACTCGACGCTTTTCCATTACGATGTCCCGTATTTTTTTCTACGATTTTTGGTGCTGTTGCAGTTTTTGGACATCGTTGACGTAGATCGTCTTCAAGACTTGTACGACCACGTTTAAATTCAGCAACCCATCTTTCTATTGTACCTAATTCATGGAGGAAAGCCCTTATACATTTTCAAATTTCCTTTGTTTTTAAACCTTCTACAAATAAAAATGTAATCACTGCACGACACTTGATTTTTTCTATTAAAGAAAATACTGTGACACGTCGATACTATCATAAATGGCCTTTTAAACGAAGAATGAAACGACAGATTGAAAATAAACTCACACAAAATATTTAGGCTAGCAGCAAAGCCCTCTCTTATCGAACCGCAAAACTTATTGAACAACCTAGTATTTTCTGTATAAGTACAAATCTTATTTTAGTGATTATAGTCAAAGAAATTTGTCACAGCACATGCGATTATTTTGTTATATTTGTACACAACAAAGTTGAGCTTCAAGAACAAATGTCACATTGGTTCCTTTTTTTTGTTTTTTATGAATATACTCAAGTATACATATATAAGTTTGCGCGATTTGAAAATGGCACACAGCAGCAGAAGCAAACTTTTGGGTTTTAGGCTTATTCACCCCAGTCATGTTGATGTGAAGGTGGTATTTTTAAAATCCACTATATTTTAAAAACATTTATATTTAAAAATATCTAAAGTAAAAGTAAACAAAGCACCAACATTGTAGTACTAAGTTATATCGAGAACAAATTCATTTAAATTATGATGATTAATTTCATGAAAATAACGTTTGTTAGAATATTTTATCTAATCCAAACTTTCAGTGCTCCATTTTCGTGCGGCTACCTACAAATGCGAAACGAATTTTCCATATTTCAAAATCTTGATTTGAGGTTTAGAAATCAATCAGGTCTATCCCACAAGCGAGCTTGGAAGGCTAGAAAGGCTGCAGATGAACAAAACTGATGTTACCTGTCATGTCCGACCGACTGTCGCAGGCAGCTGATTGGACTGATGACGGGTCACTTTCTATGAGCAAAGCACAAGGTGGTCATCTCAGACAGTGCACTCTGCCCAGCATGTGGGGAGGAGGATGAGACGGCGGACCACTTTCTGTGCGTCTGCCCAGCCTTCACTCGAATCAGGCTTGAGGTCTTCGGCACTGATGAAGAAGCGACCACCTTGGCGCCTTAGTACCACATGATCAACTCAGATTTATTCGTAGATAGGGTTGATTTAAAGGAAATTGAAAAGGGACCCCGAGTACAGTACAATGGATTTAAATATGTTTGAGTGTTGTACCTGCTAGTCTGTTCCGACAAAAAAGTCTATCCTTAAATACATATCTGCATGTGCATATTTTATATGGCACAGGAGCTCTAAACCGATTCGTCAAGAAAATTACACGATTTAAGAATTTATGAATTTCACAAACCTTTATTCGTAGATAGAATGACTTCCTTAAGTGATTAGAAATTAGTTTTTATACATACTTTCTAATGCTGATTTTCTTTCGGTCAGATCTGCAAAAACTAAATTAAGTATTTATTTGACTTTTAAAGCATAAATCTAAACACTGAAACTATTTCGGCACAAAATTTAAATGGGTAATAGTTGGATGCTTTTGGTATATTTCAAAATAAAAATTAATAACACTAATTAATTTATGTTACAGACACGCATATACTGTATATATGTATATATATATATATAATCATTTTCTGTGTCCCAAATACCATTTTTCATAAACAACTTATCGCAGCATTAAAATGTTTCCTTAGACTATCAAGCAAATATGTACATGCATCAGTTTGTAGTCTCGTGAGCAAAGCCGTATCACAAACCCTACACGTTTCTGTCCTTAAAAGGCTTCGCGTCTAATGAACTTTGACTTAGTTACTTTATCTTGATGTCTAGAACTGTTATTCCAATGTATTTTTATATATTTATAATAACACGCATTGTAATTGTGTTTTTTTTTCTGTTTTCTTCAGATAAGCCAAACGGCCAACTACAAAGGCAACCTGGCACTAAAAACATGGCTGAGAAAAAATTATATTGAAAAACAATCGTTCGTGTGTTTAAGTTCTAAACGGAATCGAATAAATAACTGGTGATAAAAAATTTGCCATTCAGTGTACGTCAGAGCAGAAGCAACATCAGAGCCAGCCCCACCGCCAACTTTCAGTGCGCGAAGACGCTTTCAAGAAAGAAGTCGACTAGAAAAAATTTCTTATTAAAATACTAACTACTAATAAATTTTAAACTAAACAACATAAAAACAGCCAACATGAATAGTCTTGTAAAGGTTTTCAGTAACTTTAGGGAGTTTTACAACGAAATCAATGGTGCTACCCTCACCGGCGCCATCGATGTGATTGTTGTGGAACAGCCAGATGGTGAATTCCAATGTTCACCATTTCATGTGCGTTTCGGGAAATTGGGTGTATTGCGCAGTCGTGAAAAAGTGGTAAGTGGAATACGTAGGTGTATATACCAGTGATCGATACTCTAACTAACGAAACTGCAGTTTATTCATTTTAATTCCTTGGCAATAAATTTTGTTTCTCTATATTACCGTTGTTTTATATTTACTTTGATTTGATTTAGTGTAACCAAATATATTTTAATTTATTGATGTGTTCTTTAAATGTAACAAAAAAAGGAAATATTTGAAATAAATATTTGTCAATATTTCGAGTTCAATTTCTAAATCTTTTCATAAACAATGGTCGGCTCAAAAATACAATAGTATACATAGTTTTAAATTGAAACAATTGAATCATGTTCCGTACTTGAAATAAACTGCTCATGGCGAAAATAATTTCAGTATTGTGAATTAAGTGGTGATCGATACTTGAAATGCATTCCACATGACTAAAATATTTTTTTTATATTTTGAATTAAATTTTGTTCGATACTTGAAATACATTCCACACGTCTAAAATAATGAATTAAGTGATGTTAGTATATTAAGGGGGAGCCTGGTTTATAAGGTCAAAAAAATCAATTTTTTTCGTTCTAAGCGATTCCTAATATATTTCAGAATATTCACACAAAGTTACAGAGCCTAATTCTCAATATTTCCGTAGATACAAAGCCAAAGGTAGGCGAGCGTTAGGTAGTTACGCTGTGACCGGACAGCTATAGTACAAACTTTATCTTCTTTTCTCGACTTTTCATTTTTATGATTTCTTTGAATTGGCGTACATGAATGAAAAGAAACTAATGAACCTTTTGAAATGAATCATAGCTGGTTCCCTTCAGTATTAAATTCTCTTCTATTTGAACTAACAAAATAGATAAAAAAAAAATTTTCAACATTTTTTATACCAAGTTGAAGTGAATTTTTTTTTTATAGAAAGCAATTTTTTTCTTTAAAACCTCCAAAAAGTTGAAGTTTTGGAATTTCTCTCAGTTTTCTTAGTTCATCTAGAATAAAAAATCATGATAATTAGAAATCCATTTGAATTTTTTGCTTTAGATAATAATTACGAGCTGTATCTTGTACGCCAGTTGGAAACTCCAGCGTTGCAGGGCTCTACTAATTTCTATGTTAAACATTTTTTTCAACTTATTTTAACCAGTACAAAAATTTGTTATACTTTTTAAATGTTCATTAAAAGATAGAAAAAACTTTGCAGTACTAAATTAATTTTTTCCTTAAAAAAAAAATCGCAAAGTGATGCAATTTTTAGACCTCATAAACCAGGCTCCCCCTTAAATGCATTCCACTTGACTAAAAATAAAAAATTATTATGTGCTGTTCGATACCTGATATGCAATTCAAACGTCTAAAATATCTAGTTTTAATATTTCGAATTAAATGTTGTTGGGCATTTGAAATGCATTCCACTTGAATCAAATAATTTTATTATTTTGAATTAAATGAAATACATTCCACATCTCTAAAATAATAATAAAACTAATTAAGTGATGTTAAATACTTGAAATAAAAAAATTATTTAGTGATGTTCTTTACTTGATATGCATTCCACATGACTAAAATAATTTTAATATTTTGAATTTCCTTTCCAGGTTGATATTGAAATAAATGGCGAACCAGTTGATATCCACATGAAATTAGGCGACTCTGGTGAGGCATTTTTTGTAGAGGAATGCCTCGAAGAGGATGGTGAGGAATTACCGGAGAACATGGCCACATCGCCTATACCAAGTAGCTATTTTCCCAGCAAATACGGCAATGATGCATTAGAGGATGACATCCTTGAAGGCACAACCAAGTGAGCTTCTGATTTTTTTCTCATCCTTCATCCTTAGCGGTAGTTTTGACTTTTGAGTAGCAATGCTGTTGTATGCATAAATGTTCAACTTTGTTTTGTTGCATAGGCATTTTCTTTTATCGACTACATACTACACTAAGTGCATATTTCACCGTGAATTGCATTGTACAGGGTGCGTACGGTATTTGTGGACAACTTGAGAATAAAAGTAATTCGCTTTTGTTTAGAACAAAATTTAATGAAACTTCACGAATTGTTTACACGACATTATTATATACTCGTACATATCTATAAAATCATTCAAAAAAAATGTACATTACTTGCAATAAATTGTACCACCTCGATCCAGCTCCGGAAACGATTGCATGCCCGCATGAAATGCTCCTTATTCATATTCACAATAACGGTAGTAATTGCAGCCTTCAAAGAAAAAATGGTGTTATGGGGGTGTTTACTGGTTTCACGCTCAACCACGTTCCATACGTAGTTATCCAGAGAATTAAGGCCTGAGGGGTTAGACAAGCGTAAGATCGGTGTTATGTCACCATGGAAATTTTCAGCCATCCAATCTTGTGTCGTCATCGCTTCATGGGAAGTAGCAGAGTCTTGCTGAAAGATGTATGGGCTGTCAACGCGTACACTATCAATACAGGGTTCCACTACTGTCTCTAGAACCTCGATATATGCAACGAAATCCTTGGGTAAAGAAAAGTAGTGGCACAACATTCCTTTGTTGCTCACAACACCTAAAGCCATAACAGAGACTGGAAACGTCGTGTACATGACAACAGGAACCTCTGTAGGATTGGAACATAGCCATCAATCATTTCTGCGATTGGTCTCGGTAAACATTTTCTTCATCAGAAAAAAACTTTAACATCGCAGACGCTTCAGGGTGTTGAATTTTATTTAGAAGGCGTTACGATCGGATAACTCGCTGTTCTCGTGTTTGCTGCGACATAAACTGTCCTCTGCGCACAACGCAAGTTGTGTACCGGAAATCTTCAAAGACAAGCTCCCTCGCAAAGGCCCTAATTTAGTTTGAAGGAGCCTCGTCAATGATCGCTTGCACTTGTTGAATAAATTCTGCAGATCGGACAGTGTCAGAACGTTCCTCGTGTTTTTTGTCTTTTGCAACAGATTCTGCATAGCCGCCTGCTGCTTCCAAATACCGGCAAACCTTATGAACAAATGAACAGGTACAGTGCACTAGACAGGACTAGTTTACTGGGGCGGCAGCCCTTAGTCGGGAAAATTCATAGTCATTCCGGTGACGTAGAACCGGCTGCAATGGAACAAAACACAACTGCAACTACTGGACCGGACAGTATATAGACAAGCATTCGTCGGGAAACCCTTACCACCTTCCTAAACTCAGGACCCTCGAATGCCGTTATCGGAGCTGAGTCACCACCTATTGCAGACGAAGAGCTTCAGCTGCCTCGCGACACCCACATAACATTGGCCCATTACGTTCGGGATATTGTAGGAGATCAAACTCGTACTTATCCAGAATCGACCACGACATGCCCAATATATGTTCAGCATGTGAAGGCACACCGCACAACACTAACCGCCTTTTCACATGACCTATCCAACCTTCTCATTCTCGCCCAACACCCCTCTCCCTCTGACTCAACCTGTCGAAACAGCACGTTTTCAGGGTCTACCGTTAGATGCCTTAAACGACGATGACCGATGACTACACCGCACTGGCAGGGTTTAGTAATCTAATACAACAACAACAACAATGAATGAACGGCCGCACTTAAGAAGATTGGAGATTTCTAAATCGGTGCGATTTGCACGGATAGCGACGATAACTGCACGCCTCTTCATTTCTTGAGTTAGGTTGTAGTCCTCCATCAAGTCTTATCCGCGAATAACAAAAAGAAAAAAATCGTATCGAGAATCGTTTCTGCATTTCCTCAACTACCGTATTCACCCTGTACTTATTCGTTTTTTGGCGTATATTCTTGTATTACTTTTCCATGTTCTCATTTGATTTCGATTTTTAATTTTCTTTAAAATGTTTATTTTTCATTATTCTATATAGAATTGCTAGAGATGAAATTCAACTGCCGCTACCATTGCCGCGTCGTAATTCCATTGACTTCTCAAAAGAGACCGAAAAGGAAGATCAAGTGCCGAAATTTGAGAATCAAGTCTCAGATTTTAGTCACAGAAGGTAGTGTTACTTTTTAAGTTTCTACATAGTATTTTTAGTGTAGCATTAGAATTTTCTATTACTGATTTATTTTTTAATTATCTCACATTTCTTCATTGTCATGTACATATTATACATACAGACATAAATGTAAATATACAGTATTTATAATTTTTAACTATAAAACATTTTTGTGAATGCCCATAAATAATGAAGTAAGGTATTTGAGTTGAATTTAATTCGATAAAAAACAAACATTTGTAAAAAATTACCTTATGTTTTTGCAGGCATACAGACAATTTACTGGAGCGCCGTAATCTTACCGAAAAACTGCAGGAGTACACCACTCAAAAGTTGCGAAAGGAGTGGGCCGAGCATGAAGAGATTTTTCAGTTTGAGGCCGTTGAAAGAGAGAAGGTGAACTACAAACGTTATAATTAAAAAATAATTTAAAATAAACTGTTAATTTGTTTACAGGAATGGATTAACAGCATTCCAGCCGAGGGCAAAACGCAACAAAAATCCACTACAACTTTAGCACCAACCCCAGCCATTGCAATACAGCCGCCCCCCAAAGAAGAGCCTGCCTCGAAAGAGAATAATACGCAGTCAGCTACCTCACTGTCTGCTCCTATCGCTCCTGCCACTACGGAGAGCGTCTCCAATAATGCTACCCCAAAGGACGAGTCCAAAGGTGGCAAGAAGAAGCGTCGCAAGAAGTCACAAATGAAGAAAAAGAATGCGCAGCGTAAATCTTCGTCGAGCAGTTCGATTGGAAGCACAACACCAGGAGAGGGTGCTAATGGAAATAACACGAATGTCGACGAGGGTGACGGCATCTCCATATCCAACAATACCAATTCATCGTCGAATGAAGAAGTTGCCACCGCGAAGTCAAACAATGATCAGCCGTCGGCACCTTTGTCTTCCGCTACAGCTGGTGATGAGAGTCCCATCAGCGAAACGTGCCAAACATCACCAATTACGCCTAGTACACGCATACCAGATCTAGATATACATTTCTTCAGTGACACCGAAGTCACGCCATCCGGTGGGGCGAGTGGTTGTGTTGGGCGTGGATCTGGTCGCCCCTCTACCCCTATACAGAGTGATAGCGAATTGGAGATATCTTTGCGTGAAAAGGATGTTGATACCGAATTGATGACCAATTCAGCTTCATGGAAATGGGGTCAATTGCCCACAACCGAAGCGAGCGACAAGGGTGACGTGGGTGGTGATCAATCGGTGCAGTCACAGGCGCAACGCAACTCCATGCTAAGTGGCATGTTCAATTTCATGAAGAAGACAAATAAGATGCGTAAGCAAGCAACAGATGGTGGTGTGTATTTGTCGGATTTGGATGCGGAGGGCATGGATCCGGAAATGGCAGCATTGTATTTCCCACAACCTCTGCTGACGAAACCCACAAGTAATACAACAACTGGCAGCGGAACCGCGGCCAACACGCTACTCCACTCTGGCGATGATGATCGCGAAAGTGGCAACGGCACGAGTTTGCCGCATTCGCCCAGTTCAATGGAAGGGCAGAAGAGCGTCGACTCAGACTATGAGGATGGCAAACCACAGGATCCAAAGTAAGGAAACTGTTTGGAATATAGAAAAAATGAGAAATTATTAATTTTCCTATTTCTAATTCATTAAGGTACTTGGACTTTGTGGCGATGTCTTTGTGTGGCGTAAGCGATAAGGGCGAGCCATCGGATGAGGAGTTCGATCAACACCTGATAAAATATTCCGACGTAAGTTGATTGTTGATTGATTGTTATTCAATTAGTAAGCCTTTTTGCCTAACTAATTGTCAGCAAGTATTGCGCACATTAACTGCACTTCTTTTGTACTTAAATTTTCTTTAACATTATTTGTTTTTCTACACGAATTGAATATTTGTCTATAATTCTACACATGCAATTATTTTTAGTTCCTATAGATTTGAATTTAGTGCAATAGTTACCATTAATTAAAGCAGATATTCTGTAGAAAACAATTAAGGCTTTATTTTGACAACAATTCATTTGCTTGCATACATATTTTTAAACACTCGACATTAAAAACAATTAACTAATTGCAATTGCACACAAATATACCAACCATTGTCCTAGGTTTGCGAAAATCCCAGTTTGTTCTCATCACCAAACCTAGTTGTACGCCTGAATGGCAAATACTACACCTGGGCGGCTGCATGTCCAATTGTCATGACCATAATAACATTCCAGAAACCACTGACTAACGTAAGTTTACAAGCACGTCTACTAATGGCAGCAATGCTTCGCTTAAAAAGAACGAAAACATGCAAAAAATTTGATAGCAAACATTTTGTCAAACATTTACTAAAAGAGAGTACCAAAAATCTTTTTTTTGCCAATGTGTAAATATAGGATGCTGTTGAGCAGCTGATGGCCAATGCCAAACAAGATGGGGTGGCGCACAAGAATGAGCCAGACGGCGCTACGGCTGGCGTTAATGCCCAATCGAAACGTTCCTGGTGGAATTGGAGGCGCTCTCAGGTTGGCGCTGCTGCTAGTTCTACGAAAATTTCCAAATCGGAGGACAAGATTGACGAGCGAGGTTGGTTAATAATTGATGATCGTATTGAAAATTTGATAAACTGATAATTGTGGGAATTATTCACTTCTCTGAGTTAGCACTTTTTTGCGGGCTTATAGAGTGACCAGATAGCATTGCTAGTTTTTCCAATTGTTATGTTTCAGCAGCTGTCAAAACTACAAATGTTTA
This sequence comes from Anastrepha fraterculus, assembly GCA_037575425.1. Taxonomy (NCBI): domain Eukaryota; kingdom Metazoa; phylum Arthropoda; class Insecta; order Diptera; family Tephritidae; genus Anastrepha; species Anastrepha fraterculus. The sequence continues at coordinate 65,422 of JAYXIM010000152.1, read as the reverse complement.
CAAGGTAAGGTTCGCCATCCATCGTGCATCGTTTCACGCTAGTCGGAGGTGTGGAAATTGCAAAAATAAATTGTCGAAATTTCGGCTCAGTTATAAATAAATATTGCAGCCGCCGTATCCGAATGGATTGGTGCGAGACTACCATTCGCTAGCAAGAAACGGTTCGACACTAGAAATAGCAGAGGCGGGTGCAATATCCACCCCACTGAACACATTAAAAGCATCCATTGCTTCACACTATCATGCTTCACCCGAAAGAAGATGGAAGCAATTAACTACATGTATTACAACAAAAACCACAAATGGCCGTCGTACAAAATCCAAAGGACGAATGATCTGTTAGGATGATCTCGGCCAAACATTTCACGCATCACTGCAACCCTTACAGGCCATTGGGAAGTAGGGTATCATGCAGCTAGACTCAACCTACCCTTCAATCCCATCTGCAGAAGCTGTCAAGCGGAAGAGGTGAAGGAAAGTCTTTTCCCCGACTTATGTGAATGTCCATGGCTACCTAGGGCACGACTCCGCTCCTTCGGTAAGCCTTTCTTGCAGCAAATTAAAGAGACCTCAGACATCGAGATAAAGAATTTGCTGCTATACTTGGATCTCACTAAATGGATCTGACTTAGAACAAAAAACATCATCACACGAGGACAGTGGTAGCAAAACGGTGCTGGTTACTAATTAGGATTATTTCAGTGGAAATACTCAACCACTTCAACAACAACAACAACCATTCAGAAGTGCATAGAATATCTGTGCAGGAAACAACAAAAGGAAAAAGTTGTTTCTAAAAGCGATCAAACCTCCGAGTGTATTTCTGCTATGAAAAAGCTCTTCATAAAAAGTCATTTACCATTCGGAGTCGGCTTGAAACTGTAGGTCCCTCCATTTGTAGGACAACATCAAGACGCACACCACAAATAAGAGGAGAAGCTCAGGCAAACACCTAAAAGAAGTGTAGGCGCCAATTATTTATTTTTTTATTTATAAATGCGGAGATTCAGTGTTTTGCCCAAAAAAATATTTTTCTCGAATGAAGTTAATTTTTAGCTCAAGGGCTGTGCCAACAAGTATAGTCGTTGTGGTTTATGGCATCGCGGCATCATCGAACCTTATTTCTTTCAAAATGATAAAAAAAATACACCGTTACTCTCAATGACCCTCAGCATAGAGCGATGTTAACCGACTTTATGTAGCCAACCGCAAAATCGCTTCATCCGAGCTGTGATTCCAACAGGGCGATGTTGCATACCATACAAGTGACCCAATGCAGTTATTAAGGAGAAATTTGTCGATTGGCTCACCTCACATCGAGCGTTCATCAAGTAGCCTCCGCGATCCACCACTCGATAATTTTCTATAGGGCCACGTGAAGCCCTTAATCGACGTTAGCAAGCTAACCATACCACTTTGCGACCTCGAGACTCTATTACCGCACCAGGTTATCAAAATTGTACCAACGGTTTAAAGCATCATTTGAATGATGTGCTATTCCCTGCACAATGACATGAATGTAGCTTCAAAAAAACATCAGAATAAGTTCTTGTTTATATACTCGTTGTTTTATTTAAATATAGTTTCCTATCGTTCTTGTCTGGTCACCCTATATTTATTATGCTCAAAGAAATATTTTGTTCATAGAAGTAAATATTTAATTAACGCACTTTGTAATGTTGTAATGTTTTTCAGATTCCGACCAAGCAGCTGTGGCCACACAAACTACACGGCCCAACTCGCCAGACATTAGTGAGAACACGCTTAGCAAGACGGACTCGACACTCAATGCTGAAAACACTTCGGCGCAAGTTGAAAATCTAGAGGACTTATCACAAGCATCATCGAAAGGTGACCCAAGCAGCAGCAATAGCAACAAAAATGAACGTTACAAGAAGAGTTTACGTCTAAGTTCCGAAGCAATTGTAAGTTTCCAATCTACAAATGCCACAAGCCTTCGTAATTTATGCTTGACTTTCCTCACTTCTCTTAGAAACAATTGAACTTGAAAGACGGCATGAACGAAATTGAGTTCAGCGTCACAACCGCCTATCAAGGGACTACACGCTGCAAATGCTACCTATTCCGCTGGAATCACAACGACAAGGTCGTCATTTCCGATATTGACGGCACCATTACCAAATCTGACGTGCTCGGTCACATTTTGCCTATGGTTGGCAAAGACTGGGCTCAATTGGGCGTGGCACAATTGTTCTCGAAAATCGAACAAAACGGCTATAAGCTTTTGTACTTGTCAGCACGTGCCATCGGACAATCGCGTGCTACACGTGAATATTTACGTTCCATACGTCAAGGTGATGTCAAGTTGCCTGATGGGCCTTTACTACTTAATCCAACATCGTTAATTTCGGCATTCCATCGTGAGGTGATCGAACGAAAGCCTGAGCAATTCAAAATCGCTTGCCTATCCGACATACGGGAACTGTTCCCCAAAAAGGATCCATTCTATGCCGGCTACGGCAATCGCATCAATGTACGCTGATATGATTACAAGATTTGTATTTCTTATAATTAAATCAAATGTTTTTTTATTATTATTCAGGATGTATGGGCCTATCGTGCCGTGGGTATACCAATTATGCGTATTTTCACCATCAACACCAAAGGCGAGCTGAAACACGAACTCACACAAACATTCCAGTCATCGTAAGTACCTAATGAAACACATATATCGAATAAGACTCATAAATCAGCCAAGTCAATTTGTAGTCGTTAACAAATTAACCATTAAAACGTCTATGCAATCGTCTAAAGTGGTGGTGTAAAGTAAATGTGGTGAATGTCTGTAAATTACAAACTACAAACATACACAGCTTGTAAAGATATTTTCCATGGAATGCGCTTGAGTCTCATGTCCACAAAAATATTTATAGACACATATACAGATGATATACAAAGGCGCGGGTGGCGGGATTTTTTTATTATTTTTAAACTTATGAAAAAGACTTTGAAAATTAAAAACTTGAGATATTTGTGTGAGTAATCGCGCTACATACATATTTTACTGTTATAGCATAAAGCTGTAACTCACGCCATTCCGCAGACCTATCAATCAGTCTTTTCTACGGTAGCCGAACTTACGTTAACCGAAACTTTAGCAAAATTCCCCAAAAATGCATAGGAATTGTTGTAGGCTAATCAATTAATCGCTTTTCTGTATGAAATGCGCCTGGAACTTCGGCTTATTTAACATTTATGTAATATACATACAATTAAAATTTTGAGCTTCAATCTGAGGTTTCTAAAACAAATGTTAACTATGTTTCGAGAAATAAGGGGTTGGCCCTTTTTGGGTAATTGGCTTAGATTCAGATGCTTAAATAAATTTTAACAAGCCGGTACATATATTATGCTTTATGGGCCGTTGTGGGAAGCCTTGGTAAAACTAATTACGTAAGCAAAGCATTGATATATAGATTAGAATTATTTTTAAACGAGTGTACATAAACCTATCTCATTTGGTAGCACGAATATGTAATATATTAGAGCAGGCGTTCAATAACATTTATACTTATGACTTTTCAAAAACATTCATCAATTTACACTCTGAAGCATTAAAAATAGTTAAAAGGTGTATGCTATTTAATACGAAACACATTCATGTTAATAATACTCATGTAATTGGCTAATACTGCAAAATACCAGAAAAAATTATGTACATGCCTTTTGAAATTAATCTACACATCACAAAATATCATACGCCCATATTGAATGTTGCAAGAAAAAAACAAAACAACCTCATCAATAATAATAATAGTAATATTAAATGCTGCTCGCTCGTACACAACAACAAAAAATGTCCATATTCGCCAATGCACTTTTGTATGAAACTAAAATTATACTCACTCCCAAACGATCTGTGCATTCATTTGTGAAAGTGAAACCGAAAATATATTTTCCAAACGCTTTGCAAAATTTTTGTAGCGGTTACATCAACCAGTCGCTCGAAGTCGACGAATACTTCCCAACGTTGGATCTGAATGTCTTCGAGTATCGCACCGACACTTTTGACGACGATGAAGAAGAAGACGAATTGCAATTCAGCGAAACGGATGATGGCATAGAGGATGTAAGCGTCAGTGACGGCGGCATAGAGGTCGATGCAGACAATGATGATGTTTATCTCGACGACTACGCAAGCGAAAATGTTGATGTTGCAGTTGCAGTTGCTGAAGAAGAGCGTGGTCTGATAATGCTGCTGGATGGCAACAAAGTAACTGCAACCGATAGAAGGTTTGTAGAGACGCGTAATACCATAATCACCACTAGCCACACGGCGCTTGGGGCTAACAACTGAGCACGGCACGGCGGCAAATATTTGCTTCTCGGCTCCCGTGAGGCTACTGATGAGTCTTCCATTGTGAATACAGCGACCTGAGGGAATTTTACAAAGTATTCTGAATGTTAGTTGTTAATGTTGGCTAATTTTTTACATACACATATGTACATATATAAGTAGAGATGCCTTAGTGCGCGTTTATGGTGGAGTTAAGCATAAAATGATCAAACGAAATTGATTGTGATAATTGTGATTAAGTTTTGAATATAGTTGTGAGACGTCTGATATTCGTCGGTTATTTTATCTAGATAAGGTATACCCATTTGCATACAATCGTACACTCACAATAACAATATACACAAAAGCTCTCACAGCACATACGTTTATTTAACACAAATATCAAATCTTATAAATTACTTATAAGGCTAGTCAGTGTATGAAATTTGAAGAGTGCTTTTGAAAGGCTTTGTTATATAGGCTTAAGCAAATGTAAATGTATTTGTAGGCGTTACAGTATGTACCTTAACTATGTGCATATGTATGCAACTTCTAAATACTAATACTAAAAATATTGTTTAATGAATTTTAATTCAATTCAATACTTTTTGCTAATTAACTTAGCGTTGGGTTTTGTAAGAAAAAATGCTGACATTAGTGCACATCACGATGATGTTTTTAGATTTAATCCGCAAGCTGGACTGGGATTGTTTTTTGTTATATTGTTTTTTTATTTAATTTTATTGCAAATTTTAATGCAAATGCAAATAATATTTTATGAATTTTTGTTGTGCACTGTTATTATTTACTATATCGTATTAAAGTGATGCTTTAGTATTTTTATACTTCCTGTAAACTTTTAAAACTATTTACAAATATGTTGTGTATGTATGCACACTCGTATGCATATAAAAGTATATTTCTTAAAAAAATATGTATATTAAATAAATTTCAAAATTACGTATTTTTGTTTGTTTTATTTTTCTTTCTTAGTGGATATTTTTGTAGTGTTGAAATATTTCAAATACGATTATTATGCAATGCAATTTTAAATATAAAAAAAAAATGTTATATATTATATCAAAAAAGAAAAAACAATTATATTGTACTAGAAAATCGCACTCCTTTTTTTCAATTATTCCAAACTTTAGTTCGATACTTTAAAAATGTAAATGTCTGTTATGTAGTGTAGTACTTATGCGAAAATTAGACATTTAAATGTTATTGGTATAAGGGCCAACTTATTTTGTTTAGTTTTAAACTTCAATCAAACGTTTAAGTCTTTTTCCTGCAAATGGATGTTTCTACAGATGATTGCCCCAAACGACAAAATGTTCAAAAGAGCTGAAAAAGCTTAAGAATGAAGTAAATAAATTTCACAAGGGGTTCAAGCTTACCAAAAATCACACGTTTGTTATGAAATACCAATACTAAAAGATGCTACGCACAAACGAAACCTTGTCGTCTGTTTTATGTATCTAAAAGTTGGCGCAAAATTAATCATCCTATCGAAAGATTTATAATTTTTGCAAATGGCGTACGTCAAACATATTTCACATTTCTGAACTACTATAGACAGTTGCAGTATACAAACGGGCAAGCAATACAGCGCGTATGGGTCAAAATAAAGATTACTTTTTTTATTTATTTTGCGCATATCAATTTAAATACTTTGTGAGTACGAAAAAGAAATATTTGTATATATTTGTCTCGACAAAATGCATATTTTAGGTGCTATTTAGCAGGCGTTTCTTGTAAAGGACAGAAACGTTACGAAATGTGCACGAATCAACCAACTTGAAAGATAATTGCATACTTTGAGGCGCTAGAGCTTTTTATGTTTCTTATATCAGACTTAACGCTTCAGTATTTGGTTTTTTTTTTCTTTAATTCTTGCTAAATTATACATTTAGCTGACATTCTCAATTGAAAATAAACAAACTATTTAAGAAAAGCATCCAATCCAAATTATAAAGGAACATGGGGCTTCAGTATGGTTTCAGGCAATCACATTGTCGCCGAAGAACGATAAAGGAACAAAGCTCAACCTAAACTCGTTTTTCAAGAAACGATTATGTACTCGTGTGTAGAACTTTTAGTTGCATGACGCCTCAAAATAGGCAAATGTTTCTGAAGAAGCAAAAACCATTACAAAACTTCAACTAATTCAAATTTGTATTAGCATTAAGAATTGGCCGATATACTTTAATGCTCACATTATTGTAGTATAAGCTGATGATAATTGTAAAAAAGAAACTACAACTAATTCGATATAAATACAGGTTGTACCTTTAAAAAATTAAAATTTCTCCTTTAAATGCCTCGAAAGGTATATTAAATATTAAATAGGTATAAGAAAATATTAAAGAGGTATAATAAAAGAGTTACACCAAAGAAGACGAGTATTTTATATACTCGTTCTCGCGACAGTCGGTTCTACGTTACCGGAACGACCCGGATTTATATCCAGCCAAGGACTGTCACATCAGCAGTATTCCCCGTAAATGTATGGGGAATGTTTATGCTGCTACAACAACAACAGGATATACACAATAGCGCACGACCGGATATACTCGTTTTGCTTTTAAGCGAAAGCGTGGAAATTTCGATTATATCAAAACATGCTGAGGGCTTTTAACCGACGTATTTATATATTAGAGTAATTCAACTGGAACCGTTTAACAAAATAAGAAAATAAAAAGCTCGCTCGAAAGCCGTTATTTGTTTAAAAATTTTCTAAGTAAAAATGGACCTGCACTTTTTATAAAATTTATAACTCTCTATGTTTGAATGCGTCAGAGTCATATGTCTTACCGATATGTAATAGTGAAGTGTATGTTGTATATTATCTAAATTGTGGATAGGTACCAGTTAACTTAACTTTACGGATAAGATAAAGAATTTGGGTTTTATTCTTAACTCAAAACTTACCTCTGCTGACCATATAAATGGGGTTGCTTGAAGTATACCTGTATGTGCTACATTGCGTAAGCTAAAAGTCTCTGCCACATTCCCGCCAGTGAAAACGAGACGCAAATTGGCTCTGTTGTTGTTGTTGTTGTTGTAGCAGCATATACATTCCCCATACTTGCATACGGGGAATGGTGCTGGAGTGACAGTCCTTGGCCGGATATAAATCCGGGTCGATTCGGTTACGTAGAACCGACTGTCGTGGCTCTCATTATTGACGCTGAGCTGGTATACAGCGAAATGGACTCAATAGCTTGCCACAAACTTAATGTGGCAGTTAATAATGCTACGCGTTGTGTATATGGGATTGGTAGCTACGAGCATATCTCTGCCTGGCGAACAAAGATACTGGGTTGCAGTCTTGAAAATCATCTGTCTGCTAGGAATTTCATATTTATGTGGAAACTTACTATATTCAAGTTACCTGTCTATCTGTTAGAGAAGTTGATACCAGTAAGGTCTCAGAGACACAATAGTTTCATTTTTCAAAAATTTAATTACTTAGCATCAGCTAAATTATTTTCCGCTAACGCCGTTAGAGTGTGGAATTCATTACCGGAAACTGTGAAGACTTGACTTAACAGATTTAACTACAGGGCAAACGTCTATGAGTCCGCGTTTGATTGCATGGAGTTGCGGCATTGGTTTTCTCTTTATTCTCTAATAACTACTTTTCTCCTAATCTTCCTTTTTCCGACTATCAAAGTCGTATTTTATTATTATTGTTAAGTTGTATAGGATTAATTTGTTAATGAATTGTTATAAAAACTTAAATTACATAAGAAGTTTTCATGTCAAAATCATTCTAGTTGCATATAATAATGTTGAAGTACTATTAAAAGACCTAAGACGAAAATGAAATGAAAACATAGTCATTGGAGAAATCTAATCGTTTTTCTTAATACATTATATTGATAGTAAGGAGCTTACAATTAAAAAAATACTCGATTTTCGAACATTATGCACACACACAATAACAACACAAGCACTTTATCTACATTCAGGTATTTTTTTAATGTAATATTATTTAAAAAACTCTTTTTAACAATAACACCAAGCTTCAAGCTAAATATCATTTGGGGCTCGTGTACACTTTAGTTTGTTATGGGTTTGGTCATGCGATGGAAAAAAATTTAATGAAAATTAACATCCTGTATAAGCCAATAATGCCATCGAATTTAGACTTAAGGGGGAACACCACTGTGAACGCGAGAAAATTAAGTGATTTTCTTGAATTTTTTTTATAAGTAGGGATGATTATTTGAGGATCGGACAAATTATAATTTACATTACATATATTCAACTATACTGACACAAATTACCGTCGTACGTGGCGGTTTTTATTTTTTTTTTGTTTTTTGTTTTTTTGAGAAAATGGTGCAGGTTTGAAAAATGGCCGTTGCAACTTACTACCTGCACTTATTTTATTGGTTATAACTTCGTCAATTTTCAAGATTTTAAGTTAAAATTTTGTTTACATATTTTTGAATATATCTACTTTAAGAAAATGCAAAAAACAAAAATTGATCACAGTGGTGTTCGCCCTTAACAATCATGAACCATTATTTTCAGGTGCTCAACATTCGTGTACTGCAATTGACTTGGATTTGAATTTTGAACTCTTTCGCTTACATTTTTTAAGAAATTAAAAAACTAATAATTTTCATTTGTCTAATATTTACTCTTTTCAAAGCTACTGCAGCATGGCGTACATTGTTGATCAACTATTTCCACCGATACGCGACGATGAAGGCGCTGTGGAATACTCTAATTTCAACTACTGGCGTGATCCTATACCAGATCTGGACTTAGTTGTAGATAGTGCCGACGCAGATGCAAGCACCAGCAATAAAACTGAAGTCAATGCAATGTTGCAAAAGGGTTTAGCAACCATTCCAGAAAACTAATAATCCCTTTGAAAAAAAAAAAACAAGAAAACTAAAGAGTAGTAAGAAAATAACTAACACTTACAGCAAAACACTGATAACTGATAACTGAAAATCATACCAAAAATGTTAGAGTAAACAAAAGTAATATTTTTGAATTTATGTATAAATACGAGGTAGTTGCGCTTATACGCTTGGCAAGTTTCTGTATGCTCTTAGCAATAAGTTAGTTTGAGTTTTTATTTAATTACACCTGGAACTGAAGAAGATCTGTCTTAATGTGAAGTAAACTGCATACTCTATATAAACAATAAACGGTGGTCTAAAACATTTTCGCTATTAACTTGAGAAATGTTTATTCCATGCTTCGTTTAAAAAGAGAGATACTCAATGGAATTTTTCTTTTGTCTAAATTACCTCAAAAAAGTAAACTTAATTTTTTAATATTTTTCTGTTGATCTAAAACATGTGTTCGTGTGTCTGAGTATGCAGTCTTTTCTGTTAGACTATAGTAAACTAACCACTTACGTTAGTTTACTTTTCATTCGCATTGTTATGGAAATGATGCTTAGAAAGAAGGAAGTCTTCAGCAAATAATTTATAAGGCTTTAAATTGCAATTAAGAAAATTGGCATTCTCCTGATTTATATTTCACAAGCTTTAGCAACCTGGATATGCATACAAACACAATTTCGACTAGGTTATAAAATCAATGGCAAATGAGCATTCACTTAAAAAATTGCGATTTACTCCACCTGAAAGCAACGTACGCTACACATATGCTTCCTGCTCTCAAAATACACATACGTAATTTGTGTTTGCTTTGCTTGGCCATTACTAGATTGCACTTAATCAATTTCAAATTTATGCAACCATAAAAAGCCGCATTCCCTTTTAGTTTTCCCTTAACTCATTTCATCTACTGACTTGAAGAATGGCTTACAATACGCATACATGTACAACTGCAAGTAATCCAACTTAAATGAAAGTTTAATAGGACTGGGACTTTTTCCTTTTTTCGACAAATATTTAGATGAAAACGTTTTTTGAACCTTTGAAAAATGTATAAATCTCATACTGATACGTAATATTGCTTTCCAATTAGGCGCAAACTTACTAATTGATTTCAATTTTCAAAAATATCGAACAAATTTTCGCATTTAAAAGCTTTAAATTTAATAATTCAATAAAAAGAAGCTAAAAAAAAGTTCATTGAACACACATTTTTTCTAAAGTTGAAAAAACTTACTTAATTATTTTCATACAGACAAAGCTTTTTTGTTTGAGAATGTTATGATTGGCCTTCTACTATTTGGAATAAACTTAGGAGATTTGTAAACATAACCCCAATTTGAACTCAGGTCTAAATGCTTATTTGACGAAAGGACTTTTAGGTAAATTCTGAGTTCGAACGAATCCCAATCAACTTCATAAATAACTAGGAACCTGTTATGTCCTTAATTGGACATAATATTTTAAGTTTATTTGACTGGTAATTACACACGAAGGCCCTGGCTAGACCGCCGTAGCCGAATGGGTTGGTGCGTGACTACCATTCGGAAGTGCACATATTCGAATCTCTGTGTATAAAATGGCATAAAAAGTTTTTTCTACTAGCGTTCGCATTTCAGCAGGCAATGGCAAACCTGCGAGTGTATTTCTTCCATGAAAAAGCTCCTCATAAAAAAACATTTGCCATTCGGAGTCGGCTTCACACTGCAGGTCTCAAACATCTTTTTTATTTATATTATTATGATTTTTATTTGTCTGGTTTTCTTGAAACGCCGCACTATGCACATTTAAAAGATCAAAAATATTGGAATAAGATATTTTATCATATCTTGCAGCACGTATTTAGCGATTCGTTTCTCATCAAACAACATAATTAAAAACTTAATCACGGGAAAACTTGGGAGGCATATAGAGGAAATTTTAACAGCAAAAGCATATTAATCGTATCTTTGGCATCTTAATAATTTCTCTGATACTTTCAGTAGTGTTTCTATAGGTCTGTTCATGTAAAAATTATCCAGTAACTTTACTTTTGAGAATTCTCTCTCAAAGAGAAAAATATCGAAAATAGTACCTACATGAACGCAAAACCAGTAACAATTTGCAAGTTTACGAACAGCTGATTAAATTTTTGGCGTCAAAAACCACATAAATTAAAATTTTCAGTTAAGTCAACTCGTCTTAACCTGTTAAGCGATTAGTTTTTCGTAGACAGCTCGATTTACTGTGCTGAATTAATTTCATGCGAAGACCGGGATGCAACATTGGGTTTCAGCCAAATATTGGATTCACCGTGCGCGTTGGCTGAACGATTATGATAACGATTATCAGGAAAAATTAAGTGTTCAGGCTTACTTTATAATGTCAAAATAACAGGGAAATTTTTGAGTTTTGCTTAACTTTAAATTTCATAGCGAATGCAATTTCCTTTTTCGGCATGGCGCACATATACGACATTAACAAAAAAATGAACTTAAATTTCAAAAACAAAGCAAAAAAAAAATGCAAAATAACGAGCTTAGCACCACGCGATTTTACTTTGTCCACAATAATTTTTTTCATTTCATCGTCGCTGTATGAAGAACATTTCAATAGCTATTGTATTGTTGTGACAATCGCAGCTTTCGTCATATTTTCCTTGTTTCCGTCTATGCAAGTATGTACGTATATAAGTATATTGCCAATGAAGTTAATAACCAAGATGTACAAGCATAAAACACAAAAAATACCTTCAATGCTTTCGATTTGTATTTGAGAGCCTGCAGCAACGATGACTGGAGGCTGTGGTTCAGAGGTACACTCCTCTATATCATTGACCGACTCCTATTTAATATATAACTTCAAATAAACTTTATAAATGTTATTATATATTTACTTACATTCACCATTTTTATCAGCATTTTTTTTTTATTTAAAACTTTAACTCAATTCGCAAATTTTAATTCGTGTCTATTTTTACTTTGCCATCAGCTGTTTTTCTCACTTGCAAATTCTCACAAGTAAAAATATATGCAGTAAAAACTTACAACTTCCCCTCAAAATGAAGTGTAATTTTGCTCTCTCACTTTCCCCTACTTTGCTAGTTTTTTAGTTACCTGAACACCAAAACCTGATAATTTGTAGCAATTTGCTTTAGGAACAGACCATATAACGTGACATTTAGAGAGAGTGCCAGACCCACCATTTATATTTTGAGAAGCGGCCACTGAAAAAAAATATTTAGAATTTTGTGCAAATAAGCCTATTTGCTATTGCATTTCTCACCGATCGGAACAGTGTACTTTCTTTACAAACTTTGATTTAACTAGCCTAATTTATCATTTATGTACCCTATATCATTAGCTGCTTTTATATTCCTACTACTTTTAATTCAAATTTGATAATACTTAACATTTAAGGCGGCTAATACGTAATTCAAAGTTCCATTTTAACATTAAATGAATTTTGGTTGTCGGACTTCCCTTTTTTCTGCTAAGAACTAGAATACGCTCGTAATTTAAGTGGAATTTTGACAAAACAGCTTAACTCGTCTTAGCACTTTATCGCAGTCAAGCACTAAATTTTGTGATTTCTAATGTAATATTCAAACTATTAACTTAACTTCACAAAAGTTATTAAAGTCTTTTGTGTGAGATCAAGTATTTATTGATTTAAGAGTAAAAAGCGCTAAGATCAATTAGGTTGTTTTGTCAAAAGTTCAGATACGAGATATGGATACGGGGATTATAAGAATTTAGAATTTCTAATGTAATTTTAGTGCTCGATTTTGCTTTATTTTCAATAAAAAAAAAATTAGAAAATTGTGATAATTTTAAGACCTCTATTTAGTAGCAAAATGCATTTGAATTAAAAAAATACATATTTTCCCCTATTAAAAATATTTTTTTATTGAAACTATTTTTCCTTGTTTAGTTTTTTATTAATGAATTTTTGTTATTGTGATATCTTGAAAAGAGCAACTCTTGTAATACAAAACATTCATCTACATTTTAATTACATATAAATATATGAATTTTTGTATTGTTTTCTTAAACTATTTTCAATTAAGCTTTAAATCACTTAAACTATAATTTTAACGTATTTATTCCATTTCTCATATTATTAAAAATTTATTATTACAAATTTATAATTAATTGTTCACAATATTATTTAATTTTTTTTTAGTTCTTGGGTTTGCGTATATGCTTGTATGTGTTTAGAATAAAATTAGTGACATTGACTGCACGTTCGCACATGATAAGCCGTCGCTTTTTTCATGTGGCTATAATAATTCAACTCAAATTTAAATTTTAGTTTAGAAAAGCTTTTATTGGAAATTTGATTACCAAACATTATAATCATAAAACAATGGAAAAATACATAAAATGTGTCCAATGTGTATTGACTACAAATTAATGGAAATAAATTTCGAAATACAAATAACTCATGTTTTTCATTCTGCCTCGTTCGTTATTACTATATACTTTACGTGCATGTGGCTCATCTCACGAGTGGCATTACAACAAAAATTGTAGGTCTAGTTCTTAAATTGTAATGGGAGGTACTGTCAGATACTGTTCTTTTATCTTAGTTTTCACTTCCAGCTTTTGGATGTAGAAATAAAATTTTCATAAAATATCTATTTCACCCGAATGAGTAATATCAATAAGTCTACTGTAATGCGAGCTAAATTTCCGTTAGTTTGACAATAAATATGAGTTAGAAGTTGTTGTGAGCAATGCATTGAGAAAAGCGAGAGAAGGTAGTAAAACTAAAATTAAGAGTGCCTTTATACGAATACGAGTATGTGGTACTATATGGGAGAGTTAAACCTTAAAAACTAAACTGAAAAAAAATTAAATAAAAAGGTGAAAACGATATACAAACGCAGCTGTGTATATATAAGGGTTTTCCAATAAGAGGTGTTATTTTGCTAAAAGATCAATGGTTTCGTCGCTTGTGTGCACGTAGCGCCGTCTTGTTGAAAATAAAAGTTGTCCAGATCAATACCAGCCAATTCCGGCCATAAAAAATCGTTAATCATCTCTCGATAGCGCAATCCATTCACCGTAACTGTTGCTCCAGCTTCATTTTCGAAAAAGTCCAATGACTCCGCCGGACTATAAACCGCACCAAACAGTCACACGTTGAGGATAGGGAGGCTGTTAAACAGTAACTCTTGAATTTTCTGAGCCCCAGATCCGACAATTTTGCTTGTTGACGAAGCCACCGAGGTGGAAATGGGCCTCATCACTCAATATGATTTTTCGATGGAATTCCGGATGATTTTCATGCATTTCAACGAGCCTATCAGCAAAGACACGACGTTGTTCTTGTGTTAACTGGACCTTATATGCCTTAAGACCCAAATGCAAAATACGGTGTAATGACGTTTGTGAAATGCATAATTGACGAGCAATGGACAAACCTGGGTTTTCTTCAACACTACACAACAATATTTTCGGCTATTCTTGAGCGACGTGCACGGGTTTTATTCTTCACATCACTAACATTCAGCTCGAATTTTTTCACCAATTTCTGTATTGCGGTCCGACAAGGTGCTTCACGATGACCCAAAAATGTTCGAGTTTTACGAAAGTTTTTACCACTTTTATAGTGAATTTTAATAATTTCAATGCGTTGTTTAAGCGTGTATCGCTCCATTTCTACTAACGGCGTAGTTTCTACTTGTCAAATATCAAAAAATGACAGCTCCAAAAGTGACATCTACCGAAATAGCGGGCTATTAAAAATAACACCTGTTATTGGAAACCCCTTTATTAGGATGGCTGAAAAACAATATTATATATACTTTTCCTTCTTGATTGTACTCACTAAATTTGCTCTATGGCCAAAAAACTTAGACACCTATTGTTTAAATTTTTATTTAGTTCTTTGAATCTATGCCACCAACGCCTTGAGGGGTTAGGGGCTACCAGAATTTTCAAAAAAATTTATTTTTTCGCATTTTCATAAATCATAATATCTTAAAAATATTGTGTGAAAATTTGAAGTGAATCCGACAAATTCTTTTCGAGTTATTCAACAATTAACAAAGGGCTCTCGGGCGCTCTGGAGCGTTCTGTAACTTAAAAAACGCTTGGTAGATTTCAATAAAATGTATATGTACTCCTTTCGAAAACCATAAAAAGCTCGAGCCTGATCGAAGAACTTTTTTTTTCAAAAATTTCGATTTTTTTTTAAACAATTAATTGTCGGTTTTTTTTTAAATCTGAAAAATATTTCCTGGGGCTGCCATATTGTTAATTTGAAAAAAAAAGCTTCGATCAGACATAAGATTATCTATTAATAAAACTAATTTCTCCTATCCGATTGATTTTAGATTAATCTCCAAGGACTTGCTATAATCACCGCAAGGGGCTTCTGGAGAAACGGCTCCACGCAATCAGCGATAACTTTTACAATTTTTAATTTTTTTGGCCGAGTTTAACAAGGCGCGTCAGTCGTTTCTTTCTCGTGCTTACCGGCGCCAGTTAAAAACACCAAGTGAAGCCAAGTCCTTCTTCCCCTAATCTTTCGAACGCAGAAGAGGCCTCCTCTTCCTCTGTTACCACCAGCTGGTACCACATCGAATACTTTCAGAGGCAGAGCGTTTGTATTCAATCGGATGGCATGACTCAGCCAACGAAGCCGGTGGATCTATTCGCTGCGCTATGTCTATGTAAAGCTCATACTGCTCATTGTTCCATCGTCTATGATATTCGCCGTCACCAACGTGCAAAGGTCCAACAATCGTCCACAGAATCTAGAAAACTTTACTTTATGACATTTTTTGATGTCGATTCATTACGCACCAGTTATAAAACTTATTAAGTTCTAAGTCATTAAAACAACTAACCTCAGAGATACCATCAATAACAACACTAGAACTTCTGTTGTTCAGATATGATTTAATCCATTCCAAAAAGATTGAATGAACCCCAAAATTTGCATTTGCATTTAGCAACTAAGATTTTGTGCGAAATCGTATCCAAAGCTTTAGACAAATCAGTGTAAGTGACATCCATTTGGACGCCTCGTCGTAAATACGCAAATCATTTGTTTTGCATACAACATTAATTGCTCATTTTGCTACTAGTCACTATGAAACTAGTATGACTTTTTGCACCACATACGAGTTCATGAACCAGAATGTTTGGCGAGGCTTTTCTCTGCCCATAACCATTTCACGATCTCAGTGATGGGCAATTGAAGACAGTGACAGCAGACAATGCATTCGTTCAGTACTCAAGTGCTATGACTCAATTACTGATTACTTAATAAAAAAATATGCATATCGTAAACACAAACAATGCAATTTATTCTTGGCAACAACAAGTTTGTTTTTATTTGTGCATTGGATTCGTATTGTGGCATGACATGAAATACCATACATAATCTGACAGACCCACCAACTACTTTGGATAAATTCCAAATCACATGGAAAAGTACCACTGCTGCTCAGATGTGCCTTAATCAAATTAATTGAATTAGTTTAAGTCAAGAAATAATTTCGCGAAAGCTGTATCTCTCACAACTATGTACATATACATATGTAGGTATGCGCGTATATGCATGTATGTATGGATACAGTGGCGGTTATGAAAATGTGGGCACGAGAAGTATATCTTTCGCAACCGCCATAGCCGAATGGTAGATTCGAAGCCCCGGGTAAGAAACGTAAATTGAAAAAAAATGTTTCCTCATAATTTAAACATTTAAATAATTACAAACAATAGCTTTGAGAAATGTAAAAACTTAGCCATTTATTTTGAGAGTTATGCTTTTTAAACGCCTTGCACGTTAAAATTCCAGTGATTATGCGTTCAATAAATGAAATGAGCTATGTTTTGTCACTTATGGTTTATTGCGGTGGTGGTGGAATTGAAATATTCGCTCCGATTATGATTCAACTTTGTCCATACTCGGAATATAAATTAACTACCTACTCAGAAAGGTGTGCAGAAAAAATGAGCCTGCTAGGCGCATTCCATTCTGCCCTTTACTAGGCCAACAAAGCACGTACACATACACTTGTATGAGGAAAATGGCACACAGTGCTATCTCGGTAATTTGGACAGCCAGCCTGAGGTCATGCGGATTACTGGAGTGTTCGGATTATCCCTCCGTTGTGCATACAGGTCTTGCCATATCTTTCTCGACTTTGAACGGGAATTTAACATATTTCTATTATAGGTAACGACTTGAGCTTTCAGGTAGCTTCCTAAAATTTAATTTTCTATCTATTTATGAGTATAACCTTTTAAAAAAGAGCCTCGAACAGGGCGAAACCAGGATTTAAAAAGTTACATCGTCGGTTTAAGGCCTCAGATCTGGCTGGACATTTTTACAATCTGCAGCTATGCGCCAAAAAAGTATAATTAATTTACTCAACTAAGTAAAGTTAATTTACTTTCCACCGTTCCTTATACCAAAGATTGTAAAGGCGAAGCAAAAAACGATCGCCCATTATTTATCAAATGGGCTAACAAGTCAATGGACCTTTGTGTTTTCAGAAAAAGTGATCCGAGGCGAAATTTTTTGACGACTATCGAATGATTATCGAACACATTGGTCTTTGCAAACATCGAAAATCGTATGAATAATACAACTGCTATTTCTCAAGTCACTACTCATTTGGCTATGGAATCATTTTTCAACAAACCAATTACTATCCCTGGGATTATTATAGTCACCCAACCAACCGGAGCCGATACACTCACAGCGTAGAGAGATTTTCAAGGAGGCGAAAAGCTTCGCCGAAGAACTTGTTTCTATTGTATTGTATGCAATAACCCAGTAGATCAACAGCACTGAAACATCTCTTATACATGCTGTGCTTACCTTCCACGGCATCCATAAATATCATTTCATATTTCACCATAAATTTCATTGTAATAACCATTTTTTGCTTCAACCTTCTCTGAAATGAGTCAAAATAAAGAAGAAAACAAAAAAATCCTTTTCACAAACCAAAATAATTTCAGCGATTATTTTTGCTTCTGCAGGTAGCTTAATGCGTGCCAAAACCAATGAAAGCGGTAAGAAATTAAAAATACCTGTATATACCTGCAATACTTAAAAATGAATAATAAATGTAGAGCATTCGCCACATATTCCCATACAAATGCATGTGAAGGGGGGGTCTGGCCGGACGAAGGTGCACAATCGAAGGTATTAAAAAAAGGTGTCCAACGGAGGGTTATAGATGATGAATGGCAGTAAGAAAATTAACAACATAGTTTTGAAAATTAATTTTTATTGAAGAAATTTAGCTTTAATAAAATTTGCAGATCTTGACGGTATAAATCTGTAAAGGTTTAAAAGTGTACCTAACTACATATGTACATATGTCTAGATTTACATTTATTACCGTCACTGTGCATATGCACATATGTATATATATGTATGTAAGTGAGACTGCGTACATACATACGTATGTACGTCCTTAATTATGTAAGATTAGTAAATTCATGTGTATGGCATGTAACATTTATACAGCGTCTACATATACATACATACATACATATGCAATAATCTTTGCGTATACCTATTTAATCTATATCTCCATACATACATTTAAATATTATGTACAAACATACATCACCATAAATATTCTACACGCATACTTCAACATAGCGACAAGTATACTAACTATAAGTACATACCTATATACTTACATACATCCATATGTCCATGTCACCGGGGGGCATTGTTTGCTCATTTATTTGACCGACTCTGCAGCGAGTATCATGCAAAATTTCAGATGCGGATGAACACAGCTAACTGTGTTTGTATGTAATATATTACGCATACACTTTCATGAGTGGAAACTTTCCTTCATAAACATTTTAGTACAATTACGTAGCTCCAGAAAGTTCTTCCTATTTACGAATTTCATTCAAATTTTAATAATGCTTATTTGTATGAATATTCAAAAGCATAAATATGTCAATGCGCATGTACATATATATGTATGTATGCATGTGGGGTACATGCATGCTTATGTTCATAGCAAATAGTAAAGCATCTTATGGCTGTAACTGACCCTCACTTGACTTTGACGATAACTCGGTGTATTTTTTTAAGTAAAAAATAAATTTAAATTTAGCTCAATAAATTTAATATTTATTTAAAAATAATAATATTTTGTGAAGATAATGTCAAATGCTTCCGCAGGAGTCTGCGCTATTTCATGTGTAAAAATTATTTAAGGGGTTACATGGGTTTCGTTGCTTCAAAAAATCGATTTTTTTTTTTTGCTTATTATTTTCTACAACATCTCAGGAATATTACCCTAAATTTGCAAGTCGATCCTAATAATAAATTCGGAGATATAGCCTTTGGAATGTGTGCGCTCCAAGCCACTTTTATTGTTACTCAAAACTTTAAACGCGTTTTTCTCGGAACTGTGTTTTCAAAGTCGGTTGTCAAATGTTCTCGAAAGCTACTCAACCGATCTTGATGAAATTTTACACAGGTGTTCGAAATACAATTCACTCGTGCTTTAACGAAGGATTTTGTTTTTTTTTTTTTCAATTACAACTATTTAAAAAAAACAAAATGTCAAGCAAATTTTACCGAAATTTTTTTGTCTGCCAAAATTCCAATTTTAGTTTTTTTCTTTCCTTCGTTCAAGCACGAGTTTATGGTCTTAACTAAAGCACTTATTTTTGTTTTTTCATTTTTGATGAGCCTGTCAGGAGTTATGCTGACAACGCGGACGCACCGTTTTTTCGAGGGGTCACCGAAAATGACGTCGCAATGGAGGAGTATTAATTTTTTTTTTTGAAAATTTCAGAAATTGTTCTTTAAATATGTATCTATAAGACAAAAAAAGTTTTAATTAAATAAATAATTTTTTACCTAGAAAAAAAATGGAAAATAGGCCTTTTTTTACCCGACAAACCCCAAGTAACCCCTTAAGGGGTATTCTAGTGCAGAAATTCGAAAAAATCGTTTTGTTTTTGATATTCTCAAAGCTTAACCTTTCAAGAATATGTCCTTAAAAGGATTTGTTAAAATTTTAATTATTTCCAGAGATGTAGCTTTTTTAGTGTCACGACTTCTAAACTGGCTCGGCTGGAACGCCAGATGGCGTAATTGCACCCAAAACTTTAAACGCGTTTTTCTCGAAACTATACATTTTTAAATGTTTACGTTGATTTCTCAGGTTCTACTTAACCGATTTACTTGAAATTTGGTGTGTGAACCTTTTCAATATATTATCGTACTTACTATTACAAACAAAATAAAATTTTTTACTATTTTTAAATAATTCCGAAAAGTGACAAAAATTAGTAAATAAATTTATCATTTTTCGGGCAGCCGTAATCCGTAATAATAATCTTTTTTATTTTTTTTGTTTCTGATTATTAGAACGCTTGCAATCGTGGTAGGTGTGGCGCGCCATTTTTTGTTAACCCCCCACTTCAACAACTTATAACTTTTTGAGTTTTTCGTTTTTTGAGATTTTTAATTGTTTTATGTATTTTTAAAACATTAATAAATATCCTAGTAAAAAATGGATGTAAAAATATTTTTCATTTTTTATTTATAGCACCCGAAAAAATACCTCAAATTCGTGCCTCTTCACTAGAATACTCCCTTAAAAACAAGGCCTACATATTTATGAATGATTTTCATGAAGCTTCAAGCGTTTAGCTTATTGTTTTAAGATTTATTATTATTTAATTTAAATGTTAAATTTTATTGAAATCTATTATATTTCGGCCGCCGTAGCCGAATGGGTTGGTGCGTGATTACCATTCGGAATTCACAGAGAGGTCGTTGGTTCGAATCTCGGTGAAAGCAAAATTAATAAAAACATTTTTCTAATAGCGGTCGCCCTTCGGCAGGCAATGGCAAACCTCCGAGTGTATTTCTGCCATGGAAAAGCTCCTCATAAAAAAAAATATATCTTCCGTTCGGAGTCGGCTTGAAACTGTAGGTCCCTCCATTTGTGTGTAAATTAGAATTTAATTAGAACAAAAAAGGTTGTCAGATTGACTAAAAATCGTTAGAAGCTGGAAGAAATATGCAGAAATAAATAGTAAATACTTTATCGAATTAGACTTACCAAGAACTTCAAGAAAATTCGAAATATTTTAATAATTTTGGTCAGAAAGATTGTACAGAAATCGACAAAATTTTCAATTGTAATTCGATTCAAATTGCTGGAATGGTCGAGAAAGTTTTTCTGTAAGCGTTAATCGACAAAATGTGGAACAGTGAGAGGAACGGGACGTCAATCAACCAGAAGTGTGAGGCATTAGGTCAGTTCATGTAAAAATTATCCAGTAACCTGCCAGTATCTTAATTTCCGAGAACTCGCTCTCAAACAATTTGCAAGTTTTACGCACAGCTGATACAATTTTTGGCGAAAAAATCACAAAAATTTAAACTATTCTCAAACGAGCTAAGTAGTACCAAATAAAAATAAATTTACTAAATATGCACAATAAGGAGCTTAGTATCATTTTATTTTGACCACAATAATTTTTTCCATTTCATCATCGCTGTCATATGAAGAACATTCCATTAGCAATTGTATTATTGTGACAATCACAACTTTCCTCATATTTTCTATGTATGTCTATGTCTTTCCTCATATTGTCTTTGCATGTATGTATGTACGTATATAAGTACATATATTGCCAAATTAGTTAATAAGTTCGCGGACGCTAAAATTTCAGGCAGCTGCAAAATTATAGAGGCAATCATTTGTGAAACTAGTTGTAACATCCGAAATCTGATTAGACATGTATTATAAGAGTAGTCAGAACATCGTATTTTAACAGTTATGTATATACAATGAGTGTTATAGATCCACGACGATATAGATAATATTTTTCAACTAGAATGACGTGAATGCTATAGCATTCCTTCATAGAATACATGAGAAAAACAAGTTTATTATGGTTTCATTTCATTTTTAATTTAACAGTAGACCTTTATTTATCTACATATAAATGAAATAATAAATTAAATCGATACTTTCATAGTGTGTATGTATATGTGAAAACAAAAATAAATATTTTTGTCCACCTTTATGATTGAATATTTTTAGGATTCCATATATGAATTTGAGGTATTGTGATCTTCAGGAGGTAAGTGCCATGGTGCGAAGCATTCTCCAGGACACAGTCGGGGCTTATTTATACTGTTCTGACATCGGTATGATGAGAATTTCTTTAATTTTTCCTGTAACAAAGGTGTAGGCATTTTTTTTCTGATGTGTACATCCTGTAAAAGTGTTGGCGGAGTGTATCTAAATGAGTTTTTGAGTTGCCATTATAAGCATAAAGTCTCGACCATTTGAATTCTGTGGTATTTTTAAAAGCGTATGTATTAGATTGTCTCTAAAATAAAGGAAACCAATATTGGGATAATTTATCTTCTTATAAATGTAATAACAATTGCATACAGAAATATCTAATAGATGGAATAGAACCTTCTTGTACCAACGGATAAGTTTTTTAGGTGAGGAATAATATGATATTATGTAATCACATTTGTATATGCCAGACATATTTGCGTTATAATTTACAATCTCTATTGGCTTTTTCTTCGAGGAATATGGTAATTTATTCTGCACGTCAATCATTTTGGGATGGTTTTCCGTTGTGATACAAAGCACATCCCGTCTGTCTTTTAATTTACTAATATAGACGTTGCCCTGTCTTCTCCAAAATCATGGATTCAAATAATTTCAAAAAGTAAGTAATTTTTCTTCAAGAAAGTTACTATTTAGAAGAAGGTAGGTAGGTAGGTAAGATGGCAAGAGTACCCCTGCAATGGGGGTTGTACGGAATTCCAAGCTTCTCCGCGTGAGTGCCGATCACCCAGTGGCCAGTGATCACCGCAATGAGTTTGGAAATTGAATGGCGGGGAGTTCCCATCACCTTAAGCGTTCTGTTTATGTCATATTGAGGCCATAGTGCTTTTGAAATGGCACACGATGAGACAGACCTCCATCTGCCTTGCGCTTTTCTTAGAAAGAAGTTGTGTAGTTTCCCTTTAACGACGGCCAAGGGGATACCGATGTCTGAGAAGAGGGCAGCTGGATTTGGTTCTGCCGCCCCCTTTCTGGCAAGCTCATCGGCAATTTCATTTCCCTCTATATTCCTGTGCCCAGGAACCCAGATGAGGGAAATGTTTCCTGCACGTTCGAGGCGTTTAAGTTCCTCCTTGCAGGAGTTCACGAGAAGAGAGCTGCAATACGGCGACGACAGTGCCTTGATTGCAGCTTGGCTATCGGAAAAAATTTTAATGTCTCCCTCCCAGCAGCGATCCCGAAGCATTTTGCATGCCTGCAGGATCGCGAAGACCTCTGCTTGTCTCCGGCAGTTTATAGGAGACCGAAATGCTGGCTGATTTGGAGTAGACCCCCGCTCCCACTCCAGACTCCATTTTGGATCCGTCAGTGAAAACAGAGGCATCTATATCCGCAACAACTCTCCCCTCTTTCCAATCTTGCCTGCTCGGAAAGATAGCCCTAGCACAACCCTCAAAGCACAGTTTGCGGATGGAGAGGTCGGTGCGAATATCAGAGAAGGAAGGGGAGATCTGCTTCAAGATGCTGCTATGCCCTACAGGGAGTTGTCTCCAAAGTCCAAACTCCTTCAGTCTAATAGCACTCTGAGCAGCAATGGACTTAACCTGCAGATCCACAGGAATTAAGTGGAGAATAACGTTGAGCGCAGCGGTGGGACATGTCCTACAGGCACCAGTGATGCCTACACATGCAGTTCTCTGCACTCTCTCTAATTTAGTGAAGTTGTAGGCCTTCTGAAGAGCTAACCACCAAACTAGGCAACCGTATGTCAAAATTGGCAGAACCACTAAGTTGTACATCCAAAGTACGACACGTGGCTTGAGGCCCCATTTTTTGCCGAACATAGATTTACAGGCGTAGAAGGCTATATTAGCCTTCTTAACTCGATTTTCTATGTGCGGCTTCCAGTGGAGCTTGGGGTCAAGTATTACACCAAGATACTTGACTTCCGATGAAAGTGTAAGACACTGGTTGTTAAGTCTAGGAAGCTTAAAAGGTGGAGGCTTGTATTTTCTGGTGAATAGCATCAACTCTGTTTTGTCAGAGTTGACTCTGAGACCGCAACTGGCGGCCCATCTGCTGAGTGTAGCCAGTGCTGCTTCCAGAATTTCAGCCATTACTGATGGGAAGGGACCTGAGACCATCAGGACCAAGTCATCGGCATATGCTACCACTGTCATATCATATGGTGTTAGAAAGGTGACATTTTAAGCTTCATTTAACCAAAAAAAATTAAATTCGGAGAAGTTAAAAAAAAGTTATAGCTGTTCAAAAATGAGTGAAAATAATAAAGAAATTCGCTATATTTTGAAATTTTTGTATAAAAAAGGGAAGAATGCCACGCAAGCCACCAATGAAATTTGTGAAGTTTACGGAGACGACGCTGTATCAGTTCGTGTAGCACAACAATGGTTCGCTCGCTTCCGTTCTGGAAATTTCGATGTGAAAGATGCACCTCGCTCCGGTCAACCGAAATCGAAAAAAACGGCCAGAACTGATCAACAGAAAGGGCGTCGTCTTCCATCAGGACAACGCTAGGCCACACACATCTTTGATGACTCGGCAAAAACTGGGAGAGCTTGGCTGGGAAGTTTTGATGCATCCACCATATAGCCCTGACCTAGCACCTTAATGGAGTAAAGTTGGCTTCAAGAGAAGCCTGTGAAAATTACTTGTCACAGTTTTTCGCCGAGAAACCACAAAAGTTTTACACTGATGGAATAATGTCTCTAGAAGAAAAATGGCAAAAGGTGGTCGACCAAAATGGTACATATTTGGTTTAATAAAGTTCATTATAAATATAAAAAAAAAATGAGTTCAAGTTTGATTAGAAATACGAAAAGACTTTTTCGACTACTCAATATTTTTAAGCTAATTGAACTGTATGTAGACTTTTGTCATACCGCTATTTTGTTGTTTTGTTAATTTTTTTTTTTTTTATAAATCAAGTGAAATAATTTATACGAATTCGGAAAAAATCGATATCAACAGGTGTTTCAAGTATTTTATAACTTGAGAAATAATAAAATATGCTGATGTATGTAGATGGCGGCCGCCGTAGCCGAATGGGTTGGTGCGTGACTACCATTCGGAATTCACAGAGAGAATGTAGGTTCGAATCTCGGTGAAACACCAAAATTCAGAAAAACATTTTTCTAATAGCGGTCCCCCTTGGCAGGCAATGGCAAACCTCCGAGTGTATTTCTGCCATGAAAAAGCTCCTCATAAAAATATCTGCCGTTCGGAGTCGACTTAAAGAGGAGGAGGAGCTCGGCCAAACACCCAAAAAGGGTGTACGCGCCAATTATATATATATATACATATATATATGTGACTTAAGTTCTCCACGGCACATTTTTGTTTTTATTATTAATTATTTATTTAAGTCAAACGTACAACCATAGGTTATTTTTAAAATGATTGAAAAAGAATAGCTAACATATGTAATTAAATCCTAAATAAAATAATTAATAATCAAACTAAAGTTATATCTATGGTAGTTAGTAGTAAAGAAGTTGAAGTTGTAGAAGGTATTAAAGAAAAAGATAAAAATAAATTGCTTTATGTTTTCAAAATTAACACTTCTCGTTGAACGAGACATTGTACCAGGTTAACTGAAGCTTATGAAATGACCTAACTATTAGCTAACTAATAAATCTGCACCAATTAGCAAATGAGGCAATTTTCGTGAGAAATCATATTACTAAATTTGTCCCCCAACGTAAGTACATACTATACATGCATACATATGTACATATGTATATACATACACACATCCATTGTTGATAGTTCTTTGAGACAACAAATTAATTCAAACCTCAACAGATCGTAATTAGTTATTTGTTTGGCCCGCGATATTTCTAGATTTGCATACATACATACATACATGTACACATACCTACATACATACATATGTATGTGCATAGATAGTGTATATACATAGATATACTTTTATACGTATTCATGGTTTATGCATATTGCAATTAAGTCCATTACAAATTGAAAATTTTCCAAATTTCGTTACGATTTGAGGAGATCAACAACTGTCTGCATGCCTGATGTGTGCATACATATGTATGTACGAATTTGTGTGCGACGCATCCACTTTAGAGCATACTAAAGCGGCATCTATTAAATCCAACACAATCAGCCTGTATATAGAGAGAGCGATTATGTCGAGATTGTTTTGTATTAACAGGGTAAATGTTGTTTTCGGTCCCTATTACTAACTGTGCGAATACGCTACCGAATAGCAAGAAGCGCTCAAACGCACACACATACCAACATGACAGTGATAAACAAATTGCACTTGAATGCTCGCTCCTGCAGCTCAATCACTTAGCCCACATACAAACATATGTATGTGTGTGCACAACACAACTACCTACAAATGGATGCCATAATAAAGCATACAATCGAGACACACACTCATCTATGCATGTACAATATGCGTGTACATAAGTACATACATACGAGCAGCGCACTGGCGATGGAATTGGCAACCACATCACCCACTCAGTTGACATGGAGGCACTGGTTTTTATCGGACAAACTATATAAGGCAAAGTTCTATTTGAAAATTTTATCAGTCAGTTTTCGAATTTTCAGACGTTTACGATTGCACTAGCAACAAATTCAGATATCCTTAGAAACCTTAAACAAGATTTACGAATTTTAATCAAAATGAAGTATATTATCGCCGTTTTACTCGCATTGTTCGCTTTAGTAAGGAGTCACTAAGAATTTACTAAAAACTACATAAATAACTATTAAATAACAATCCTTATTGTGTTTTCGTTTTTCCTTGCCCTCTCAACTTTTCCTTCTTCATTTCATTACAGGCCGCTGCCCAGGAGTACAAGGTACGCAATCAGGATGATTTGCTGAAGGCGCGCAAAGAATGTATGGAAGCGAAGAAGGTCCCAGCAGATCACATTGAGAAGTACAAGAAGTTCGAGTTCCCCGATGATGAGGTGACGCGATGCTACATTGAGTGCGTTTTCAACAAATTCCAACTATTCAGTCCTACCGAAGGTTTCAAGACACAAAATCTGGTTGCTCAACTTGGACACAATAAGGAAAACAAAGATGCTCTGAAAGCCGATATTGAGAAGTGCGCTGACAAGAATGAACAGAAATCTGATTCGTGTACATGGGCCTACCGTGGATTCAAGTGCTTCATCAGCAAGAACTTATCGCTGGTGCAAGAAAGCCTCAAGAAGAACTAGATGCGTTCACATGTGAAGAGAAGTGAAGAGTTGCCGGTGCCAAATCCCAAAAACAACACACAAACAAACACAAAGTACAATCTTAAGACCAATGGAACTATGCAAAGGTGTGCTACCAACAACAACTACATCACAATCACAGCGAATATGGTTATGCCCATACTATAAGTTACGAGGCGCACGGCAAGCAGTTGAAATGTTGGGGAAAATAAAATAAAACCAATAAACATATGAAATAGTACGGTTGAATCATCTTGAAACGTCCTGTTATTTTCGCATTTAACTACTCTTATTTTGTTCACACATAAATTATATTTCATTCATTTGATGTTAATAAACTTTCACGAATAAAAATGAAATGAATTACGATGAGCAAAACAAATTTCAGATATTTTACTGTAAGATATTTAGTAGCCTTTAAGTGTTAATTTCATTGATATTCTCTGATAATTACATTGAAATTCGCACAGAAGGGAATTATAAAATCTGCCGGATGGCGGCATTTTGGCAACTCAAATTACTGAGAAAGGCTAATCAATCCGAAGTAGCGAGTGAAATCCGAAGAAGTGAATGACAATGGATCGGCCATAACCTGAGGAAGAGTGACGACAACATCGCCAAACAGACGCTGCGATAGAACTCCTTCCAACAGACAGGACGAAATGTAGGCAGGCCTGAAACCACCTATCGCCGTTCAACGGAGGCGGAATGTGATTTTTTGAATAAGACTAGTAATGAACTTAGAGCCTTTGCACAAAACGGTGTTCGATGGCAAATAGGAGTTGTTGATGCCTTATGCTCCAACTAGGAGTTAGAGATCCTATCTATCTATACTATAAAGGTGAATGTCTGTACGTTGTCCGCGCATCACTACGATACGACAACGCAAAATGACGTAAAAATTTTTATACATTCATATTTTCACTCAATGAAGGTTATAGGCATGTTTTTATGATGGAACTCCCTTCCCACAACCCCCAGGCCGCGCTACCACTCTCATTCGTCACTAATAATCGAATATTTGCTTAGGTTGAATCTAAAAAATCTTAGTTTTTCCTATTTCCCACTATTTATAGCACACTCTAGACTTCATAATCCGCATAAGCTGTTCAACTATGACCCAAATGCAAAGTTCAAAAACGGTCTGAGATAGAAAATTAATAAAAATAATTTTGCTTGAAATTTTTCTGATTGGTTGTTTTGATTTTATTCAACGAGGCATAGCAACGGATGCCGAGTATTGTAATAGTATGGTTATTAATAAAATATTATTTTCTATGATATTATTGTTTGTAATTCTTTTATATACATATCCTAAATCCCTCAAAACTACTCCTACGCGAGCGGGGCCGCGGGTTAAAGCTAATATATATATATATATATATTAAGTGGACTAATGCCCAGGATGTTACAATCGATAACAGATGCTGAAGGTAGTCACACCAAATATTAATATTAAATAGCCGCGAAAATTTATTTAATCCTTTATTTCGTTGATATGTGAGGCAGTGCCGAAAACTACTTTAAATTCAGTAATCTTCGTCGTGTATGCAAGAATTTGAGTAACTTGTGCTACAAAAATTACGTCTCCAACATGGAACTGAAGGTGTTGTCTGACCCGCATGAGTTTTGGAAATTCGTCAAGAATAAAAAAAGGAACAATTGCGATATAACCTCCTCAATATATTGGAATAATAAGTCGGACAACACTGGTGTTGAGACCTGCGACCTATTTGCGTCTTTTTTCGAAAGTGTCTATTCTTCAAATATGCAACGTGATAACACTGCGTCTGTCTGCAACCCTAACGCTATGTTTAATGCCTTGAGTGAATTTGAAGTTAGCCAAGATCTAGTTTTTAAGCTTCTAACAAATTTAAACCCAAGAAAAGGCGCTGGCCCAGATGGCCTGCCGAACATATTCCTTGCAAACTGCGCAATCGGTCTCTAGGAGCCACTAACGGATATTTTTAGCACCTCGCTGGAATCAGGTACCTTCCCATCTGTCTGGAAGCTCTCGTTTGTCAGCCCCATTCATAAGGACGGTCCCAGATCTGATGCTGCCAACTACAGACCAATCTGCATACAATCAGCGCTAGCTAAACTGTTTGAAAAACTCATTGTGCCTCAACTTACGTGGCACTTTACTGATATCATCTCGAATAGACAACATGGCTTTGTGGGCGGAAGATCCACTGCGTCCAACCTCTTTACTTACACCAACTATTTAATCGATGCCTTGAACGATAACGCCAAAGTACATTCCATTTACACGGACTTTAGCAAAGCCTTTGACAGAGTCAACCACGAGATATTGGTAATGAAACTAAGTAGTTATGGCATCCAAGGCAGGGCACTAAGTTGGATTCAATCGTATCTGATTGACAGGAAACTCCAAGTCAGAATAGATGGGCACCTTTCGACGAAATACGATGTCAAATCAGGTGTTCCGCAAGGATCACACCTGGGTCCCTTACTTTTCAACATTTTTATTAATGACATTGGAAACAATCTTCACTCAGACTACCTGTTGTACGCTGATGATCTAAAAATCTACAGAAGAATCAATCGTTACGAGGACATGAATCTACTACAGCAAGATATCAACACATTGGCTGATTGGTGTACCAAGAACAAGCTTGATTTAAATATCAAAAAGTGTGCTGTGGTCTCGTATTCAAGGTCACACACCCGTGAAGCCGCAAAGTATACGTTAAATGATGATGACATCCATGAAACCGAGGATATCAAGGACCTAGGCATCATTGTGGATAGCAAGCTATCTTTTAGTAAACACATAGATAAGATCACGCTTCAAGCCAATAAAGTTCTGGGTTTCATAACAAGGACCAGCAAAGATTTCACCAATCCGCACACGCTGATATCTCTCTTCAACACTCTCGTACGACCGATCCTGGAATACGGATCTGTCATATGGTCTCCATATACAGATTACCAGATCAAACGCATCGAGTCAGTCCAAAGGAAGTTATGCAGGACTTTAGCACACCGGTATAAGCCTCAAGGCTGCACCTCAACTGATGACATCTACATTCATTACGGAATCGAGGAACTGCAAAGACGTCGACAGGTGACAGACTTAGTTTTCTTTTACAAAGTACTCAATGGCCTGATAGATGCTCCAGACGCAGCAGCCTGCTTTGAATTTGCGCCGTCTAACCTACATCTGAGGCGTCGTCGCCTATTAAAAACTGTCAAGTCAAGCAAAAATTACGTAATTGGTGGCCCACATAATCGTATTGCGAATCTAGTCAATACACCCAATAATGACGTGGAATTCTATGGCGGATCCATTGGTGCATTTGTTGCAGCTGTTAAACGGCACCTAACATAATTTGTTTGCTCAATTTATTAACATACTTGTCTTACTATTATCTCAAACTAATAAATACCCCCTCTATATTATTATAAATTATTCCCTTTTTTGAATAAATTAAATCTATGTAGTATATTGCCGTTTGGCGTTTGCATAATTAAATAATTAAATAAATAATTAAATAACATATTTTTTTAATTGCTTTTGTTCTACAATAAATAACTTTAAATAAATAATTGTCTTAATACGTTTATTACTTTCGAAATCCACTTTAAAATTATTCTTAGTAAAATATTTTCATATGAAAAGATTTATGAGTCAAACTGTAAGTGTACATATGTATTATGTATATACAGGGTCCGGCAGTCGAAACCAACTTCAGACCGCTCGCGCAGCTGATGCACGGGCATCAGTTGTCTGCTAGTTGGCTAAATGACAATCCAGAGTATTGTTTACAAGTGCGCGGCAACATTTAGCCGAGAGTAAACACGAATTAAGAAAATCAGTAATGACGTCACGTGAAATGGTTCAAAAGTCTGATTGTAGCACCTGAAAAATGATCTCAAAATCAAGCCTTACAAGATCCAAAAGGCGCATGATCTCACACCAAAGCAACAAGTCAGACTTGAGGGAACGAAGAAGTTGTTTTGCTTGGCCGAAAGCCGTCAATTTCCGAACATTGTGTTTTCTGGCGGGACAATTTTTCATATTGAACAATTCGTAAACTCCCAAAACGATAGGGTTTGTTTGACCGACCGTTCATACGAGAATTTGAATCATCGATTGGCTACCGCTTGGGCTTTCATTCCAATTTTATTAACCCTTTAAGCGTTTATGTCAAGTATACTCGTCATGAAATGACGGAATTTTTTTGTTAAATGTCGATTATGCGCGACAGTCAATATACTAGTCATCGCCTACATAATATAAGAAGGTACACCCGGGCACATTTTCAAAATAAACCAAAACTCTTAAAGGGTCAAGTGAATCAAATCGTATCTTTGCAACAGAAGCTCTGTCGGGACATCGTGGGTCCCTTAAGACAGCACTTTAGAACATAGAATATAGGTATTTCATCTCGGGTTCAGTTCTCTAGCAGGTTATTGAAGTTAAGTCCTTTATTTCAACGAAAAATTAAAATTCGTCACATATCCGTGATATCGTCCCTAAAACGTAGCTTTTGTTTGGCGTAGCAGTTCGACCCCATAAGTCCTCCCATAAGTTCTGTTACAAGTTAAGTCCGTTATAGATGTGAAGTTAGTTTTATTTAATCATGTAAATATTAAAAAAAATTAATTTTCTGCCTATTGCACCACGGTCGGTTTCCATGGATATTGACGTCGCTGCTCGAACCAATGATTGAGACTCTCCAAATTTCTGTGAAGTGTTTGACAGCTGATGTTCTCCAATTCTGAGCATAAACTGTAGTCCAATGGATTCAGATCTGGACTTCAAGACGGTCAATCTTCTCGGCTATGAACCCACGAATATTGTTTTTTAATCACTGCTGGGTGGTTTTTGCCTTATGGGCTGGAGCGGAATCTTGCTGGAAGATCCAACGCTCTCCATTAGAGAGAGTACTGCTCGACTGCTTCACCACACCTTCTAAGGCATCCTTCTGGTACACTTTTGCCGCGGTTTAAGCCCTTTTATTAAGCGTCTTAACAAGACCCTCCTCTCCAAACCATTACGGAGGTTGTATAATGTCCACGCTGAACCCTTTGAACATTTTTTGCGTCTTTAGAAGTTTTAGCATAGATTTTGTTGTTGTAGCACCATAAACATTCCCCATACTTACATACGGGGATTGCTGCTGGAGTGGCAATCCTTGGCCGGATATAAATCCGGGTCGTTTCGGTAACGTAGAACCGACTGCCGTGGAAACGTTATAGATTTTGTCATTTTGCTTATTAAAAACTTGTTCATGAGTGAAAATTGTCTCTTGCTTGCATCTGTCGAGTCTAATTTTCTTCAAGCGCGTTGCCAAAAGATGACCAGATGAGTGGCGGAAGGCTTTCATTTAAGTATAGTTTATGAGTAGTTAATGCATACGAACAAAGGCAAAAATAGCGGACCTTTTTTCTGCGAATTTGTTCTCGCGGTTTTCATTGTAAAATTTGTCACAGAATTTATGGCAAGACTAAGTAATATCGTAGATTGAAAAATAAATTAATAAATAAATAAATAAAAAAAATTACAGTACAACATTTTTCACATTAAATTAGTAGAAATCATGTTGGTTGAACGCATTATATCAAACCTTTTATTTTCATAATTTTTAATAAAAACACATTATAAAACTTTTTATGGTTTTATTTATTTTCATCAAAATTTATTTTGAATTCTTACTAGAAGTAGAATGTATGCATATTTTTTATATTTATTTTAAATGTAATCGATTTTTTTTCCTAATATTTTAAACGTTATATCGTTTATTATATGTTATTTTAGTACTGCTTCTTTACTGCCTGCCATTTTTATATTTTGTTTCTTTTTCTCAAAGTTGATGTTTTTTTCGGATGTTTTCATTTTTTAATATTATCTTCATAATACATCTTTATTTGCTTTCTGGCCTTTTATATTATATTTTAATTTTTTTTCATCTTTTCACGATGCGATTTTTTCTTCTTTTCGTCTTTTGCTCTTTTGCTTTTGTTTTTTCTTCTTTATCTGCTTCTTTCTTGCATCTTTTATTTTATTATCTTTTCTTTATTTTGCCATTTTTTCTTTTATGAGTTCTTTTCCTCTTTTGTACATCTTTAAGAACTTGTTGAATGATTAAGAGTTGGGAAATTAAAACTGTTTAAACAGGGATGTTGTTGTGTTGCTGTTCAAAAAACATTATAACCAATGAAATAATGAAAATCCATCTTTTGACTGTTTCTGTAATTTATTTCTCGTTGTATTCTTTTTTCAGGCTGTATTTATTTAGCAGTATATTTTAGTTTTACCATTTATTGTTGTTTGTTATTCGCTTTTATAAGCAATTTGGTCCTTTTTTTACAATTTTCTTTTTTTTCCTTTCTGCTGTCTACTTTTTTGTCTGATGCTCTATTTGGTCATTAAATATTTTTTGACATCTTTATTTTTAAGGAGATTGGTAACGAACGGTATGTATAATGTTTTTTGAAATCATTTTATATATTGTAAAAAAAATCTGAAATCAAATTAGTTGGATTAAAAAGGTGTTTCAAATAAATGGGATATCACAGGTGAAAGGCTTATTTTGGTGTTTTCAAATATACTTTTTAGTGACATATGTATGTAAATGAGTAGATATTGCCGAGTAGGAAAGTTGAACAATTTTTATATACAGCTTATTATGGTGGATATTATATACATACAGAAGTAAATTAAACACTCATTCTATACTAATCCGGAAAAATCTATATATAAAATAATAATAAAACGTATTGTAATGTCTTTCTATGTGTAATCCTTTTTATACATTTATTCTACTGCCTGCACAGCTTCAACTAGAGTTCACCTAGGCCCACGAAAAGTGCTGTTGTTTCGACGGGTTAGGCTAAAGGATAGGGGTTTAAGATAAATAAGTTGAATTGGGAATGTAACGAGGTGCTTAGTACCGTTTTCCACATATATTTCATAGGTTTGATATATGGAAGTCTAGCCTGGGTAAGTAGAAGTTGAACCTGCTACAATATCGAGAACATAGGATTGCCAATATTACGTGGAAATTCGAACTCTTCGTCTACAATTCTTGTCTGGTCCCAGCGCCCTTCTAGTCCTGGCACACAAAATTGGTGGTGCATACTTTAATACCGGGCGACCTGTATGTTGAACACGCTTATTTGTTATTGTTGTTATAGCAGTATACAAAGCCCTGCCAGGCACCTCATTTACCGGTAGGCCGAAAACACATGCCATTTCGACAGGGTGGGTCGAAAGGGAGAAGGGTATTAGGTGAGTGGATTCAAGGAGACAGGTGAATAGATGATTAGTGTTGTGCCCCGACATTCTAAGATCCTTCTTCATCGATAAAACGGTATTGCACAATATGGTGGACTATAAACATTGTAGTCTGCATTGGTAGTCAGTGGGGAACTACTAATAAGTTTTGTTTCTTGGCCCGCAACAATCTTGTTCCAGAGTCCGTTGCAGTTAAATCGTAAGATCTTAAAGTGTATAGGAGGATCGCATTTCGCAGTGTGAAGGACGCGTGAAATTGTCTGCGTTGGCCCTCTACGCATGCCGCTGTTGTTGTTGTGGTCTAATGCTGGGATATGGTCGTGTCAAACTCTACAGCAGAGAGTGCAGAGCTCTACAGAACAGAGCATATCCGAAGAATTGAACTCGACTTACGTCAGGTTACGAGGT
The DNA here is from genome assembly GCA_037575425.1 of Anastrepha fraterculus. Lineage (NCBI taxonomy): Eukaryota > Metazoa > Arthropoda > Insecta > Diptera > Tephritidae > Anastrepha > Anastrepha fraterculus. The sequence goes on along the minus strand of JAYXIM010000152.1, from coordinate 30,321 downwards.
ACCCTGGTCTGACGAGCAGAACAGACAGTTTTGGGGACCAAGAACCGTTGGTTGGAGCGGGATGATGGGAGGGTCAGCGGGATAAAAGGAGAGAATGATGCTGCTCCAATTGTGCCTAACGAAACGGCGCATTGTACGAAATAGAGACCTGAAGACGAGAGCAGCAAGTAGACACAAACCATGTGGCCTACTCCGTATGAGACTTAAGGCCTAAACAAGTTAAGATGACTCCACCCAGAGAAGAAGACGAGTGCCGTTTCCACGGCAGTCGGTTCTTCATTTCCACGGCAGTCGGTTCTACGTTACCGAAACGACCCGGGTTTATATCCGGCCAAGGATTGCCACTCCGGCAGCATTCCCCGTATGTAAGAATGGGGAATGTTTATGCTGCTACAACAACGAGTGCGGATGTAGCCGGTTTTGTCAAACGCAGCAGGAATAAACTTCGGGATTAGAGATTAAAGATTAGAATCGATGCCAGCCCTAAGAAAGAGTGTTCCTAGCTGCCTACCTGCATAGATAGCGAAGGGCGAGGTTCAACGAACCAGGCAGTGCTAGTTTACTGAGGCGGCAACCCTTGGTTGGAAAAGACTTTATTTACGATTGTAGTAGTTTTGAATAAGGACAGCAGGCTGACAAAAGTAGTTATATAGTGTGGTCTACGCCTCAGCCTTACCCCACCAGTAATGTTCTAGAGATTTTTCATGGATCAAATTTTCTCTGACTTCGCCAAATTCTATGCTGTTACAACAGATTAAGTCTGCTTTCTACACTTTTTCATTTATGAACTATCTTACTATAGAAACTTGCCTAAGAATATAAGGTTTTTTATAAACATTACTTAAGTAATGCAATGGCTTCGCGCGAATATTTATAGAGAAGTAGTCAATTAGAAACCAAATAGATGTCAAATTTACTTACATATGCAACAAATATAGTAATCCGAAAAAATAATGTAGCTCTGTTCCAGCAAATTTTTGAAAGTCTGCTTTCTCCTCTTTCATTTATTAACTATCTTACTATGAAAAAATTTGCCTAAGATGCTTTGGACCTTTTTTTTAAATTACTTAACTACCTGGTATGTAAATGGCTACGTGAAATATTTATAGTAAAATTGTAAACTAGAAACAAAAAAGGAGGTTTTAAATATATAATATATATCCAAAAAGGTAATGGTTACACTCTTCCATTAATGTTATTTATAAAACTTTGTACATAAATAAAAATGTTTTTCGTTTGTTTTTGAAAATCAAACAATGGGTAATGAAACTTAAAGCCAATAAAGTATTTAAAGTAGAAATTAATAAATAGAATAGACTTACCTTAGAAGTAGGAATAAAACATTAATCAGTAAGGTGCGTAGTAATTAGCACGTCCGCGATAACCCCTTCTGAAACAAAACCCGATTTAAAGTTAAAAACATATTTGCAAATATATTTTCCGCAACAGACTTACATTGGACGTCGAGAGCCACGGAAGGAAGTGTGACAACAGGCGCGAGATATACGTGCACCTCGACCACGGAAGCTACCGCGCGCGAAACGATTTGTCGTGGAGAGTCCAGGACGATTGGTGCGTTTCGACATAACCTGCAAACACGCAAACATTCATTAGATTTTCGTTTATTATTGCACACCAATAATGCATTAGAACAACCAAAGTATACAAACCTTAATTTGTCGGCCTCTGAAAAGGGTTTCATTCATAGCTAATGCAGTCTCTACAAATTCCTTTGAGCCAAACTCAATATAAGCAAAGCCTTTAGGATGGCCATCAGCTTTGTTACATAAAATGGTCACTCGATTGATAGTACCACAACCATGAAAGTGTGATTCCAGTTCTTCAGCTGAAGCTCCATAATCTACGTTTCCGACATATACGGAACGTGTATCAATTTCTTGCTTCTCTTCCAACGACAATGGCACCGTAGCCAAGCCCGTTGTCGAGCCGGCCATTTGTTTATCAACTTCAGATTGCATTTGTTTAATTTTTTCGGCCTCCTCCTCCATTTCCTTAACACGCGCCTTAATTGCCTCTAGTTCAGGATCGATTTGCATATTGGCTTCCTCCTTTTCCAAAATGGGATATGCGAAAAATCGCCACAAATATAGGGTACAGGATAGACAAGCACAAAGTACAAGAGAAAAAATGGATACACTTAAATAATGTATTTTGTAAATATGTAATTCACTTCTGCAAAACTGCACACGCCCAACAATGTCATCAAAAACATACAATGTAATGAGCCGCTCTTAATTTTTTTAATACAGCAGTGGCGTCTTTATGAGCTTTTGCTTAGTTTGGATTCCATCTTTTATGCAAACTCCCGCAAAACCAGTTTCTTGCAACAAATGTGGAATTACCAAACCGGAATACAAACGCCGTCGCTTCCACAAAGGTTTGCAATTTATTTTGCAGGTACTCACCTCGTTTTCGTTCATTAGTTCCGCTTCGTGCTCGCCATTTGCCTCATCAAGATTGTCCAGAAGTTGATCTTCGTTCAACGATAAATCTTCGTCTGCCATTTTGCTAATCGATAATTTAAAGCTTCCACCAAATAAATAACCTCACAGAAAAGCTCCCCAGACGCGGTTAGCTTCACAAGTTCTCCCTTCGTTGTTGCTGTATTGTAATAAAAGAGTCTGCACGGGCTGCTCTCTCACCTCTTATTTTGCCTAAAATCTGTGACGTTCCAAAATGTTTCAGTTTTCATTTTCTTCTTTTGACAACCTAAATTCGCCCAAGATGGCGTCAGCCATTTTGAGCGAATAATTTTACGTCAATGTGTGAGTGCGAACGTGTACAAAAGAGAAATTTTGAGTGGGAAACCAAGACGGTACCAAGACCCTTTTAACAAGCTTTCCAACTATTTTTGCTTTTCCACCCAACGATTGCATTTAATTGCCACGTCTTCATAATCGTAAGTACTTACCGATTGATCTAACAAATTTCAATTTAAATTAAAATGAACGAAACACCTCTAAATTTGCGACTTATTATATTTTTGTTCACGCACGCGAATTATTTTTACACGAAGAAAGCAAACCTCACTACCTTCACACGCCGGTTGTTCGAAAGAAACTTGTGCAGTGAAACCAGCTGTCAAATCAAAATTCGCTTTTGCCGTATCTCATTTACTCGTTTGTAATAGATCTTTATGAATATGAGAGTTTGCTTGGTTAAAATTATAAGGGCATTCATCTCAGCGTGTAAAAGCCATTGTAAAGCTTACCACACTATAAAATAATTGTTAAAAAAAAGTTAGAAGTTTAAGAGTAAACAATAACACAACACTAAAATATCAGTTAATAAATAATTTTATAAAATTTTACTCGGGAATTTTATTTACTGCATTTATTTTCTTGAAAAAAAAAAATGTAACCCCATTTTATTTCTTTCTACCCCAAATCATTTTGAATATTATATTTTTGTCACTTGTGAGTTCTAACGAACTTTTGTACAGGCATAAATTAAAATCACGTGAACAACGCTACCGTCACGGTAGAAACTGTTGCACTTTCGGCCGGTCAGAGAGCAACATTTTGAGAAAAAAAAACACGTAACTCTATGAACAAGACAACCACATTACCCCATACACACGACTCCGTATTGGACACACCATAATCACCAGCGTACACCTATTAAAGGGTAATACACCCAGCACCTGCCCCTTCTGCCAAGCAACAGTCAGTGTACATCACCTACTGGTATCCTGCCCAGAACTTGCTTCTCAAAGGCATCACCACTTCAGGAGCACAGACCCTCTTCTACTTCTAAAAGAAGCCACTGAAGAAAACATCAAACATATTTACAAATTTCTGAAGGACACCGACCTACTCCGTCGTATCTGATTCAACATATAGTACATCACGAGACAGCCGAAAGCCTCTGCTGCTAGCGCTGCGTTTGCTTAGTTTACTTTTAATTTTATTATCATGTAAGCTCTAAAAAAAAAAAATTGTAGAAGAATTACTTACTAAACATTTCTCATAAAAGTTTAAAAAGTTTTAGTTTTTTACAATGAATTGCTTAAATGTTGCTTTCATTTCTTTGTGTACTGATTCTTTTTCTGGAAGGTATATATCTATCTATAGAATACCATATTTTTATAGTTGTAGAATCGATACCACCATCTATAGGTTATATAGGTGTTTACCTTGCTTAGGAATATGTTGAGAAAAGTATAAGTAGCTCTGGTGAAGAACAGAATATTTTGGCGTTCACGTGGGACAGTTTTGCAAAGATAATACACACTTGTATACTAATAATTTCCCAATTCTCTCATTGTCTTCGTCACTCTCTATGATTTTTCGAAGACTTACTGGTTTTGGCAAATGATTTGACGTACTGGCCAATTTGGCGACGTTTCGTTGTATCTCGCAAAGAAGCACCAGCCCTGTCTAGTAGACCGTACAGTTAATACGTTACGTAATGCATTACGATAACAGAAAACGCCAATGCACTATAATGTCCACAAACAGTACCTAGCTATTGTACCGATAATACAATATGTCAAAATAAAAACATCACCGACCGTAAGTCAGCTGTTGTCAGATTAAATGCTTAGGCGAACTCATACATACATATAAATGAATCCGCTTTGGTATGGCTTTGGTAGAGTGTTAGACCATTTTTTTAAATTTATCATTCATAATGAATGTGGACGAAGAATCTGACTATGAAGAGGAGGAGTTTTTAATTTACGCTGACTTCAAGAATCAACTTGGCCCACTTGAACTAAACGAAAACATAGCAGTAAAAATAATTGGACTTGAAGCTGACCCAGTTGCTGAAGTGAATGGAAACATATTCCAAGGTACTTGAGCAAAAATACAATATATTGAAAGAAAACAAAACACATGTAAAAATATCAACAGGAACTTACGATTATCCAATGGGGACGTGTGTTTTCTTTGAAAAGGATCTAGACGCAGCTCCCTCAGATCCCTTATTTGAACAAAGCTGCCGACAAAAATATAAATTTTTCGCAAAAACCAATAAAGTTATAAATTTTGAACGAATATTTGTGGAAAAGAAAGATTTTGAAGCAACCCACGATAGGCCAAATGTTGGAAATAATGAGTCGTCTCCCGAAAAAGGTGATGAGAGCACAGATCAAAACCAAACTAAAACACAATCCGAGGAGGTTAATCTTCAAATAAATATGTCATACGAAGAAGCTATAAAGCAATTCCAATCATTCGATAATAACGCTTGATCCTTGAAGTTTAGCATTTAAATAAATAAAAATATGAATTAATTAATAAACATGTATACTTATTTATTTTTTTATTTATTATTTAGAATGTATACTCTATTAAAAAAATATACATATATATTTTTTCAATTTAGAACCAATTTATATCGTCTTTGCAATAAACAACTAATTGTCAGAATGGAAGAAATACTAGGTCAAGAGATGCAGCCTCCTCTTTCACTTCGGAAGTTTTTAAACGATTGGAAGACATTTCTAGAACCTATGATTATACCGAAATGTGATGAAGATATTCAAAGAACAATGAATTTATCTGAAAGCCCAACACGTTTCAAAGACGTAACCACACAATGCTCGTTAGAGCAACTTAAACAAGAAAATGATACCAACATTATAACATTTGAACCAGGAATTACAAAGCCCTCCCGTATTCCCTTAACAGTTAATGAGACCGACTTAAAAACATATAAAGAGCTTATTAAGGGTAAAAACAGCACTCAACATCGGAATCCTTTTAAACGCTCAAGGGAAACTTATGCTATGGTTGCGCTTCCAGTTCGGCAACAAAGTGAGAAATATGAATCTAGTAACTTTTACAATGACATAATTGTAAAAGTACGCATTTACCGTCCAGCACGTGTTGTTCATACTGGTCAAAGCTTAGAGAAACCTGTATTTTCCGAAGAATTTGAGTGCCTAGGCTCGAATTATCTTAGTGATTTGCGCGATAAGATATCCTGTGTGTGCAAAAAGAAACGTTTCTTCGATATTAGCAATAATCCCAATGCTGAACTACCAGTAAAGACAACAGATCCAGCATATTTCTTTATAAACAATACCTTTTATAACGACCGACGAAATTCCGACAACGCTGATTACTCAGAGGTCATTCGAAATTGGGCCAAAAAAGCCATTGGGCTTAAGGATTTACGTTTTGAAGTAGCTCAAATGGAAACTACACAATTTTTAGATTTAAATGTTAGCATAGGTTTCCCTCAATTATACCAGCATCACGGCAATTGTGAGCATGTCTTCATCATCTCCCAAGTCGAAGTGCTAACACCTGGAGTAGCGTGCAGCCAGCGTCAACTATATCCGCGTCTGTGCTCTTTCGGTCATTTTAACAATCGTGTATGCAATATGTGTGGCACACGGCGGTATACATTTATTGTAACGAAAAGTGATCGTCAACTACACGATCCTGCATATGTGTGCAACAAGTGCTTCTTTGACTACCATTACATCGATGGAAAAAAAATTGGCAATTTCCAGGCCTACAGAGTGAATGAGTACAATGAAGAGGAAGAAGTAATGAACTTGAATGAAAAGACGGGAGTTGAAGAAGAGTATGCTTCGGATGAGAATGACGAATTAGCTAGTGTGCAGAGAACAAACAGCGAGACGGAAGAAGACAAGGAGACTGTTCTTGGATGAGTTGATTTTGAGTCACAGTGATAGTGTAATTACTCTAGACGTAATGGCCTCTGGTGGCGGTCAAGCATTGTTGACAAGAACTTTATATGTGTGCGTGTCGGGTGCTTGACGCTAATATCTAAAATTTTTGATTTTTACCGACAACAAGTATGTGTGACACGACGACACCCGACTGCACTAACACACACAAAGCTCAGTCAAGCATGCTTGACCGTCACCAGAGGCCATAAGGTTAACGTAAGTTACTTAAAGGTTTAAAGATGTTTACACAAGCTGTCAAATTGACTGTCTCATACAGTCTTAAGCCAAATAAATGAAAGCATTACATTTTTTCATATGTTTTTCTTCTCACTTTCATTGAACTCGATAAATACTCCTACAAAACGTAATCGCTACCTCATGGAGTAGGTCCTGGCCTCCTACTCTCTCACACCTAAACAACACTTAAAAAGTACACATTTATGGAAAACATATCGTTCTTATTAGTCTGGACCTAACAGCTTTACAACGTACCATATATAAGTTTTTAAAGGTGCATGTCAAATAAATTTATACAAAAAATGAATATCAGTTGCACAATTTTAAATTTAGTAGAAATTAATATTAGCATGATTCTCAATTTACGTAACTTAAGTTTCTTAAGGCATAAGTAATCATTAATACATATATCAACTGTTCGCAGGTTGCACATAAGTTTAAGTTACGTTTAGCTCTAGAATAGTTACACTATTTGAACCGCCAATGTTCGGTACTATAAAAGAGTTACAAGTAGAGATTGACCGAACATCGATTTTTAAGAGTCTAAGTAATAGACAACAATGATTTTAAAAATCCAGTATATTAAAAAATATAGAGGGCTAAACAGATACATAACTTCAATCACATTAATTTAAGCTTAACATATGTATTCAGTGGAACTCACAAGCTTGATTGATTGAAAATCGCGATAATTCGTAACAAAGTTTAATCCTCAGTTTGCAAAAATATATGTAAATTGGTCACCTCGATAGCTCGTATTATTTTCCAACCACACGGCTTCGTTAATTTTTTTCTGGTCATTCACGGTTCGTGTCTGACAAAAATGCTTTATTAATTATTCATATTGCTCTATAGCGCGTAATTGACGAAATTGTGAAAAATCGTAATTCGATTTTGACCGTTACTTTTGCTTTTGGCTGGCTTTGCAAAAGTACACTGAAACACACTCGATGGGGTGGCAGATAGATATTTCAAAGCAATTTTTTCAACAAAGTACAGTGCACAAAGAAATTTGCAAAAACTAGAAGTTTTAAACAAAATTTAATGAAATGTTCGGTAAAAATTTGGGATTTTTTTGCCGAAGCCGAAGTTTGGTCGTTCTTTAGTTATTAGTGTTCAGCTGTACTACAATCATTTGGCGGGTTGGAAATAGGGAGTTGATTTTAAATACCAAATAGTGTAATTAAATACCTTCTAGTTTTCTCATCCCAAACCCCTAATTAATTATGCCATTTTTTACCGTTTCGTATACTTCATATCCTTTTTTAAGTTTCTGAAAAAAAGCTGGTTATACGAAAAAAAGCATTTTTGAAATTACTACTAATAGCATTAGAACCCTTTGATAACAATTTTTTTTCATTTACATAGTATGTTATTGTATGTCCAACTTGGGCATCCACAAGATTTTTGCGCAGAACATTTCCTTCGTAGAACGGTTTTAATGAGCTCGAAGATCTTTATCGCTATCCACTTTTAGTTTTTTATATTGAAACCATTTGTATGCTATATTTTTAGATTTATTATTTCATTAAAACCGTTTATAAAGTTAAAGTGACTAAAAGCTATAATTATTCAAATCCTATACTAAGGTGATCCGCATATTTAGTGGCGTATGCTTTAATTTTTTTTTTTTTTTTTGTTGTAGGAAACAGAATATAGAAAATTACATTCTAAATTCGTTGGAAGATAAGTACCTTCTGTGCAATTTGTAGTTAAATTTATGAAATGTCTGTGTGTTTGCTACCTCACCGCTGCGATTTGACTCCGTTAATTTATGATTTGTGGGGATTCATTATAAATATCATCCAGCAACGATTGAAAATGATTCGTTTCTTACTTGAAGTTATTTCACGTTCCAAAATATTAGATGGCCCTGTATATGTTTTTCGTGGGAAAAGAAAATGTTTGCATTTAAGGGTTAAGAATGTCAACTGTAGTAACTAAATTATTGACATTTGAAGAAAAAAGCAAACAAAACATGGTGATTTCTTATCTGTCGGAATTTATACCTGTTTCCATCTTTAGCAGTAGTTACAAATCAGATTAAATATAAGATATTACTCATCTAAATTCATAATACCGAAAGCAATCGAGTCATCGGAAAATTGCAAAAGAATATCTACAGAATGATGTACTTTCCAGCATAGTTCAGAGCGTAAAATTAGACGTAAGATATGGTGTGGAGGGATTGGTATAATTTGTAGTACTCGGTTCTTTATAAAATACAATTGTAAAATTTTGTAGCCATAATGAATGAGCGTGTGCCCATGAAAAATGAGGATTGTGAACGAATGCCTAGTTCGGGAAGTGGAGCTGATGCTGCTGCCACATCCAACGCAACTACTCCAACATCAACAACTAAGGAGAAGCGCAACTGGTTCCAATCACTGACGAGACGAAAAAAGTCTCAATCACAAATGTCCCTTGCTGATATACCCTCCACATCACGAGAATTACCGCTTATACAGAACAACAACAATGAACCCTTGCAGGTTATATGTACCAGAAACCCCATTAGAGATCTTGATGCCAATACCAATAAAGAATCTGACATAGGCGGCACGATTGGACGCAAGCGAAAAGATGAAAAGAATGTATTTCAAAGGTTGCGTAAAAAGATGGGTCTGCGATTTTCTTCTTTGCGACATCGCCAAGAGCCTGCCGATGAGACTGACAGTGGTGGCGGCTGTGCTGGAGGCACAATAAACGCTTCTGATGAATTTTTAACTCACTCACCGATACGTGAACAGAAGCTGCTGTTTAACTTTGCACAAAGTAAACCAGTTGAAGAACAAGAGATTGTACCATTTACCAATGGCTATAAACGTTTCATTATTAAGAAGTGGTTGCAAAAAGAAGCAAGACCTAATCACATAATGTATACAGCATGCTCGGAAATGCTAAGGTAAGAAATAAAGTTTGTATGTACGGATCCAAAATTAACTATATGTTTGTAGGCATATGAAAAGTTTTAGATAGGAAAATTAAGGACAGTCTGTCTAACTTTTTATTTTAAATATTTTTTTTTTACATTTGCAATAAGGCTATTGTTAGTATCGTTGTGTTATTGTTGTTGTTATTTTTGTTTTTGTAGCAGTTCACCAAGCCGTGCCGGTACGGAGTAATCACCGGTTTTCATCTTCACCAATCTAACGGTGCATACTATTTCGATGGGTTGGGTCCAAAAGGAGAGCAAACTATCGGAAATAACACCCAATAGTTTCGGGTTGTTCAAAGTCGATATTGGTGTGTCGTCCACATTTAACTTCAGCTGAGCTTTGCCCTCCTTCGTTCAGGTTGTGAATAGGGTCGCCGAGGATTGGGGTAAAGTGAGAGGTAGTGAAGAATCGAGTAAGCCATCGGTGTTATTGTCCAGTAGAATGCCTCTGTTGCTTGAGACGACTACGAGATATAGAAGTTGAAAAGCAAGGATATGGTGTCTTTCATCCTGCGACACTTCTTGCTTTATCTTCCTCTGTTTTAAGTTTTGAACCCCAAATATTAATAACGAGTGCCGACATAGGTAGTTAGCGGACCACCTCTTTAGACCCGGTGTAAGGATCGACTGTTGATCTGTCCAACACTACTAGAATCGATCGTTCCCACGACAGTCGGTTCTGCGTTATCGGAACGACCCGGATTTATATCCGGCCAAGAATTGTCACTTCAGCAGCATTCCCCATATATGTATGGGGAATGATTATACTGCTACAACAACAACAACTAGAATCGATCGCCCCGACACTGGCGGGGCTACTATTACTGTTAACAAACAAACAAGAATCGATCGCTCGCAGGGGCTGTTTTCGGGTAACCCGCGATTTAACAGTGTATTTATGGCGTTAAGTACTGTGATGGTTCTGCACTGTTTCCTACTTTACAGAAACCATGCTGATATGTATGTGTGACCGTAAAGTATATAGCAGTATTTTTGATTTGAAGCTGGTATATTTTAAAAATCGTTGCAGACATTTACAGTCATCCTTAGATCTCTTAAGGTATTAATGGTCAAGACTAGGAGAAATTCATTCAAATTTGTATATGCAGTTCTTCGCTAATTTGTTCGGAATCCAATAATTATAATTGACAGGCATATATGTGTATATGTATATTAATAGAGACGAATCAGGAAATCGAAGGCGTATTTATAACGTCGAGCTTTAAGTAGGCTTTGATATCTTCCTAATCTCTATTAATACTTGGTGCTTTGTATGTAACTATTCTACTACCGTAAGTATGTTAATATTATATATTTTAAAATTATATACATTTTGAATTGATTCTAACAACTCGTCTCTATTTTCATTTTATACATCAACACTAGCCAAGTGTGGTACTGGGGCGAGATATCACGACTCGACGCACAAAAGCAACTAAGCGACAAACCCACCGGTTCATTTCTAGTGCGCGACTCTGAAACACGTGGCTGCCAGTTTACACTTAGCTTCCGAATTGTGAATGTAACATTTCATTATCGTTTAGAATACCGTGATGGCTATTGGCATTTTGAGGAATTACAATACGAATCCATTGTGGAAATGATAGAAGATATACTGTACCGTTGTACCAACGACAATTTTGTATGTTTCGTAAAAGTGCAAAATGAATTGCAACCACCCTGTCCAGTCATACTAAAGTATCCGCTTAGTCGGTACTTTAAAATGCCACAATTGCAGGACTTGTGTCGACGCGTTATACAGCAACATGCTGCATCCGAAGAAATTGCAAAGCTGCCAATTCCACCAAAGCTTCAGGAATACTTAAGTATAAAACGTGAACTAGTATTTCACAGTTAATCAAAAACTAAAATTTATAAGAGAATAAAACGGGGACTAATGTTCGATGAGCACGCTAATTGTTCCGTATAGTGGGTTAGTCGATTAATTATAGCTTAAAAAATGTGCTATTATTTTAATCGGCTAATGGCACTCGAGGGTTAAAGTGTGTAAAAGCCAAAGTAGAGATAAGCATACACAACTCAAAGCCACATATGAATAGAAAATTTGTATTTTAAGAAACTTTCAACACGGCATAAATGTTCGCTATTAAAGTGGTAAAAGAAGTTATGGGTAGTTATACTTATGATACCTATACATGTATGGTTCAAAATTCGTTGTCTGGAAATGATACAAAATTGATGTAAATTGGCTGCATTTTAATTTGAATTTCCGGAATCCCTAATTTGTACTCATAATACATCCACCTACCAAAGATATTACTTTGATCACTGTTTGAAACTATAGTAATTACAGATAAGTTAAGAAAGCAAGCATAATTCAAATATAGTATATATGTAATTATTAATTGAACAATTCATTTGTTTAAATAATGCAAATGCATGTTGCTTGAAAATAATATTCACTATTTTTATTTCAAGTTAAGGTATGTGAACGTATTTTAAATATAAAGCTTTACAAATAAGCTTTGCTCAATACTATTACTCATTTTATTTAGTAAGTAATTGGAAAATATATAATGCTAAATAATCGTAAATTGAATCCCCTTTTATCGCGGATTACAAAGGAACTCTATTGACTATCGAGGGAAAAAGCGCAATATATTGCAAACGATACGCACAAATGGTATTTATAAAAATAAGTAAATTCAAAATGAGTAAGTGAAATTATGAATATATTCATATGTTAACAGATTTTTTCGTACAAAATATATATTTATAAGAAGAATCAAAAACAATGACGTCAATAATTCCTAAGTAGAATCTATCAAATTGATATATAGTTTACATTAAATGATAAGTATAAAGCTTTATTCGAGTGCATTTTGGTACGGATTATTTTGATATTAATAACTATTCATAAAAAAATAATGGTTAAAATTTTAATGTACATTTGCACAAATTAGATGAAGATGTAGCCTACATATTTATCACAAATGTTAGTTAAGCATCAAATATTTGTAGTAAATCTGCTCTAGACTTCTGTAAATTTTTAAAATGTGAACTCTTCTCTATTTAGAAACTAATTTTTACATGTTTTCAGTGCATATTATCCTTCAAATGCTGATATAAATATATACAAATGTACACCTACTTGCATACTTGTTATATGTACATATATACATACATACATTCGTATATAACCATGCTCAATTAAAGTTCTTCACTAAAAACAAATCGAGTTTTTTTTTACAATACAAATGAAAATTAATTCTTAGTTCACGGTTCTTTTCTGGCCTTCCTGGAGATTTTTTTAATAATTTAAAAATTCAGTTTCCACCATAAAATAGCGTTAGGTTTGTTCTGAAGGGCATCTGTCCTTCCTTTTATGACATTTGATAGCCTCGGCCAGTTCAGATGCCAAGAGATATTGTTTGAAATCGGTCTGAAAGTCTCTGGATCCTGCCTGTATGTCTCATTGAACAAACTTTGTCTTAATAATCTTTGATAATATAATACTAGTAATAATAATCTAATATTACTTAATTTTACTTAAATTTAATTTATACACTTTTTTTAGTTTTCCAAAATTACCGCTATTGCAAGCCGCTTTCGTTCTTTTGGTTTGCAATCGGTTTTAAATTATCTTCCCAATGAGTTGGAGGCTTTAAATTTTATAGCTGATATCTCGCAAGTATTTCAGTCCAAAATGAAAATTAATCTCTAATGCAAATTTTGTAAATGGTATTAAAGTTAAATAAATCAGATTGAATATTTAAAAATATAAATATATAATTAGTTTGTTGAAATCGATAGCAAAATTTTACATAGAGGTGTAAAGAAGAAGAAGAAGAAAAAGTATTAAATGATTATTAAGAAAATATTTTTAGTTTAATACGTTTCTGAAACAACATAAGTTTGGTTCACATAGAGATTGCTCTGAAAATCTGCGGTTGAGACTTTTTGAAATGCAGTTCACACTGAAATGGTATGTATTAAAAATTATAATTGGAATTATTACGCTAAGATGTTTTTGTGCCCACTACTGTAATTGGTACAAAGAAAGCGAATAGAATACAGAAGGTGGCACCTTCCGCAAACAGCTGCTTTATTTTTCGCGGTTTTGACAACCGTTGACGTCATGCACCATAGTAGGACAAAACAAGAGAAATTAAGGGAAATAACGTGTTTGTGAAGAGGAAAAGTAAGTGAATACAGTCGAAATTGCCAAGCACAAGAATTTATACATACGCACACACTGTTGTTGTTGTGCGGGGAGTGCTGCTGGAGTGACAGTCCTTGGCCTGATATGGAGTAAATCCGGGTCGTTCCGGTAGCGTAGAACCGACTGATGGGGGAACGACAAGCACAAGAAATTATACACACCTAAAATCTTCACGGGGTCATTAGCAAAAAAAACGCGCAAGAAAAAACTGCATTTGGAGGTATTTTTATAACTCGCTTTCACAATTTGAATTAACTTCGTTTGTTTACTTTAAACGTCACAAATCTTCAAATTACAATTTTAACCAGCCATTCAATGAATATTTACAAACAAACAATTTCTTTTTTGTGTTATTATAACGCATGAGCCAATTGTCAAAAACGCGAAAGATATAGTAGCGGTTTGCGGAAGACATCACTTTTAGTATTCTGTACACCGTGGAACAAAGTGGCAGTTAATTTCCATTCAATTTGTCAGCATTCATTTTTACGCACACTTTCTTATCACAGATTTTTCCGTATAAAAATGCAAGAAACTGCATTTGGAAGCTTTATATTCATTTGTGCTTTCATAATTTAACACTGGAACTTCGCTTTTATTAGTTAATTAAGTTTAAATCTCACAAATCATAATATTACCAAGTCATTCACTGAATTTTTACAAACATTTAATTGCTCCTCCTTTTGTTTGCTTGTTTTGTATTGTATTGGAAAGGAGCCTAATGTCAGACTTGTCGAAATCGCGAGAAATAAAGTAACTCTTTTGGAAAGACGCTCCTTCTGTATTCAATTCGCCTTGATAGTATAAAGTATTGAATTCTTTTTGCCTTGAATCAAGCAAACACATTTGAAGTTCGCCGAACAGATGTCTGCCGGAATTTTCGCGGCCTTTATTGTGATTTGTTTTTGAAAACTTAGAAAAAGTATTTGTTTTGACTGTTTATTTGTTAAGTTTGTACCGATTAGTGTGGAAAATGAAGAAATTTCCTGTGAAAATTAATCTTTCAAGTTTTTTCGAAGATGAAAGAAAATACGTTATGCTCCTGGTAGATCCACAATGGAAAAGCGTGGAATATTTGCAACAACGTGTGGAACAAATATTTGACGTTCGTCCTGTGCACTTCCTCACAAATGATAACCTTTTTATTCCCCCACAAGAATCCATTGAAGTATTAGAATTTGCAGAATCACTTAAGTAAGGAAGTCACATCGGAATTAAGATGAAATATAATGAGTAAAATTATTACAGGGCTTTCATTCCGAAACATGCAGTCGAGGAATCTCGTCGACGTTCAAAGCAATTTCGGAAGCCGGAAATTGAAAACGCATTTACTATTAACGCGGAGGAATCGCCGATTGAGAAAGATTTAGTTAAGAAGAGAAAATATACTTTGGGTACGGAGATCTTAAGTAGTTCCACTCCAAGCAGCAAAAAAAAATCAAAATGTGCCCCAGCTGCACTACCTAGTTCTTCAACGCCATTCTCTAACGAATCGCAAGAAATCACAAGTACTAATGAACAGTGCAGTTTGCCAAGCAATGGTACGACAGCGCTTCGAAATCGAAATCATGGTAACCTTAATGTGAGCAATCGCAAAATCTTGTATTCAGATGTGGTAGAAAATCAGATTGAAACAATTAATGAAAAGCTAGACAAATCGACTCGAAAACGCAAGCGAAAACAAGCTCGCAAAATAGCGGAGCAAAACAATGACGTTAATGGTAATGTAATTTTGTTATATATATGTGTTAAAATAAATATTATGCATTTTCTAATCATATTTGTTTATAGTAAATTCAATAACTTTGCTGCCTGATATACCTTCTTCAACTTTTGTTAACAACTCAAAATTAATGGGGAACAATTCGCATATACTGTTCTCTGATGATTCGATGGTCTTAGAATCTACAAAGGATAAAAAACTAACTATAGATAATAATACTTCGATCATTCGTAAACAAATTAAATCACCAAAATTGGTTTTTAAATGCAATTTAGATGATGATATTGAAGTTCAAAAGCCATTGGTTTCCCCCTTAAAAGTAATCAATAAGAGTAATAAAGCTCCGAAGCGTATCATAGACATCCAAGAAAATATACTTTTGCCCCCAGCCGATATAGATATCTTAACACAAACAAGCCCTGTGAGAGAATCAGACACCGAATTGGAGCAAAGCAATGCTTCAATTACTTTAAAGGACACAAATGGGTCACAGAATATCGAAGCTAGAAGTGGTATTGAAACTGAAAATATAGAAAAAGATAGCAACTTGGAATATCCAAAGAATAATATCAATAACGATTTTGAGTCCACAAAAGACTTCACCGAGTTTGGCAATGAGAACAGACAAAGTGACTTAAGCATTACGATCGGTGTAGAGAATCCCAGCGTTTTGGATGCTACAACAAAAGAAAATGAAAACGATTCATATACAGAAAATGTGGGAGAAAATACGCAATCAGACAAAGAAAATGTAATAAATCCTAAGGAAATAGTAGCCAACAACGTAAAAGACGAAACAGAGCATGCAAATGGTTCGCAAAGCGAGGCAAAAGATGAAAAACTTCAGAAATCGCTAAAAGAAACCTCTACAGCAACGAAAGCTGACACGTCGGAAGGATCTAAGGATTTATCGGCATTAGATGAAAGCAGCGTTATAGACTTGGATGATGAAGACGAAGACGTGATTAATTTAAGTGATGATCAACAATCGTTGTCAATGAATCATAGTGCTAGGCTATCAGAGATCTTAAGCAACAGCATAAGCACAATGGGCGTCGCTGAAATGCTGCCGTTCTGTACGCCGCTCATTGGAATACCCTCGGTAGGCGACATTGTCGTATTTAAGGTGGGTTGATGTGGACTCTATTTATACACTCATATATCTGAAGTGTTTTTCTTTTCTGCAGTTTAATCGCGGAGTTTTAAGTGAGAAAAGTGATTTATCCGAATTTATAGCTTGTAAATGCGAACATGTAAATCGACGCACGAAAGTTCTAAAACTACTTATAATAGGTAAGTTAAAAAGTAAATATCTGGTATGTCCTACCGCGGCCGCCGAAGCCGAATGGTTGGAAAATCTGTTTCTGATAGCGGTCGACTCTCGGCAGGCAATGGCAAACCTCCGAGTGTATTTTTACCACGATAAAGCTCCTCATAAGATATATCTGCCGTTCGGAGCAGGCTTAAAACTGCAGGTCCCTCCTTTTATGGAACAACATAAAGACGCACGCCACAAATAGGAGGGGAAGCTCGGCCAAACATTAAATAATGCTGTAAGCGCCAATTGTATGTATTTATACAAAAAAAGATACATTGTAACGCTAAATTCAACGTTTACCGAAAGAAGACAATCAATCGTTTCTGTTGAAACGACGAAATGAAAATATTTACCTTTCCATTTTTAACTTTTTCGGATGGATTTCATTAGGGATAATACAATGTAATAAATATTTACGGTATATCTTTTTTTACTTCCAGATTCGAGCCTAGAAAACGATTTCATTCCACCTCAATACATGTACACTACAGATGAATCATTAAATAATACATTTATAAATATAAAGTTACCGGATATGATTGATGCTAAAGTGTTGCAAACATAAAAATTTATTCCTTTAATAAAGTATTCAAAATAAAATATGTGTTTATTGATGTTAAACCTTTTTGTTTTATTCTACTAAAAACAAGTATTGACTTAAAGAACAGCAAAAGGACAAATATACTATGATCGTCGCATTGCCAACATGGTATTTATTTCCCAGATAATTATACGTGTGCGATCAATTATTTCTCGTAATTGACGATTTTTTAATCTGACTGTCTCAATAAGTTCCTGGTTTTCTTGTAACGCCTTCCTATATTCATCACATTGCGTCGGTTCATTTCGGTGATCGGGATGTTCCTCCTTATAGGTTATTAAACTTTCAACGTTGGTGTAGTCCATGCCGTGTGGATAACCATCATTACATTTTTCGTAAATGATTCGTACACGTTTAAATAATAATCGTATAGTGCGAAAGTATTCTTGTACCTTTTTTTCAGTATTGTTGTCCCGATTTGCCGTAGGCTGTATAATTTTTAGTGCTGTAAATATTTCCTGAAAACGTGATGTTATGTCTTGGACAGTTTCTTGTCCTAAACGCGACAAAGCCACAATATTTATTTCTTTATGCGGATTTGGCTGTGAAATGGCTAACATGTTGTTGCTAGTCGTTGTTGTGGTATGTGGCGTAGAGTGTTGTGAATGCATTATTCCTGCAAGGTTAGCCTGTGGAATCTGTGTCTGCTGTTGTTGCACTGACATCGCCATTTGCTGCTGTTGCTGAGAGTGCTGCATTATATTACCCGTAGGGACAGTACCAACACCCGGCCCTGCACCACCCACACCTATCATGCCGGAACCTACTGGCCCACCACCCTGCACCATTTGCACATGTTGTTGCATCTGCTGTTGCTGTTGCTGTTGCATGTTCATTGGCGTGTTCATTAAATTTCCGCTCATGCCCATGCCACTTGATAACTGTTGCTGTTGAGGGTGATATCCCCCCATCGGCATAATCCCGCCACTACCTACACCTATTTGCCCACCAGTTCCTCCGCCGACCATTCCATTCTGACCCATGTTCCCGGCACCCATTTGATTCATGGTATTTATCATTTGAGGAGACTGCTGTTGTTGTTGCTGTGGATTGAATTGACCGCGATGACCACCAAGTGGGCTATTATAACCACTAGGATACTGCCCAGACATTTTGCAATATCATAAAACACTTTTCGAGTATTTAAAATAAGAGGTATGAATAAGTAAATGCAATATAAACAAAAGTGAATACGGACTATAGAAATCGATAACAGTTGATCGTCGATTTACGATTCTTAGTGAATTTCAGTGCTCTATCATCCAAGGATGATAGATTACGAGGTTTACCATTTAGCTATGATGAAAAGACAAAGCAAAACCACTTCAAAAAACGTACAATAAAAATACATACTTCGCACATTTGGATTCACCGTATTCTAAAAAAAAAACGATACCATGGCATGAGCATTTGTTGTGTTGATTTTTTTCGTATATCACTAGCCCAAACTACATTTTGTTATACGCATCCTACGTGACGTTGTTATAGCAGCATAAACATTCCCCATATTTACATACGGGGAATGCAGCTGGAGTGACAGTCCTTCGCCGGATATAAATCCGGGTCGTTTCGGTAGCGTGGAACCGACTATCGTGGAAACGATACGTGACGTCAGTCCATCAGCTGATTCTGTCGAATTCGAATCTTTTCCAGCCAAGTTTACTTAAATATCAGCTGTTTATGGTTACGGCATGACTAATCGACAAATGCTGTATTGTTTCGGCTATGCCGTTCTGGCTACGGCACCACTAATTGCAGCTGCGGGAGAGTACATATGGCATCAATTATACAAACGGAGGATTGACGAATTTTTTTGACACCTAGAAAGAGCTCTAGAGCTTTTGAAATTATATTCAATCGATTTCTCAAAAAGTGTGGAAGTACAATATATTTAGATACATATACTACAACTTTATGGTTCGCATTTTTTTTTAACTATGTTTTCAACTCAGGTTCAAAACAATCCTCCTCGTGTATGCAGTGCTTTACGTTCTCAGTCTATACATTAGTGAAACACTTTTTTGATGAATACTGGCATCACTGGCGAAAAAGTGAACAGCTGACGTTAGTGATATTGTGAAAAACACAAAAGTGTAAAAACGTATTATTTTGGAAGTGTAAATGGAATTAACTTAGGACAACTATTTACACAAAGAATTCAAACATGAATCAATTACCGGACGACCATTTTCGTTACATCTACAGCTCCTCCTTGCACGAGCAAATACAAATAAAAGTGTAAGTAAGTCTGAGATTTTAGAAACGGCTTGAAAATATTATGTTTTTATTGCAGAGGAACATTAGAAGGCAAAAAACGGCAACCAGACTACGAGAAACTGCTTGAAGATCCCATTTTACGTTTTTCCGGTCTTTATGCAGAAGAATGTCCTGCTTTTCAAATTCGCTTACAAGTATTCAACAAAAACCGGCCATATTGTTTGCCAGTAACCACATCCTATAAAGCCTTCAACAAACGTTGGAGTTGGAATGAATGGGTGACGCTACCTTTACAATTTTCTGATCTACCACGCACCGCCATGTTAGCTCTAACCATCCTCGATTGTGCTGGCGCAGGAAAAACAACTGTAATAGGTGGCACAGCAATTTCGTTATTTGGGAAGAACGGTTTGTTTCGCCAGGGCATGTTCGACTTGCGAGTGTGGTTAGGTGTCGAGGGAGATGGCAGCTATCCATCTAAAACGCCTGGTAAAGGAAAAGATTCTTCAAAATCACAGATGCAACGGTTGGGCAAACTTGCAAAGAAACATCGTAATGGACAGATGCATAAAGTCGATTGGTTGGATCGACTGACATTTCGAGAAATTGAATTGATAAATGAACGTGAGAAGCGCATGTCAGATTATATGTATCTAATGATAGAGTTTCCCACCGCAGTGTTTCAAGAGTATTATAATGTAAGTAAATGAAATAAATTATCCTATCCTGTTCTTGTACTGGCCATTGACACTAAATACTTTTCTTGTTTTTTTTCAGTATTCCATTGTTTATTTTGAGCCAGAAGGCGATAAAAGTCATAAAATACTGTTTAAACCGAAATTAGTGACTGTACCAGATTCAGACATTTTGCAGGTAAGTAAATGATGCAACTTAGTAGAAAATTAGTATCCCATAGTAGTTGTTTTTGTAGTAGTGTAGTAAGTACCCTGCCAGAACAGTGACCGCCATTTGAGCGATCATTTGATGATCTCTGTTGATGAAAGTAATCAATAGTGCTCAGAGCAAAGTCTCTCACATTCCTAATACAATGTTAAAAGGTTGCGTGTGATTTTGCATCTTCCTCTAACTTATGGGTTTTGTTGGCAAATTAAACATGTGCTATACCTATGCTTCTCACTCTAATGATCCTTTGTAATCAACGAATGCCATTCGTCAAACTGAATGCTGCATGGCCACCTTGTATTACCAGATTAAATAATTCCTGATCCGTTATTTCCCTCTTTTTTTTACCGTTCTGAAAAATTGAATTTTTATAATTTTTCTTGATCGATTTCCGATGCTGTGAGCACGCGCGCGCTTTAGGTCTCACATTATTGGTTTCATGGTTTCATATAAATTTTTTAAAGGTAAAACAAGAGCGAGCCGTTTGGTCTGTTTTGTAATAGCTTATATCCAGAACAACAATTTTGAAAGCATGTGCGTATGAATTAGTAAAAAAATGTGTTTTGATTAGTTTTCATCATCCAATTCTTGTAGGACTTGCATAAGTATATAGTAGTAGGAACTCTTTGATTACGTCATTGTATTTAAGATGACAATGAGAAAATATAGGATTATAGATGAGAGAGGGTAAATTAAAATTGAGGAATATAAGTTCAATGTGACAAAATGTATTGGAAATACATATAACATATGAGCTGAAAACTACCGGGCCTAATAAAGAAAACACGTTTTGTTTAAAATTAGCTTTATTCGTCAACGTAATTTCCATCAAGAACAACGCAATCATTCAGTGCCGCTCTAACACTTCAATATCACTTTTATAGAATGATTTAACTTTTCAGCGATAACCCCTTCATTCGAACGAAATTTTTGCCGGCGAGCATTTTTGTAGGTCTGCGAACAGCCAGTAGTCGCTGGGATCCAAATCCGGTGCATATGGTGGATGTGGGAGCAATTCGAAGTTCAATTCATGTAGTTTTGTCATTGTTTTGATTAACTTGTGAGACGGTGCATTGTCTTGATGAAATAAAATGAGGAGCAAACACGGCACACACTTTGAACAAAGCTTTCTCATCATCATTACTTTTTTCGAGTTTGTCTGTACGGATCTTTCATTCTTCGGCTATTGAAAAGTGCGCAGTCGTAGCACAGCCGCAGCATATTTTTATTGCTGTAGCTATTATGCTGCCAGTTTTTTAAACTCAAAATATGCCAACCCCATTTTGTGTCTGTGTAAAGTATTTGCATATACTAGATACTCTGAATTTTATTTATTTATTCATTTATTTATTTAATCAACAAACAAGAGGCTTGCAGACTATTACATAGGTATATACAAATTAAGACCTTATGACAAGAGTCTTATAAGTCACTTCTTAAAAGTAAACTTAGAGTAGAAGAAATCAAAGACTAAGGAAGAAGAATAAGCATTAAATTGAGCTAGCAGCCTTCTAAAAGGAGCATTCATTCCATAAAAAGTTTTAGGAATACCCACAAAAAACAATTCAATACAACGGAAAGAGCGTGAGGGAACATTAAAATTAATTCTATTGAGCAGATACGGACAATCTATTGAGCCCGTACAAATATCGACGACAAAACACATCGACAAGAGAACACGCCTAGTCTCTAAAGACATTAGATTTATTAATAAGCACTAATCTATTAATATAGACTGCATGAAACGATCCCCAAACGAATACCGCGTATTCTAACCTGGACCGAACTAAGGACGAGTACAACAGTTTGAGAGTGTAGGGATCAGAAAACGAAGAACTATTCCGACGAATAAAAGCTAACATTGGGAACGATTTAGAAAGATTAAAGTTTATTTGTTCATTATAGTATTTCTCGTACAACCTTGAAGGGTTTTATCGAGCTCATTCTGTACTTATTATGACAACACCTGTGGGAAAAATATGATGCATTATTGAAAATTTTAGTTCTAAAAATGTCTTGTTAGTGTTGGCTGAAGAAACTTGTGCTTTGGGCTTTCTATAACGCGATTTAAGCTTAGGTTTTTTATTTATTTTGTTTGTTTGGTTCTAATGACATCAAAGTATTGCCGCAAAATAATGCGTTATTGTTTTTAATCTTATGCTTCTCCAAAGTAGTTGTTGTTTCTAAGTGATTTTCAACTGTCTGACGACATTCCGACCATCAGTTGCTCTTTGAGGTGTGAAAGAATAGAAGAACTGAATACCAGTGCTGTTCAAAATAAAATAAACAATTACTAAACATCTTGCGTTGAACGGCAAGGCTAGCCGGCGGCATCGATTTTCTCAATGTGTCGATAGAGACAGTTTACAAATAAACTGGACTGTCTTAATTAAGTACACGCACCCGTGCCAATATCTTAGGTCATAGCTTCGCACGTTTTCGCAAAGTGATCTAAGAAACGCAGACATTTTTTATTACAGTCGTTGAGAGTTTTTTATGGGCATGTCTGCATTTCTTTGAACTGTGTAAAAAGAACGAAACCACTTCAAAATTGCTAGTAATCTAGAAAACTGCTGTGCTTAAAATCAAGAGACTTTAAATTTAAATTTAAAATTTGTGCATTATGTAGAATTCGGAAGTTTGTTGCTCACCTATGGTGGCATCTGAAAAAGTTTCTGTTTCGATTACAGTTTACGTTTTGTTTTAAGAAATGGAATTTGAGATTAAAAAAATTATTTTCCGCTCTACGAGTAATACAAAACAGTTATCCAGGTTTTATACACATTCATGAAAAAACGTTTTCTTTTACCTTTCAGGAGAATTTGGTCGAACGAAAGCATCATCGCCTGGCCCGTTCCGAACGCTCACGCATTTCTGACCGAGATGCAAAACCCACTGCTGTTATACGTAACCAGTTGCACACCATTGTGTACCGCTATCCACCAACATGTGTACTGAGCAGTGAAGAACAGGATCTATTATGGAAATTCCGATTTTATTTATGTTCACATCGCAAAGCTTTAACGAAATTTCTCAAATGTATCAATTGGGAGATTCAGCACGAAGTAATGCAGGCACTTTCGCTGCTAGCCAAATGGGAGCCAATGGATGTGGAGGACGCATTGGAGCTGCTCAGTCCGGTTTTTACACATCCAGGTGTAAGGCGCTATGCCATCAGTCGATTGGCCCAGGCCCCAGATGAAGATCTGCTACTTTACTTATTGCAACTGGTTCAAGCTTTAAAGTATGAAAATTTCGATGACATCGTAGAATTGCACAAACGTATTTTTCCCGATCACGATGTTGTACGTTCTTTAGACGGCAGTTCTACTATCTTAGATCCGAATTCGATTTGTTCGGATTCAAGTGGGGGTGTATCTTCAGTAATTGCAGTAGGTGGCGCTGGACCACAACGCGGAATTGCCGCATCAGTTCTACAACGACCTACGATACAACCAGAAATGCCCGCACCACGCATATCCACATCAGTCGGCCCAACATCAACATCCAACTCAATAACAGGAGCAGCAAGTTCATTACAAAATTCCATTTCAACAGCATCTTCAGTTGTAACGGCTGGTGGTAGTGGGGGTGGAGATGACAATTTGATAAATAATTCCTGTGTAGCTTCTGCTATTTCAGACGCCACCAATACTTTGACTAGCGAATACAATGCCGCTGGGCCACTGAAAAATGATCCTGGAGATCTCTGCACATTCCTCATACAACGAGCATGCAAGAATCCAACACTCGCTAACTACCTTTACTGGTATTTATCTATTGAGGTGGAAGACCATGAGTCGATACGTAAGCAAGATGAACGAGTACATGATATGTACGTGATGGTGTTGCGAATGTTCCTTAGGGTTATAGAAACTGGTGAGTATCATTTATGCTTTCGGACAAATCATCGTTTTAAAAGTTAAAGTTAATTACAGCACCCGCTACAGTCAGTAATTAATATATATTTAAATGATTAATATATTATTTAGGCGCCAAATATTGATCACGTTTAAATTCGAAAGTAAAATTGATTGAAATTGAATTGATAAAGACTGTCGGGGAACGCGTTGACTGAGTTCATGTGATTTGTTTTCTTAAGTCACAAAACGCTTATGAGTAATAAGGTATCTTTCCCACCACAAAACTTGTACAATCCAAGACCATTTAATTTTTGTAATGCACCTCTGTATACAGCAGATCTTTCCAAAAATGTTTGACAAGTGTATGCTGTTACAACAAAGACGATAACCTCCTCCTTCTTCTTAATTGGCGCGATAACTGCTTACGCGATTTTGGCCGAGTTTAACAAAGCGCGCCAGTCATTTCTTTCCCGTGCTAACCGGCGCCAGTTGAACACAGCAAGTGAAACCAAGTCCTTCTCCACCTAATTTTTCCAACGCAGAGGATGCCTTACTCTGCTACCACCGCATCGAATACTTTCAAAGCCGGAGCGTTTGTATCCATTCGGACATCTTGACCCCGCCAACGAAGCCGCTGGATCTTTATTCGCTGCGCTATGTCTATGCCGTAAAGCTCATGCAGCCAATGTACAACGTCGCCAACGTGCAAAAGTCCAAAAACCTTGCGCAGAATCTTTCGCTTAAACACTCCAAGGGACGCCTCATCGGATGTTGTCATCGTCTAAGCATCTGCGCCAAACGTTAGGACGGGCATGATGAGTTGCAAGATACTGCTACAACAACAACAACAACGGGCATGATGAGAGCCTTGTAGAGTGTTAGTTGTGTTCTCCAAGAGAGGACTTCACTACTCAATTGCCTACTTAGTACAAAGTAGCACTTGTTGGCAAGAGAGACTCTCTGTTGGATTTCAAATCTGACATTTTTATCGGTGTTAATGCTGGGCCCTAGATGCGAGTGCCGATATGCGTGTACGCCGACTGTTTTTTTAATGACAGGAGGTACTTCGTTTTGTCCTCGTTCACCACCAGACCCACGGGGAATGCTGCCTGAGCGACAGTTCTTGGCTTGGATATAAACACACGTCGTTCCGGTAGCGTAGAACCAAATGTCGTGGAAAAGGTCATCGGACTTTACAAGTTTGGACTTTTTTCTGTGAGGCGATCTCAAAGATGGGGTCTATCTGAATGAGCTAGAAAGTATTGAAGCTTTGAAAGAAACCATTCTGCGCGAATTTGTCAATCAATAAACAGATAACGATAATACATTTTAAAATGAAACTGGAACTAGAAATGAAAAGGAATTGACGCGTACACTTCTGTTAGGTGTGTGGCTGAGCTCCTCCTCCTCTTATTTGTAGCGTGCGTTTTCATGTTGTTCGACGCCGAATGGCGAATTTTTACGACAGAAATACACTCAGAGGTTTGCCATTGCCTGCCGAGAGGCAACCGCTATTAGAATAAAACTTTTTCTATCGCTTTGCTGTTTCATGCATGATGATTTGAACCTGCGCACTCCCGAATGGTAGTCACGCACCATCCATTCGGCTACTGCGACCGAACTAGAAATACCCTGTATAAATTAATGTATTTTTAAGTGTAGAATAAACAACATATTTAACAGTTATTTATTAGGCACGGATTACTTATATCTTCCGCAGGCAATTTTCAATTGCGAAGTATTTGGCATAATTTGAAAAAGCAGCAAATTTTAATAGATGAACTCGTTAAATTGGTCAAAACCGTAGCCAAAGAGCCAGGCAATCGCAATAAGAAAACCGAAAAGTTTCAGAAGCTACTATCCGATACGGACACGTTTAAAATAAACTTTACTGGCTTCGACCCACGACCATTTCCATTGGATCCAGAAATTTATATCACCAGAATTGTACCATCGAAAACCTCACTCTTCAAGAGCGCGCTAATGCCCGCAAAGTAAGTGCTGATGTTCAATTTAAGGTTTATTTAATTATTGAGCTTCTCTTCTATTTAACTTTTCCAGGTTGACTTTCGTTACTACTATTGCCAAACATGAATATGTAGCCATTTTCAAACATGGCGACGATCTTCGCCAGGACCAACTAATCCTTCAAATGATTACATTAATGGATAAACTTTTGCGGCGTGAGAATCTGGATTTAAAATTGACGCCTTATAAGGTGCTGGCCACCAGTTCAAAGCATGGCCTATTACAATACATTGATTCGTACACTGTTGCCGATGTGTTGGCGCGGGAAGGCAGCATACATAACTTTTTCCGCAAGCATAATCCTTGCGAAAATGGGCCGTACGGCATTACAGCAGAGACTATGGATACGTATATTAAAAGCTGTGCTGGTTACTGTGTAATAACATATTTACTAGGTAAGAATTCAATATATACGGACATTATATGGTATACATGTGCATATACTTATGATTTATGGCAGGTGTTGGCGATCGTCACTTAGATAACTTGCTTCTAACCACCAATGGTAAATTGTTCCACATCGATTTCGGCTACATATTGGGACGTGATCCGAAGCCTATGCCTCCACCCATGAAGCTAAGCAAAGAGATGGTGGAGGCTATGGGAGGGGTCAGCTCGGATCATCATCATGAATTCAGGAAATTGTGTTATACAGCATTTTTGCACTTACGGCGCCACGCCAACGTTATGCTGAATCTGTTTTCGCTGATGGTAGACGCCTCCGTGCCGGATATAGCGCTTGAGCCGGATAAGGCTGTGAAAAAAGTAGAGGACAATTTGCAGTTGGGTCTAACAGACGAGGAGGCGGTGCAACATCTCCAATCACTACTAGACGTATCAATTACAGCAGTTATGCCAGCTTTAGTCGAACAAATTCACAAATTAGCTCAGTATTGGCGAAAGTAAAAGCCATTGGCGGAGAACTCGGAAATTGTTTGGTGTGAAAAATAATTTTGTGAGTAAATAGCCAGGAGTATGAAAATCAAATGTTGTCAAAGCATTAAATATTACATTATTTTTAGAGTATCCATAATATTAGTGGGTAAAAAGTTTTATTTAGACAAATTTAATAATGCAAACATGTAATTTCATTAATCATACACACACGTACATTAACAAATAAAAAGCCTTATTATAATGTGAAAATAAAAAAAAATTAATCAAAAATATTATAATGAAAAAATTATTAGTAGATGCTTTTGCGAACTCTGACATATTCGTTAAGAATAGCGTTGAAGAGTAATAATTGATTTGATAAGCCATGAACTTGCAAGAAGCACGACGCTAAAGGTTTTTTCCAATTTCGTTCGCTCATCCGACACATATAGAGTGCGGCTCTATAATACATCTATAGACACGTACGGGTCGCTCACCGAGGAAGGTGCCGCAGTAAGTTTCAGCGGAGCGGTACTCGGAAGTGCTAGGCAAGAATACAAATATATTTGAAACGGAAGTCTACGTAGTATGAAGGGACGCAACTGTAACGACAGAAGCATAGCTAACCTTACTGACAGCCAAGCAGCAATCAAGGCTCTCAACTCTTCACAGGTTTCATCACAACTGGTGCTGGAATGTCTTGATAAGCTAAATATCTTAGGCCAGACCAACCAGATACGTATCCTATGCGTTAAAGAGCATATATGAATTATTGGGAACGAAATAGTAGATCGATTGACAAGGAAAAGGTCGGCCTGCCATTTATAGGACCAGAGACAAGTTGTTGCCTAGAGAAGTGTCTCCCTTATTTAAAAAGTAGGGGAAAGGCAAAGGAGATCGTACTGGGATAATCTACTATAGCTACGGTCTAGATGGTCTTTCATGAAGGTTCGGCTTATCCATGTAGAGCTCCAAAGGAAAAAAAATGACGCATGTTGTTGAATGATCTAGGCGGCCAATTTATCGGTCCGATGCGTGAAATGAATAGTTCTCGCAATAAAGCCATGGTTAGAGAAAATTACCTGGGCTAGAAAAACGGAACACACATCCCTAATAATAAGACTCTCGTCACAACCCTCCTAACGTATGGCGCAAAAACTTGGATGATGCCTCCGATGAGGCGTCTCTTGGAGTGTTTGAGAGAAAGATGATGTGGAAGATTTTTGAACCTTTGTACGTTGGTGACAACGAGTATCGTACGCGATGGAACACTTAATATACGGCATAGACATAGCGCAGCGAATACAGGACTAGCGGCTTCGTTGGCTGGGTCAAGATGTCCGAATGGATACAAACGCTCCGGATCTGAAAGTAATCGAAGCGGTACCAACTGGTGGTAGCAGAGGAAAGCATCCTCTGCGTTGGAAAAATTAGGTGGAGAAGGATTTGGTTTCACTTGGTGTGTTCAACTGGCGCCGGTTAGCACGAGAAAGAAGTGACTGGCGCGCTTTGTTAAACTCGGCCAAAATCGCGTAAGTGATTATCGCGCCAATCAAGAAGTGAAGAGGAAGATACATACTTCACATCTGACTTGTCAATGCCATCTCCAAAGAAAACCAAGGCACCAAAGATCTTGTTAATGGCATAGCAAATAAAATTCGAAAACCTTTCGAACATTTTCTAGATTATCATAGGTAATATAAATTAAATGGGCCTGGGAAAGAGAGTAAGTACAAAGAATCTTTTGTCAGCAAAGAGACGGAATGTAAAGCTATTGGCTGGCAATAGTACTGTTGTTGCAGCGTTTGTGTATATTTTATCACTCCAACTGTTGCTGTTGTAATTTTGTTTTTTATGGCGGTTGTAAGGTACGTCGGCCGCCGTAGCCAAAGGGATTGGCTCCCGTGACTAGCATTTGGGAGTGCCTAGGTTCGAGTCTCCATGCGTGAAACAGCAAAATGGTAGAAACAGTTTTTTCGTTCCCACGGCAGTCGGTTCTACGTAACCGGAACGACCCGGATTTATATCCGGCCAAGGACTGTCACTTCAGCAGCATTCCCAGTATATGTATGAGTGTATTTCTCTCATGAAAATACCCCGTTCGGAGTCGGCTTAAAACTGTAGGCCCCTACATTTGAGGAACAACATCAAGACGTCTGCCACAAATAGGAGGCGCTCAGCCAAACACCTAACAGAAGTGTACGCGCCAATTATTTATTTATTTTTTGTTAGGTGCGTTATTATTTTTTCAGTTGTCCTTTTGTTGTTGTTGTTGTAGCAGTATCTACGCCCTGTCAGTGTAGTGTAATTACCGGTCGTCTTCGTCTAGCTCATCTAACGGTAGGCCCAGGAAACTGGCTGTTTCGACGGGTTGGGTCCAGAGGGAGAAAGGTGTTAGATGAGTGGGTTTGATGGAGCATGTGAAGAGGTGGTTAGTGTCGTGCGGGGTACCTTCACATGCTGGACATATGTTTAGTATGTCGGGGTCGATTCTGGATAGGTAGGAGTTTAACCTGCTACAGTATCCAGAACGTAATTGTGCCAAGATTACGCGGGACTCTCGGGGAAGCTGGAGCTCTTCGTCTACGATAGGTGGTGGTTGGACTCCGATAACGGCATTCGGGGGTCGGGAGCTTAAGAAGGTGGTAAGGGTCTCCCGATGAATGTCGTTAATGGCCTGTCTGTACACTGTCTGATCCTGGAGTGGTCTGTCCGTTTTGTCCTGGATCTCGTCCACGTAGTTGAGGAAGTGTCTCCTGATGTG